>JAABKJ010075445.1:117317338-117486547 GCA_011634705.1 Andricus grossulariae | reverse complement strand
TTTTTTAACAGTTACATTAAAACAAAAAGTACAAATTTTCAACAAAATACTTGACTTTTAAACAAACAAACAATTTTTTTACCAAAAAATACGAGTTTTCAACAAAATACATACATTTTTAGCAAAAAAATGAAATTTGAAGAAAGTAATTCAATTTTCAACAAAGGAGTTGAATTTTCAACCGGAAAAATGAATTTAAAACGAAAAATGTAATTGTTTTTATTTTAAAAAGAATGATAAAATTTTTTCATCAAACAGTTGGATTTAAACAACAGTTACGAACTTCCAACAAAATAATTAATTGTTATACAAAAAAACTTTTTTTTAATAAAAAAATACTAATTTTATTTTATATTTAAAATTTATATGAAAAAAAAAATACATACATTTTCAACCAAAATGTAATTTACAACTAATCAGTTGAATTTTCAACATAATACATAAATTTTTACCCAAAGAGTTGAATTTTATACCAAATTGTTAAATTTTCAAGCCAAAAAGACGAATTTTTTATAAAACAGTTGAATTTTCAACTCGATAATATGAATTTTCAACAAATAGTTAAATTTTCTGTTAAAAAATTAGTTTTCAAAAAAAAAAAAAAAAAATTTTTTTTAACCCCAACAAAAACGAATTTTGAACAAAATAGTTCAATTGTTAACCAAAGAAAAGAATTTGTCACAAAAATAGATAAATTTTCAAACAAGAAAAATAATTTTCTACCAAAAAGATCTATTTTTAACAACATAGTTGAATTTTCAACTAAAAAAGATAAATATTGAGTCAGAAAAAGTAATTTTTAACTAAAAGAAAAAAAAAAAAAAAAAATTTATACCCTAAAAACGAATTTTGAACAAAATAGTTACATTTTTAACCAAAGAAAAGAATTTTTCGCCAAAACAGATAAATTTTAAAACAAGATGAAATAATTTTCTACCAAAAAGATGTATTTTTAATCACATAGTTGAATGTTCAACTAAAAAAGATAAATATTGAGTCAGAAAAAGTAATTTTTAACCAAAAAAATGAATTTTTAACTAAAAAAAAAAAACATTTTTAAACCCTAACAACAACGAATTTTGAACAAAATAGTGAAATTGTTAACAAAAGAAAAGAATTTGTCACAAAAATATATAAATTTTCGAACAAGCAAAATAATTGTCTACCAAAAAGATGAATGTTTAACCACATAGTTCAATTTTCAACTAAAAAAGATAAATATTGAGTTAGAAAAAGTAATTTTTAACACAAAAAAAAAAACATTTATTCAGCATAATATTTCAATTCTCATCGAAATAAATGAATTTTAAACTAAAAAAAAAAAAAATTTCAAAAAAAAATAGAATAGTTAATTATTCAGTTAAGAAAATCAATTTTCAACAACAAAAAACTAATTTTTAACCAAATAGGCAAATTTTCAACCATTTTCAAACAAGACGAATAATGTTCTGCCAAAAAAGACAAATTTTTAACCAAAAACCTTGAATTTTCAATAAAAAAAGATACGTTTTTAAGCAAAACTGGAACAGTTGAATTTTCAGTTATAAAAAAAAAATATAAAAAACACTTTGAAATAAAAAAGCATTTCCAACATAATGGTTAATAAAAAAAAATGATTTAAAAAAACATTAATTTTCAACCGAAAAAAAGCATTTTCAACAAAATCAGTACATTTTCAACCATTTTCAAACAAAAATAATAAGATTCTACCAAAAAGGACGAATTTTCAACTAAAATAGGCAAATTAAAATACAATAGAATTGTTCAATGTTCAGTTTAAGAAATTAATTTTCAACCACTTTAAAAAAATGCGAATAATATTCTACCGAAAAAGACGAATTTTCAGCAAAATACTTGAATTTTCCACTAAAAAAGATAAATTAAAACAAAAATAGTTGAATGTTCAGTTAAAAAAATTAATTTTCAACAACAACAGAAAGAGAATGTTCAACAAAATATTTGAAGTTTCAACTAAAAAACATGATTTTTCAACAGTAAAAATGGGTAAGTTCAATATTCAATTTAAAAAATTAATTTTCAACAAATAAAGAAAAATTTTTAACAAATTCGGTAAGTTTTCAACAAAAATCGGTAAATTTTCGACCATTTTCAAATAACAAGAAGAATATTCTACTATAAAAAGACGAATTTTCAACCAAAAACTTGAATTTTTAACTGAAAAAGATGAATCTTCAACTGAAAAATATAAATAAAAAAAATAGAATATTTTAATATTCAATTGAAAAAAAAAATTAATTTTCGCCAAAAAAAAACTAATTTTCAACATAATCGATACATTTTCAAACACTACGAATAATATTCTACCCAAAAAGATGAATTTTCAACAAAATACTTGAATTTTCAACTAAAAAAGATGAAATAATTAATTTTTCAGTTCAATTCAACTTGCAACCATAAAGTTGAATTTTCTGCTAAAAAAGGTTGATTTTTAACAAAAAATGGAGCAGTTCAATTTTAAGATAAAAAAAAACACTTTTGAATTAAAAGGATGAATTTTGAACATAGTAGTTAAATTTTCAACCAAAGAAAAGATTTTTTCACAAAAATGGATGAATTTTCACAAAAGAAAAAAAATTTTCTACCAAAAAAGATGAATTTTTAACCACATAGTTGAATTTTCAACTAAAAAAGATAAATATTGAGTTAGAAAAAGTAATTTTTAACTAAAAAATTAATTTTTAACTAAAAAAAAAACAGATTTTTTAACCCCAACAAAAACGAATTTTGAACAAAATAGTTCAATTGTTAACCAAAGAAAAGAATTTGTCACAAAAATTAGAAAGGATCGGCACTACCAGTTCATACTATCCAGATCTGTAGTGGGAACGACAGGTTATCAACTATAACTATACGGAAAACACTCAACTGTGATATAACCTAAAAAGTAAGTCGATATAGAATGAATTGTATTATTTATATGAATTTTTATCGTTTTTAATGTAAAATACTTCAAACTATAATATTGCTTCAATTTTCATTAAAGTCACTTGCTACCTTTAGCAATATTTGTATATGGATTAAAATATTTAAAAATTGATCAAAACGTGAAGAAAGCTTCGAAATAGTTGAAAATCTGTAGAAATGATTTGAAATTTCTACAAAATAAATTGAATTTATTCCCTAAAGTTCTCTAGAAATCCTTTGAAATATGTAAAATCATCTTAAATCTTCGAAACCTTGGGAGGTCCTATCAGCTCCAAATCTTTTAGAATTCTTGTCAATTTCTTAAAATCTTCGGAAACACTTCAAAATTCTTTGGCATTCCTTAAAAATGTTGAAATCTCTTGAAATACTTCAAAATATTTTAAAATATTCTGAATCCTCTAAAAGTTTTCAAATTCCTTTGTATCGCTTCAAATTTCGGAATGCCGCAGATATCTCTAGAAATAAAATTTATTTTATTCCCTAAAGTTTTCTACAGATTTGTTGAAATCTATTGAGATTCATTGAAATTATTGAAAATCGCAAAACTTCATTCAAATAAGTAGGTCTCATTCAGAATTTCGTCTAGTATAAATCAAACTAAACTAATCGAATAAAGTTCACTAAAAATTAACGGTTCCAATCCCAAGAAATCTTTAAAATTTCTCGAAACCCTTTTAATTCTTGAAGATTCAATAAAATCCTTTATATTTTGCTGAATTCCTTCAAATATCTTAAAATGTCTAAAAATTTAATTTATTTTCCAAAATTCTCTAGAACTTCCTTGAAACCTCTGGAAATCATATAAAATTCTTCCACATCCGTTGAAATTTTCGAAATGAAAAAAAAAATTTGGAATCTGAAAATTGCTTAAAATTTTCTAGTTTTTTTCAAAACCGTGGGTAATTTTTCTTTAATTGCAATATAAAATTGAATAACAATGATAATCTAATTGTAAAACTAGCATTATATTATAATGTTCAACTCTTCCGTTAACAATTCGTTTTTTGTGGTTTGAGATCAATTTTGTTAAAAATTTTACTATTCTAATTGCGATTGAAAATTTTCTGATTATGAATCAATCTTCTTATTTGAAAATTCATCTTTCATTTTTCGTTTAGAATTAATTACTTTTGGAATGAAAATTCAATCACTTGGTCAAAGGTCGAACCTTTTTGATAAAACTTAATTTTTTTGGATAAACATTTATGATTTTAATTAACAATTCATTTCTTCGGTTGAACATTATTTTTTCAACTACAAATTTGAATATTCAATTTTTGGTTGGAAAATTATAGTTTTTAGTTGAAAGCTAAATTCTTTCAATAGAAGTACATATTTTTGTTTAAAATTCATCTATTACACTTGAAGATTCATCAGTTTGTTAGAAATTTTTTTTTTTTTTTTGGTAAAAAATTAATGTGGTTAAATTGACAATTCAACTGTTCGATTTTTGGTTGAAAGTAAACCTTTTCTAGTTGAGAATTCAAATATTGAATAAAAATCTTGTCTTTTTGAGTCCAAATTTCAACTATTTAGTTAAAAATTTAACTATTCCATTTGAAGATTCATCATTTTAGTTTGAAATTCATCAGTTTGGTTGAAAATTAATTTTTTTCAGCTCAACATTCAACTGTTCCATTTTATGCTGAAAATTAATCTTTTTTATTACAGAATTGAAAATAATTCATGTATCTTGTTTAAAAATATTTTTTCGTTAGAAAATTAAACATTTTGTTTAAAAAGTCGTCTTTTTGGTTCAAAATAAAACTACTTGGTTGAAAGTTAAATTCTTTTGTTGACAATGCATCTGTTTGATTTAAAAGTGATCTATTCGAGTTGAAGATTTATCATTTTAGTTGTAAATTCATCACTAGGGTTGAAATTTTGATTATTAGTCAATCGAATAAATATTTTGTTGATAATTAATATTTTTTGTTGAGAAATGCTCTTTTTTAGTAGAAAACTAATCTTTCCACGCCTTTCTTCAAGCGATCATCACACTTTCGGAAGTACCGCTTAAAGTGACCTTTCGAAATAAAATCTTCTAATGAAAATTTAACTTCAGACTTTTTTTCTTTCAGAAATATTCGTTTTCTACGTCCTTGAGTGTTGAGTAAAATAGAATTCGTGATCTTATTTATTCTAAAGCTGATTAAATTTTAATATAAAATCGTAAAACAAGATGTCTCTGCAAAAGTTTTGTAACCTTTGGAATCGAATTGTGGGTTTCAAATACGTGAAACACGATTTTTACATTAACTATATTGATATAGAAAAGCGGATGAGCCACGCGAATAATTTTGCATTTATTCTGAGAGTTTTGTGGGTAATAAATCATAACTAATGTACGTCAAAGCATCCCAATTTCATTGTATTTTAAAGAATGTATAAAGTTAAGTATCCTTATGTTAATATTTAAATGTAACAATAGATTATAAAACGACTAGTAAAATGTTTTTTTTTTTTAAGTTTTCTTACAAAGTAGCGATATTCGATTCCATCAAAAAGATTCGTAAACGATGATAGATGAGGAAAACTTTTACATGCCTATCTAAAATTTTATTCTCGAAGCTCCTACTAGAGGGCTTCAAAATATCAAAAATAACAGTGATATGAGAATTATGTAAAACTCGACAGTAAAGGACATTATTTAACCAATATTATAATTATTAAACAGATAGAGTAAAATAAAAACGTTATTTACATACTTATTAGTAAAGTAATCCATGGCATAAAACAAATCAGTATAGATCAAATATTTGAAACGCAATAATCACGTTTAAAGATTTTAATTTATATTTGAAATACTGCCAGATTATAAATTTTCTCCACATACATTGCTGGTAATATAAAAAATTTTTGCTTAAAATAATATTTTATTGTCTCTGTAATGCAGTTTACGACGTATTCCAAGTTTCTCAATGTCTAGAGTTTGTTTGGCTACTAACTCCACCAAATATGACAAATTCTGAAATTTGTATATCGTAAAATAAAGAAAGCTTAGAAATCAGATACTGACTGGTATACGTATATAGCCGTTAAGAAATTTCGAAGATTTATCACTTCTCGTTCACCTAATTGTTGCAAAATCAGCGTACGTCTCGTCGCTTCAATCAGGAGATTGCAAGACTTATCAGATGTTCTAAAACTATGGACAAGTAAAAAGTGGACATGTGAATTTTTGTAATTTGTGATGCCCTGCCGGTTGTAATAAAACAAACACATAAATTATCCTTTCGTATTTAAAGACAAGTCGACTTGGTATTGTTTTGGCACAGCTACATCCATAAATGCAACACAATTCTGTAAATCTCCAATGTCTAGCTCGTGAGACGGAATCAGATATCATGATCTTGAGGATATTCAAGACAAAATATTTTTATCAGGGTCCGCAACCCGATCTCCACTTACAGATAGTCTACTGTCTGAACCTGCAAGTCGAATTGATATTCAACCAAATATACCCGTTCCTTTGATTATACCGGATAGATCTGAGTTCACTGGGGATCACTGGGACACTTAATTCATCCCTCCTGTATTTTTAGTCCGGAACGTGGTAAAATCAAAGCTTATTTGCAAATGCTAAATGGAGTTGGTTGGATTGCCGAAAAATTGGAAAGGACTAAATGCCCTTCCCATCATGTATATATTTGTCTGGTTTCATTTCCAGTAGTCATAAAATCACACGAAACTCATTTAGTTGCCATATTTGATTCTTTTAACTCTTAATAATGTCAAATGTCATTTGCTATAGTGGACATTGTGAGTAGAGAAAAAATTTTTGGCAAAAAAATTATTTCCGATGCAACCAAAAATTTCGCACAGAGTTTTTTATTCTATTTCATCGAAGAATTTCTCTTATTTATTTAGAGTTAATGTACTAGCTATTATTACTTGAGTTTTTCGTTCAAAGTTTTGAATGCAAATATAAGATCTCGGACGCAGATCTCAGGAAGGTTCGTTCTCTTCAAAGGTTCATATTACTCAAAAAAATTATTATTCATTTACGATACTTTATCATCGAGCAATAATTGTTTATTTTATAAACAATTTCATACACAAATCCCTAATTTCGTTATTTGCAAAGAGCGTACCACCGTTTTTTCACAAAATTGAAATTTAACTGCCTATCGTCGCCAACTCTTAAAAAATGATAAACTCGTATATTTTGTTTAATAGAATTGTTTATTAAATAAAGAGTCAGTATCCGCTAATAAAGTATCGTTCTTTGTGGTATTTTTAGGAAATAATTTAAGTATTTGTCAAATCTTTTAAATCTATTCGAAATCTGTGCTAAATATTTGAAATCTTTTTTCGAAATATGTTTAATCTTTGTGAAATCTTTCCGAAATTATTGAAATGTTTGAAATCTTTTGGAAATCTTTGCAAAATTATGGACGTATTTGTGAAATCTTTCTAATCTATCCGAATTCTTTGTGAAATCTTTGGAAAATCATTCAAATCTTTGTGAAATATTTTTAATCTATCGAAAATCTTTGCCAACCCTTGCGAAAAATTTACTAAATCTTTTGTGAAATTATTAAAATCTTTGGGAAATCATTGAAATCTTTGGTGAAATTATTGAAATCTTTGGGGAATTATTAAATTCTTTGTGAAATGTTTTAAATTTATTCAAAATCTTTGCGAAATATTTGAAATATTTCTGAAGCATTTGGTTACATTTGTGATATATTTGGTAATATTTGTGAAATTATTGAAATCTTTGGGATATCGTTGAGTTCTGTGTGAAATCGCTTAAATATATTCATAATTTTCTAAATCTTTGCGAAATATTTGAAATATTTTTAAAATATTTGGTAATATTTGTAAAATTATTGAAATCTTTGGGAAATCATTAAAATCTTTTTTCAATCTTTGAAATCTATCTGAAATCTTTGCGAAATATTTGAAATTTTTAGGAAGTCATTGAAATCTTTATGAAATCTTTGTGAAATTTTTCTGAAATCTTTGAAAATATTTGAAATATTTAGTAATAGTTGTAAAATTTTTGAAATTTTTACGAAATCATTGAAGTCTTTGTGAAATCTTTTAAATCTACTCGAAATCTCTGAAATCTTTCTGAAATCTTTCTGAAATATTTGGAAATATTTTTGAAATATTTAGCCATATTTGTGAAATTATTGAAGTCTTTGGGAAATCATTGAATTCTTTGTGAAATGTTTCAAAGTTATTCAAAATCTTTGCGAAATATTTAAAATATTTTTGAAATGTTTGGTCATATTTGTGAAATATTTTGTAATATATGTGAAATTATTGAAATCTTTGGGAAATCGTTGCATTCTTTATAAAATATTTTAAATATTTAATAATTGTTGAAATCTGAGAAATCATTGAAATCTTTCTAAAATGTATGGAAATATTTTCAAAATATTAAAAATATTTTTGAAATCTTTCAAACTCATCCAAAAACTTGCGAAATCTTTGCGAAATATTTGAAATATTTGATAATATTTGTAAAATTATGGAAATCTTTGTGAAATCTTTGGCGCTATACATTTTATACCTGTATTTATTTTAATTTATTATTTACTATTCATTGTTCATTTTTAATGAATTATTATTTATATACAATTGTCACATCGAATAACATTCTTACACTATGTACAAATTGTGCCACGTAATATTATATGTCTACAGTCCATAGTCTTGCCCCCACCTATAAAAAAGACTCTACGCACTTCATAATTATTTAAACAAACTTAATTTTAATGTCAGTTAATTTTAGTCATATTCAAACGGCATGAAAAACAATACATTTTTCTCCAGCTTCTTCATAATTTATAATATTATAAACGCTCTCAAACTCTTTGGTCTCTTTTCCTTTGCCAAGTTATGTCGCATCGATCGATTCTCTTCGCGGGTCTCCTAATTAAGTCCTATATTCTTGAACCAGGCATAATATTTAATGACATACTTTAGTGAAGGGACATTTTAAGAGGGACGTTAAAGTCTATGCATGAGCGCCAGGTTTGAAATTATATTGCGCAACGGGACATAAATATATATCGCCTTGCGAGCTTAAGGGTCAATAATAAAATCGTAAAAGGACCTAAATTTAAGCCTAAAGAGGAAACCCTTGTCGGACTATCTCAAAGCACGAATATTTCCAAACTATAAAAATGCATTTTCAATTTATAATTTTTATAATTTTTTTACAATACCTCTTGTGTATTCAGGAATGCTACTCAAACTTCGGAAAAAAATACCCGGCTATTTCCCGGTACTCTCTGTAAAAAATTATATTCTTCTGGATTGACTTTTGAGCTCGCTTTTAAGCGATTAAAATATTAATTATACTTTTTTATCAATTGAGATTGAAAAGAAATCCATTTTATCATGAATAATTTTTGCAGAATAAGCAACAAATTGATTCACAATTTAAAAATAAATCGTTCTGTAATGAAATGGGATTATTTTTTGCCGTATTCTTTATAATTTGGGACAAATGATTTGCCGTATCTACACGAGACATACTTGGATTTCGTAACTGCATAAATGCGAATTAATTTTTTTGATTTTACGTGATGATGTAAAATTTTTATTGTGATACATGTGTATGTATATAAATTGTGTTCAATTAGAGTTATAGAAATAATTCATCCCTGTCTTGAATTGGTGGTTTTCCTGAGTTCAGCACACGTGTTCATAGGTTATCTTGCGATCTGCACATTTTAGTTTCAGACAAATTGATTTAAAAAAAAAGGTTGAGCGTTTGTTTCTGAATTTATTTATCGAATAAACATGTGAAAATCCTTAATAACTGTTATGCAGAATCCTAAAAATTGCACCATTGAATTTAGAACAAGATATTTTTATCATGAATTTTCTATTTTGTTACAATTTTTATTTTAAGATCAAACTTTAATTTGCATTATTAGATTTTCAACAAGATTTTTCTATCTTGAATTTAAAACTTGACTATAATTTCCATTTTTGAAACAAACATGAATAGCCTAATTGATTTAAAGAACTTACTTGAAAAATACCAATTAACCATTATATCAGGATCCTCTATAACAACATTTTAAAGGCTATACAAAGAAAAGTTCTTTTAATTGTAATACTTGAATGAATATAGATTTGTGCACATATTTTTTCTCTTTTAATGGACGTGTCATTGAAATATATTTTTAAATTATACCACTTTACAGACGTATGATTTCATTATTATTTTCGTTTTCTTATTTTCACTTTCACTTTTTTGTAGTTTAATCCAATAAAACGCCTGCCCGAAATCTATCACTCATTCCCGTATTCGCAGTGTGGCCCTCCAACTAAGTTGTTAAGAATTTATTTTTTCGTTAAAAATTCAACTATTTAGCTCAATGTTGAACTTTTTTTTCTTAAATTTGTTTTCTTTGTTGAAGATTCATAATTTCAGTTGGAAATGCATCTTGTTTGTTCAAAATTCAACGAGTTTATTGATGATTTGTATTTGTTAGTTGAATCGAACTGTTTTTATATACTTTAAAATCTTCCCTGGTTGATATATCAACTATTTAATTTTTCTTCAAGAATTCCTTGTTTGTAGTTAGAAATTTTACTACTTGTTGTAAGTTGAACCGCTCTGTTAAAAATCCATATTTTTTGGAAAGAAGAAGAATCATCTTAATTAAAAATTCATTTCTTTGGTTAAAATTTCAACCAATTTGTTTATGATCGGCTCTTTTTATAAAGGATTAATCACAGAAAAAACAAAAGTACATAAAAATTTGAAAATTACAATAATTAGTCTCTAGAAAATGGTGGAGCGGCTAGTTCTTTGAATCGGAATTGAAAGAATTTAATGAATTCAATAAAAATTATGAGTAAGGTAATTATTTTAGGACGATATAAAATTTATTTCATCAGGAAAACATAATTTCTAGTTACAATCGGGGTTATAATGAAAACAATTGAAGGTGAGAACCTATTGATTTGGCGGGAAGGCAAAATATGCACGAATGATGGAGGAATCAACTAATTTTCTCCACGAAATTTAATCTTTTATCTCGATTTTCCAAAACTTAACTAATGGGTTACATAGAATAATTAGATTCGTATACCAAACGTATTTGTGGAGGTTATAAGGTCATAGGGACACAGTATCGCAGAATATTTTCCTCTAGATCACAAAATAAATTTTCTTTCTGAAATAATGAGTTGAAAGCTCCACAGCGTATCTTTGATACTTCAGAAGACCAACTCTAGGCCTTGAACAAAACTTTATAATAATATCTGAATTTAAAATTAAAAATATACACAAGATACTCGACGACGCGTGCTGCTCCAGAAGCTGCTCAACGAAAAATGAGAGTTCTTGCTTGGCGTCGTTTTCTTCTTTAGCAACCGGCTGAATCCTGATTGGTTGAAATGGCGTTTCCTGGTGAGCGTTTCTATGGAAAGTTTAAAAAAGATAAAATATGCTATCAGGGATGTCATTGTAGAGGACAATACCGTCTCCACCAGAATAGTCTCTTCTGAATTTGGTGATAAGTCAGCCAATTCGGTCCAAATTATTTTGAATTACTGGCCAAAACGTCATCTCCGAAGTATATGATCAAACAAGCCGATTTCTGAATTTCTTCTAAGACTTTACATCTTCCAAATTGAAGAAATTTCGAATGTGAATCACCAATAGTACAAAATTTTTAATTGTAAAACATCAAACTTGCATAATTTCTCATGGTACATTTTCGAATAATTTTTTTTTTCAATTTTAAATATTTACAATTGAAAACTCTTCAATTTTACAAATTTACAAATTGTATTTCTTATTTTCAAATTTTCAAAATTAAAAAATCTTCAATTTCAAAACTGTATAAATAAAAATGTTTAAATCTAGATGATTTTGAAGATCAAAAATCAATTTTTTAATTCTGCATCTTCAAAAATGAAGAAATTTCCATGTGAATCATCAAAATTACAATATTTTTCATTGTAAAACTTCAAACTTGGATAATTTTCAATTCTAAATTTCCCAGTTCCAAAAAATTTCAATTTTAAACATTTGCAATTGAAAACTCTTCAATTTTACAAATGTATAAATTGAAATTGCTAAATTTGTATGAATTTAAAAATCCAGAATTGAGTTTTCAATTCTAAATCTGCCAAATTGAAGAAATTTCACATGTGAATCATCAAAAGTACTAAATTTTTAATTATAAAACTTCAAACCTAAATAATTTTTATTTTTAAATTCTCCAAATTTCAAATTCTTTAATTTTAAGGCTGTATAAATAAAAATGATAAAATTTAGATGATTTTGAAGAAAAAAGGCAAGTTTTCTATTTTAAATCTTCAAATTTGAAGAAATTTCGCATGTGAATCATCAAAAGTACAGAATTTTTGAATGGTAAATTATCAAAATTAAAAACTCTTCTATTTCAAAGATTTACAATTTAAAGTTCTATAATTTTCAACAGTTACAATTGAAAAATCGGTAATTTTGTAAATATAGAATATTACAAACTATTTTCAAGCTTTACATTTTAAAAATATGTAATTTGGACTTTTTTTTAGAATAGATCAATATTGAAGATTTGAAATTCAAAAGTATCCAATTTTTAAGATTTACAATTGCAGATTCATTCATTTGGAAAGTTTATAGTTTAAAAATTTGTAATTTTGAACGTTTTTTGGAATATGTTCTTCAAATTTGAAGATTTGAAATTAAAAATTATACAATGTTGAAGATTTAAAATGGAAATTTATTCAATTTTATAGATTGTCAATTGAAAATTCTTCATTTGTGCACATTCAAGTTACTTTAATCAGTGACCGCAAATGTAAAAAGTTACTGATGTTACTATTTTTACGAACTAATTGTAACTTTAATTTTTTATATAACAATTTTAGAATATTGATTGTTATTTTGTCGATCAGTGTAATTAATTAATTTCTTATTTTTGGAGAAACGAGAAAAAATCTACCTCGGCCGGGATTTGAACCGGGAACGCCACTATGCATGAGTGCGTTTACCAATTACGCCACCCGGGATCTCTTTAACCTATGAAATTCTAGTGATTAATTCCATTCAGAATAAATTCACTGAATCTGAATATAATTTTAGAAAACAAAAAATTAAAAATAACATAAATATTTTAAAATGGTATTCAGATTCGGTGAATTTATTTAGATTAAAGAAAAATTTAAAAAGTCAAGGAGATGAAGACTCGCGTCATCCTGTGGAAAAGGGAGAAATAAGAAACGATCTACTGTGCTCCTTGTGATATAGTTGATTAAAGTTCCACTCACGTATAGTGGCGTTCCCGGTTCAAATCCCGGCTGAGGTAGATTTTTTTCATTTCTCCAAAAATTATTAGATCAAGTAATCGGCACAATTTAACATCATAAATTAGTAACACTATTATATAACCTCTATATAAATTATTACTGCTCTTTATACCGAAGTAATAAATGTTGTAGTAGCTTCAAGCCTTGCTGCAGTTACACATTGATTGGCGCCTTTGCCTCCAAAACTTTGCTCGAATTTTGATCCGAAAATCGTTTCGCCAGGCTTAGGTAAACGAGAAGAGTATCTGAAATTTTGAATGAATTAAAAAATACCTCATTTATAAAATTATTAAAAATTAAGTCATTAGGTATATCATTTAAACCCCCTATATTCCCCTCTACCCTCCACTCACTTCATCTTTTATTATTCGGGAATTTTCCAATTCGGGATTTTTATATTTCGGCAATTTTATAATTCTGGGAATTTTATTATTCGGGAATTTTCCAATTCGGGAATTTTATTATTCGGAAATTTTATTATTTGGAGCGACTCTATAGCTCTGTGGAAGAGCCATAGGGAAAAGCTGGAGCTTGAAACCCAAGGCACTCATGTGGATCTTTAGATCGATTTTTTGACCCAGACTTACCTATGCGGCGGTGGTCTGGTGGAGCAGGGTCGAGCTGTCGACTGTGAAGTCTCGAACATCAAGGCCGTGGCTGCGACGACGGCCTGGAGACTAAATTCGGCAAATGACAGAAGCATCTTGACAGCAGTTAAGATCCCAATCGACATCGCAAGGAGGCCGTCCCTGAACATGCCCAGGGGCAAATTGGCCACTCGCTACCTCTTCGACAAGATGTATCGAGTAAGCCTATCCACGAAGAAGGAATGGGTTAACGGCAACGCACACCTGCCCAGTGATGGAGAAAACTGGTTTACAGATGGGTCTAGGGACGAAAAGAATGGCCATGCTCCAGCGCTATTAGTATGGAAATGCTTTGAAGCACTAAGTATGTTAACAAAGAACAACCGAGTTGCAGACAGGCCAAAACATTTTCAGGCTCAAAGCCTAACTCTACCGGAGCAAGGGAAATACTCAAGCTCGGGAGAGACGTAATCAAAGTCCTAACAGAAATGTTTATAGGACATGGGAACCTCTGATATCACAGACATAAGATAGGGCTTTCGGAAAGTCCCCTCTGGCGTCTGTGCGGAAAGGATAATGATACAGCTTCTCACAATCTTTTGTCACTGCCCTGCGATTGCCGAGAAACGTCTAGCCCTCATAGGCAATTACTGCATCATTGAGTCAGAGATATTAGCCAACAGCGTGTCTGCGGTCCTCTCCCTATGGAGAGGGCTTCTGGCACATGCTTAGGCTTACAAGGGGACGCAACGGGATCACCCAAGCGTCAGGGCTGTTACGGTATTAACCGTAACTAATAATAATCCTCCAAGATCCGAAGACCAATATCATTTACGTGATTTAATTCTTGGCACCAGCCGATGATAATATCACGGCAAAGGAGAAAGAAAGACGGGCGAAATATCAAGCACTTCTTTTTGAGCTTAGCAAGCTGTACCAAAGCTAAAAAGTCCATCTTGTAGTTCTTATAATCGGCTGTCTTGATGGTATGAAAGCTTCATTTCTTAGCCAACGTAACAAGATTCCGACTTGCCAGCGTCAAGCTTATCCCATCGCAAACCGCATGCAAAAGACAGTTCTTCTGGAATCACATCATCTGGTTCGTCAGCACTGTTCCTCATAACATTCTACAAAGATTGGTAGCTCTAAGAAAGTATCCAGAGGGGAAACCTTCATCTTCAACTGTCCTCTTGCTCTTGCTTCTAGGACAGAAGGAGCAGAAGTGGATGACGTACATGTTCCCGTTGTCTTGAGATTGGTTGCTTTAAGGAACCATGATCGTAGCTTCCGGAGCCTACAATGGTCGGTTTTTCGAAAAAACTGAAAAAGCCCGAAAATCAGCATCGGTGCCCCAAAAAAGCTCAAAATTATGGCATAAAGAAATTATTTGCATTCCCTTGTGGAGGTGCTAACGAAACGCATCTCAATTCAAAATCCACACGACAGTCCCTTTATCACAGCGTATTAAAAACTGTTCATTTTTGTTGTCATCGCTTTGCAAAATGTTATGACCTTCATATTTTGGGCAATTTTAAAGATATTTAAAAATTTTTCATGACTCATATGAGCGCATTTGGACCCCTATACGACAGTTTCTTTATTACTGCGGATTCAAAAACATGTTATTTTGGTGGTCGTCACTTTGCAAAATGTTAGGACCGCCATATCTTGTGCAATTTTCAAGTTATTCAGAAAATTTGTATCACGCATATAAGCGCATTTGAAACCCTATACGACAGTCGCTTTATCACTGCAGATTAAGAACTTTTTATTTTGTTGGCCATCACATGGTCATCACTTTCTAAAGTGTTAAAAGCTTCGTATCGTGTATAGTTTTTGAAGTTTGAAGAATAATTTTGTGGTGCATATGAGCCCATTTGAAGACGAATGGATCCATATCCGTAATTTCAGATTCCATATAACTGTCAAATTTTTAATGCCTGGGTCACAATGCCCCCCCCCCCAGAAAATGCTATCTTCGTTAAATAGCTAGCCCAAACTTTTTAGGTGTTGGCGCATCTGAGCGCATTTAAAATTATGACAGATGACTATGAGGAATTTGAAAAAATGTTATTGTTTTTTAAATCTGGGTCAAGTCGGATTCGGATAGTGTTCCAAATAAGGTTTCAGAGATATCGCTGATGAAATTAGCTAACTCTCTTTGATGCCTTTGTTTTCCGAGTAGCTAGCGTAGGATTTTTATTTTAGAAGTCAATCGGTTAAGTCTTCCTTCAACCAACCTTATTTTTTCTTTTGGTGCCCATAAAGTTCCGCAAGCTCGTTCCGCTACCATTAGGGTGTTTTCTATTGCTTCTAACCTTTGTTTCGTCGCAGTTAAGTTGATACCTACTATGAGTATCCAATGTTCATGGAAAAGATGTACTTTTTATCTCCTCAACATAGACGTTTCCCTCAAGTTCTTCTAATACATAATTTTCTCTAGTCGAGATTATTATCGCGCAGAGTAGCGTTAACACCTTCATCTGAAAAATAAGGCATTATTTGCTCAATATGTATCCGGATTATTTTGTCTTTGTCCCTTATTCTAATATTGTTGTTATCTATTAGATCTATTACTTTATATGGACCTTTCCAACTTGGTTCTAGTTTATTGGCTTCAGTATTATTTTCAATTTTTACTTTATCGCCTGATTAGTAAATCCGGTCTGCTCTTACCATTCCTTCGTCTAATCGCTTCTTAGTATTTTCTTGTTCTAACTCTATTCTCTCTTTAATTTTCATAATATTACAGTCGTGTTGTAGTTTCCATTTTTCAATCAAGTCTTGATATGTGAGATTATTCGAAGGGGCTATTGTAGATGGGATATTGAGTTCTCTACTAAACGTAGCCTCGAAGGGTGTTGTTCGTAAAGTTGTGTTTTTCATGGTATTTATCGCAAACTAATACATTTTTAATTATCATCCCATTCGTTATTATTTTCGGCCATTGAGGTTTTAATCAAGTTTTTAAAAGTAGAGTGCATTCTCTCAATGTTACCGGTTAATTGCCGTTTTGTCCTTGATCAGATAAAATAGTCTTAGGTGCACCAAAGATATAGATATAGTGTTCGAGTAATCCATCAGTGATTACACTTGATGTTTCGTTCTGCGAAGGCAGTAGGACAGTGTACCTTGTTATTCTATCTTGGATACTTAGTATGTATTCATTACCTTTCCGGGTTCCTGGTAAAGACCCAAAGATGTCTACGCCAATTTTATCATTGGGATTTGTTAGGATGTCGAGTGAGACGCTGGATGCTTGGTTGGTTTTTCCGGTGATTTTCTGTTATTGACAAATAGGACATCTTTAGACATAATTTTCAATTTGTTCGTCCATTCACAACCATATCCCGATCTTTTTTGCTCGTTTTAAGGTATTTTTTTCTTCTAGGTGAGTCAAGTGAGCCTCTTTCATGATTTGCTCTTTTTTAGCTTTGGTGAGCTCTCGGCTATTTGAAAAGCATAAATGGAATCCTGTATCTGGATGATAATTTTACAGAAATGGTACCAGTTCTTCAATTAGTTCTTTTTGTACAGAAGCGAATAATTGGTCTCCAAATTGCAGTCGCACTAGAGTCAATTTTTTATCCCTAATTTCATCTATAATCGAAACTAAATGTTTTGAACAATTTTCTTCGTCATATTATGGCATACTTTCTTCAGTAATTTGCTTCCATAATTTTCCTATAGCATTTGGTTCAACTTTTTACTCGCTCGTTGGTGACGGGGTCTAATGACTATTCCATAAATTCATTGAACCAGTTGACTTGGGAACTTTCGGGTGTTTCTTGCGAATCGTCTTCTATGTTTTCTACATTAGAATCTGTGGATGCTTCTGTTTCCTCTCTTCTGAGTACCTTGATTTTTTCTTTTGAATTAGGTGTTTTAATATTAGTGATTACAGGCTTTGCTGTTATAGGTTCTTGTGTTTTTAACTGCCTAGAGATGAATGTACCTAAAATTTCAATTTCAGGTAACTCTGTTTCTAGTTCATCTATAAGGCCGTCCTCAAAGGCATCTTGCAATAAATCTTTTTCTCGGATGGGAAAAAGCCTCGCAAGAAAGTCTGCGGCTTCATTTTCTTTTCCTTTTACGTACGGTACTTCGTATCAATACTCCTAATCCGTAGTTAGAAACATCAGTAATCAGTAATCAGTAATCAGTAATTGAATTTGTTTGACAATTTGAGGTTATTTAAAATTTTGAACTGCTTCTACTTTGGCTGGGTTAGGTTTCACTCCTTCTGCTGTAATTAAGTGTCCTAAGTATTCATTAAAAATACCCTATAATATTTCAAAAAAATTTTAATCTTTTTTAAAACTGCCCTAAAATCTTTAAAACCTTTAATATTTCTTAAAATCCCTCGAAATTTTTTAGAGCTCTTGAAAATTCCTTCGGATTTATAAAAATACCTTAAAATATTTCAAATCCTATGAAATCCCATTAAATTACTGAAATAAGTTGAAAATTCTCTAAAATCCTTCAAATTATTGAAATCAATTGATAATCTATTGTATTCTTTAAAAATAAACTGAAATATTTCAAATCCTTTGGAATCCAATTAAATGATTGAAATGATTTAAAAATTCCTATGAACCTTTAAAAATACCCTAAAATATTTCAAAACCTTTAAAACCTTTTGAAATCTCTTGAAATTTTTTAGAGTTCTCGAAAATTCCTTGGAATTTTTTTAAATAGCCTAAAATATTTAAAATCTTTTGAAATTCCTTGACAGTTTTTAAAGCTCTCGAATATTCCTGGGGATGTTTAAAAATACTCTTAAATCTTTAAAATCCTTTGGAATCACTTCAACTTACTAAAATGTTTTTAAAATATCCTAAGATGTTTCAAAACATTTAAAATCTTTGGAAATTCCTTGACATTTTTTAAAGTTCTTGAAAATTCCTTGGAATTTTTTTAAATAGCCTAAAATATTTAATATCCTTTGAAATCTTTTGAAATTCCTTGATAGTTTTTAAAATTCTCGAATATTCCTTGGAATGTTTATAAATACCCTAAAATCTTGAAAATCCTTTGGAATCACTTCAACATATTGAAAATTATTAAAAATACCCTAAGATATTTCAAACAAATTTTAATCTTTTTAAAACTACCCTTAAATCTTTAAAATCCCTTCAAATTATTGAAATCTATTGAAAATACCCTGAAATATTTCAAAACCTTTAAAATTTCTTGAAATCCCTCGACATTTTGTAGAGCTCTTGAAAATTCCTTTGAATTTATAAAAAATACCTTAAAATATTTAATATTCTATGAAATCCCATTAAATTACTGAAATCAGTTGAAAATTACTTCGAATCTTTGAAAATACCCTAAAATATTTTAAAACCTTTGAAAATTTTTGAAATCCCTGGAAATTTTCAAGGGCTCTCGAAAATTCCTTTGAATTTTTTTAAATTCCCTTGAATTTTTAAAAATTCCCTAAAATCCTTCAAATTATTGAAATCAATTGATAATTTATTGCAATCGTTAAAAATAAACTAAAATACTTCAAATCCTTTAAAATCACATTGAATTATTGGAATCAGTTAAAAAATCCTTTGAATCTTTTAAAACCCTTAAATATTTCAAAACCTTTAAAATTTTTTGAAATCCCTGGGAATTTTCTAGAGTTCTTGAAAATTCATTTGAATTTGTAAAAATTCCCTAAAATCCTTCAAATTATTGAAATCAATTAATAATTTATTGTAATCTTTAAATATAAACAGAAATATTTCAAATCCTTTGGAATCCCATTAAATTACTGAAATGAGTTAAAAATTCCTATGAACCTTTAAAAATACCCTAAAATATTTCAGAACCTTTAAAATCTTTTGAAATCCCTTGACATTTTTTTAAGTTCTTGAAAATACCTTGGAACTTTTTAAACAACCTAACATATGTAAAACCTTTTGAAATCCCTTGGAATGATTAAAAATAACCTAAAACCTGTCAAACCACATCAAATTATTTAAATCTATCAAAAATACCTCAAAAATATTTCAAAATCTTAAAAATATTTTGAAATCTTTGGAAATTTTCGAGGGCTCTTGAAAATTCTGTTGAATTTGAAAAAATACCTTAAAATATTTCAAATTCTTTGAAATCCGATTAAATTACTGAAGACAGTTGAAAACTCATTTGAATCTTTGAAAATACCCTAAAATATTTTAAAACCTTTAAAATTTTTAGAAATGCCTGGAATTTTTTCAGAACTCTTGAAAATTCTTTTGAATTTTTGAAAATTTCCCAAAATCCTTCAAATTATTGAAATCAATTGATAATTTATTGTAATATTTAAAAATAAACTAAAATATTTCAAATCCTTTAAAATCCCATTGAATTATTTAAATCATTAAAAAAATCCTTCTAATCTTTTAAAACCCTTAAAATATTTCAAATCCTATGCAATTAAATTATAAATATTATAAATTATTATATTATATTATTATATATATACTACATATTAGAAAAGGAATTTCATTCATTTTACGAATAGAACCTTCATCCTTTCAAATACGAATTTACTCAAACATAGCAATTAAAATAAATTAAATTTGTATTTTCCCCATGCATTTAAATAATTGTCGGCTTAAAAGTACAGCCAGCGCCACCACTCGGCCATCTTCAAATCTCATGACACATTTATTCTAAAAGCCCTTATAGGAGAGCCATCCCCCTGCTTGCAGACGACTTTTTTTTTTATACAAACACGGTTTCTAGAAATAGATGGCGCAGAAAACACAAGCGGGATTTTGAAAATGTTGTATTTTGTGACATTTCTGAATCTGTTATTTGGGTCCTTTTTTTGAGAAATTAAAATTAATAATTCGAAATTAATACGGAAATTTTCTTGGAATAATAGTTCTAAATTATTTGATTATTATTATGTAAATAATTATTGAAAGGAAATATTAAAAAAATAACAGGTTGTCTACTAGATGGGTGATTTAAAATTCCCGGTCATTACCGGCCACTTCTTAATTTTTCCCGGTCAATTTAAAAGAGTTCAAATGATTTGAATGATTTCAAACGATTTTCAAAGATATCAAGAAATTTCTAAACGTTTTAAAAGTTTAAAAAAATTTCTGATTTAGAACAGGAAATTTTTGGAACAGGAAATTTTTGAAAAAAATTATAATTCTGAGTTTAAACAGGATTTTTTACTTCCCTTCTTCTAAATCAAAACTAGAATTATTTTCCAAAATTCACGTTCCATGTAAAAAATTGTTTGTTCCAGGTAAAATAATATTTATTTACGAAAATTCCCTGTACTAAAGACTAAATTACAATTCTTTATGGAAATGCCTTGCAAGACTGCAGAAAATGTTCTAATTATTTCAGAAATATAGTAACTACCTTTTTAAAAAATTTGAGAGGGAATGTTTAAATTCTGGTAAATTTCTAGTTGCAAAAAAAAAAAGAATTTTCAAATTCAAACAAATTCTGATTTGAAACAGGGATTGTTTTTGAAAGTTACCTGTTCCAATACAAAATTTTAATTCTTTACGAAATGCTCTGTTCCAAATTCAAAATTATAAATGTTTATGGGAATTTTTTAATATTTTATTTATTGATTCCCCTCCAAATTCAGAATTATAATTCTTTTAGAAAATTCCCTATATCCTAGATTTAAATCAATTTCATTTCCAAAATATCTTGTTCCAAGTCAAAATTATATTTACATAAATAAAAATTTTTCTAATATAATTCAGAAATATAAAAATCTTTTTTTCCTAAATTTGGAAGAGGAAAATTTAAAATCTGACGAATTCTCACTTAGAACAGGGATTGTTTTTGTAATTTCCTTCTTAGAAATCAGAATGAATATAGTAACTCCCTTTTTCCAAATTTTTGGAGAGGAAACTGTTGAATTCTGGCAAATTTTTATTTGAAAAACAAAATTTTAATTCAAACAAATTCTCATTTGAAACAAGGAATTTTTAAAATCTGAGGAATTCTTACTTGAAACAGGGATTGTTTTTGAAATTTCATTTTTAGAAATCCAAATTAAAAATTAATTTCGAAATTCCATGTCAATCATTTCCTGTTCTGAGTCAAATAATAGTTTTTTTACGGAAAAACCGTGTCGTGAAGTAAAAATTATAATTCTTAACTAAAATGCCTGTTCTAAAATGAACATAAAATCAAAATTATAATTCTTTGCGGAAATTTCCAGCATCTGAGAATTATAATTCTTTCAAAAAAATCCCTGTCCCGAAGTAAAAATTCTAATTCTTTGCGGAAATTGCGAGCACCAAAGTCTAAAATTATAATTTTTAGAAAAATTCCTTGTTCAAAAGTCAAAATTACAATTCTTTACGAGAATTCCCTGTCACAATTGTCAACAATATATTCTTTTTACTGAAATTCCCTATCCTAAACTCAGAATTATAATTCGTTACTAAAATCCCAAATTAAAAATTATGATTTTTCACAGATATTTTCTATTCCAAACTCAAAATTATATTTCTTCACTGAAATTTTATGTCGCAACTAAAAATTATAATTCTTTCCAAAACTCCCTGTTCGAAATCAGACCAATTATAATTTTTTATGTGAATTTTTAAATACTTTTATTTATTTCCTGTCCCAACTGAGAATTATTATTATTATATAATAATAATAATAATATATATAATGAAATGTTGACTAAATTCAGAATCACATTAATCAACATTTTCCCCTTTTCCAAATCTCAAAAACTTACAAATTGAACTGTATTCAAGAAACATTCTTCCCTTTGTCAATCCTTCCAAGCTGTTAGGCATATTTGATAGACATCTTTCCTTTTCCAACTTCTAAAATGAGCCCCCTTCTTAATAATAACAATTTGCACTTATTAATAAATAAAATATCAAATTTTTTTATGCTTCTATTTGTTTTTTTTTTATCACAACAGGAAACACTTCCCCGGCAATGATTTTTCTATCATAACAGGAAATAAAACTTTTATTACCATTTTTTATCTAGTAGAATATAGAAGCTATCTTCAATGTACAACCGGCTCGAAGGACCATTATCGTTAAAATTGAGTAAATGTCACGGACATCTTACAATTTTGATCCAATTTGGATTTTTTTTTAAATGAAAGCTTATTAAATTTAAAAAAGGTTTATGAGAGTCGATTAAAAAGGACATATTTCAAATTTTATTATTTAACAACAAAGTTGGATTTTCTTTTAACTTTTTGGAAGTGCCGATTTTAGGGATTCACCGATTTATTAAATAAGATTCTAAATCAGTGCAAGAACTATCTGACAATAATTTCCATTGGATGAGAATTAATAACTAATTATATTATTTTATCAACAAATTAATGAACAAAAGTCATTTTTGGCGATTTGCAACATTTAGCTCATAAAAATCCATACTTTTGTAGAAAATGTGAGAGAAATTAATGTTAGATTACGGCTCATTGAAAATAGATGCAATTTAACAATTGTTTAAACAATTTAAATTTAAAATAAAAAATAATATTTTTGTGATTGGATACAAGTAACAATAAAAATTGTAACGAGGGCGGGAATTAATCTTATTTTCCTACAAGAGATGATTGAACTACAGAAAATACAACAGAATTTGCAATTCAGCACATTTTGCAAAATAAATCATAATTTATCGTTAATTATTTAATTCAGGCCACTGACCTTTTCATCCTGAGTTCTTATCGACTGCATTTATCATTGACGCGTTCGATATACTTAGTAACAATTTTAATAACAAATTAATTTTAATGTAATTAAAGCGTTTGAAATTGAACAATTTCTAATTGGATGAATACGTATTCAAAATTATAAATTTTAATTATCTGTTGACAAAAAGTAATTTTTAATCTAAAATAAATGCGAATTTTCAACAAAAGAGTTGAATTTTTCAAACAAGGTAATGAATTTTCATCTAAATTGAAGCATCTTCAACTGGAATAGTTCAATTTTAAACCAAAATATAAATTTTTAACTATAATGATTAAGCGTTAACTGGAATAGTTGAATTTTGAACATAAAAGATAAACTTTCTATCAAAAAAGAAGAATTTTCAGGAAAATACATGAATTTTCAACTAAAAAACATAAATTTTCAAACAAAAATTGAATAAAGAAATTTTCACAAAAAAAAAATAATTTTCAACCAAGGAGATGAATTTTTGAATAAATTGATCAATTTTAAACCGGATTAGTAAAAATTTAATTAAAAAAAATTAATTTTCAACTAAAAATAAATACGAAATTTCAAGAAAAGAGTTCAATTTTTAAACAAAGTAATGAATTTTAAACTAAAATTAAAAATCTTCAACTAGAATTGTTAAATTTTCAACTAAAAAAGATAAATCAAACCATAAAGAATCATTTTCAGCCAAGAGATTAGTTTTCTGCCAAAAATAAGAATTTTCAACAAAATACATGAATTTTCAACTAAAATGATGGAATATTCGCAATAGTGAGATTTTTAGTGAAAATCAAAAAGAAATTAATTTTCAACCAAATAGTTAAATTTTCAATCAAATTGTCAAATTTTTAACGAGGAAAGTGAAATTTTCAGTTAGAAAAATAAGTTTTCACAAAAAAAAAAATTAAACAAACAGTTAAATTTTCAGTTAGAAAAATTATTATCTACAAAAAAACAACGAATTTTCAAGAAAATAGTTAAATTTTCAACCAAAAACATAAATTTCCAGCATTAGTTAAATTTTCAGTTAAAAAAATTAATTTTCAACCAAATTGTTACATTTTTATCCGGGATAATTAAAGTTTTAGTTAGAAACATTATTTTTCACATAAACAAGAAACGAATTTTCAAGAAAATAGTTAAATTTTCTACCAAAAGAGCCCCCCCCTCATCCCTGTAACAGGCCTAACAAAATATCCCCCCCCCAAGCCCCTTCCCACCTCTTACTGTACGTAATTTATGGCTTCGAGAAATGATAAGTTATGCGACTTGAAGCTAATGGAAACTTTTATATTTAAGATGATACATGCTTTGCGAACTTCCCTGATTTTTCCTTGACCAATTTATAATTTCCCCTGACCATTAATATTAAAATAAATATTAAAATAGGGTTTTTTATAAACGGAATGAAACAATACTTCAGATACAAAATTAAAATTTTCAAATTTATTTATTTATTTTAAAGAAATGAAATTTCCACTATAAAACATTGCTTTTAAAAAAACTTGAATTTTGAACAAAATAATTGAATTCTCCATCTAAAAAGATGAATTTGCAACAAAAAAGTGTAATAGTTGATATTTGAAAAAAATGAAATTTCGTCCAAAAAAATGAATTTTCAAACCAAGCAGACGACATTTCAACAAATAAAGATTTTTCATTCATGAAAGCAAAAAAAAAGCTTATCTTACTATCTTGTCAAACCTTCAAGCCAAAAGACGACTTTTCTGTACAAAAATGTAATTTTCAACCAAAAAATATGAATTTTCAGAAAGAAAATTATTTTTTTTTAAATTGTTAAATTTTCTACCAAACAGTAGCATTTCTCTCCAAGAATGGTGCAATTCGTACCAAAATAGTTAAATTTTTTAATTAAAAAGACAAATTAAGAAAAAAATAGTTGCCTTTTCATCCAAAAAAGAATTCAGTTACATTTTTTAAATAAAAAGTTAATTTTCTACGCAAAAAGTTGAACTTTCAACCCAAAAAGGCGAACTTTTAACAAAACAGTTGCATTTTCATTCAAGGTAGATGAAATTTCTACTAAAATAAATGAATTTTTAAATTAAAAAGACACATTTAAAAAAAAATACTTGAATTTTCTACACTAAGATATGAGTTTTGAAGAAAAAGTAAATTTCCTACGAAAATATGTGAATTTTTAACCCTCAAAGACGAATTTTTAACTAAACAGTTGAATTTTCAACCATAAATGATGATTTTTTGACCAAATTATTGAATGTTCAAACAAATAATAGAATTTATAACTCTTAAGATAATCTTGAAGAGGAAGCAACTGCAAAAAAAGAAATAGAAATACAAGGTAAATAAATTACTAATAAGAATAATATATAAGTTAATATTTAACTGCCAGAATTTTAAACTTGTGAAATATTTAACGTATAATCTTTTATAAACGGAATAAAAAAATTTCATATTTACTCTTCTTGACAGTTATTTAAAGTTCTAGAAATTCACTGAATTTCACAAGATTCGTTTGTTAATTCCCTGAATTTTTCCTGACCAATAAAATTCCCTGACTTTTTTTCTAATTGTTGTTGGCTATGTTCGTTTTTCACTCAACAATTTGTTATGGTGAAATTTTTTACAATTAACTGATTGAACATTTCTAAATTTTTTAAATTAAAAAAATGAAAATTTCTATTTAAGATTTTTACGTCTATATCTCTAATGATGAGTATTTAAAGTTTGAAAGGACCCCAGCCTCCAAAGCATTGTATAATAACTACTTATCTTTACCTGCTGTAGTATACAGTGCTGAAGACCAACATTTTCTCGGAAATATTTAGACAATACTGTTTGAAATACCTCTTGTATTTCAAAATATTTTGACATAATATTTTTACCCGCCCTTATTTCACGATTAGTCGTTAACATTTAAATATTTCCTGGTTCGAAATTTGATGGCGCATCCGATTTTTATGCTCCAAATTTCAATCATTGGAATTTTAATTAATTTTTCATAAAATAACAAATCAATTGATTTCTAATACAACTATACAATTAGTAGATGCCCATAAAAAAGAAATTGAATCCCTAGTAGCAACGTCTGGCTTGTATGACAGAGGCCAGAGTCTGACTCAGTATCTGCTACCTCTAGTCGACCAGACTGGCGGGAGAAATTATCAAACCGGACGAAAAACAGAATCTGGTGAGTAAAGAAATCAGATTCTGATATTTAGTTTGAGCACTTAATTAAAGAAATTGAAAATCTAGCAATCGGAAAACTGAAAGGTTCACAAGTATCTCCAAACATGCAAGCATGCAATAAGCTTATACGACAAGGGGTTATGTTTGTAATATTTCAGTGTGTCTCGCCTGAAATCTAAATTCAGTATACATGTATACGAAATTTAGTATACGCATATACTAAATTCAGTATACGCGTTCCATTTCGCGTAGGTTCCGTTTTCATCATCTGTAAACATGATCAGATGAAAAATGTAATTAAAGTGCAAAGTTTTAATTCTCAAATAATTATATCGTCAAGCTACATTTACGTTAATAAATTAACCATACCCTTCAAAAAGAAGACTTCGCAGATCCTCGCAGAAAGAAGCCGAACCAATTAGCGTTACAAACAACTCAAACAAATGCCACCAGCTACGTTGCCCGACTCGCGTAAATCAAAACGCGCTTGCGCAGCTGAATATAGTAAACACATATATGAATTTTAATATACAGAAACTATGAAATTCATATACGTAAAAGGAACTTACTGTACACTTAATACATTTAGTATACAGATAACTTCATAAAAGAAATTTAGTATACATAAGTATACTAAGATTACAAAGTGTAATGCGTTGAGTAAACATATAGGGAATTTAATATGCCCATGTATACTGAAATTGCGAACATTTCTAACAGTGTGCTTAACTACGTCCCTTAATCATAAGCAAGATGTTTAAGCTGTTGAAGATTGCGGGGATGATTTGACACTACCTTTCCTCCACCTTGGAAGGAAACTGTTGCTACCATTTAGTGCTGCAGTGGTATTTGTATAGAAAAAGGTTTTATTCCATTCATTTTGATAACGCAATTTTCGACTGGTATTTAACAATAAAGATACTCATATGTGCCTCATATGTACTCTCATATGTGCTCATATGTACCTCTGCCTTAATTAAATAAAGTTTTACATTATAGATATTGAATTTTTCGCAGTTTCATCATGCATATAAATATTAAACTTTTCTTTACCTTGAACTTTTACAATAAAATGTGGATATAAAAATCAAATGATTTAATACATTTACGTGACAAATAAGTTCAAGAAGTATAGTAAATGTAATATTATAGAATATTTGAAACCAATTCAAATAGTCGAATTTAATTGTGCCTTGATGAACAGTTTATCCGAAATTACCTCAAAAATGGATTCATCACATTTTTCTAAATATGAAAAAAAATATATTCAAAGTACGTTGCCGGATTATGATACTCGCTGTTAGTCATATTTTTTCAATTAAAAAAATATATGCTAATTTTAAAGCTTAAGTCTTCTGAAGTTGGCTAGTGTGAGTATTTTCAATTTAGACACTTTTTGGATGTTTCAGTTTAAGGCAGCTGAGATGGGATTTGTCAGATGTGCTTGGGGCTCCTTTTCGGAATTATTTACTTTTACTGTGAGGATTGAAATTATCTACTAGACTATTGAATGAGCTACTGGTGTAATTATTTTTAATTAAAATTTTTTTTTGCCTTTTTAATCAAAAAATGTATTTCAACAATAAATTAAAAATAAACAATTTTCTATATTTGTCCTGCATTATTCAAATTGAAATAATTATTTTTGAAAACGAGAACTTACGTCAAACGGTTAATTTGAACCTGTTTCATTTCAAATTTAGGTTTCTTTTTACATCTTGATCCTATTATATAAAAATGATAATCAATCCAATTATGAAAATAGGTTTAAAAGACTTGATAAGAAAAGCAGAACATTGACACAAAAGTGTCATTTCTGTTTGTAAAAAAAAATTTGAATAAATTTTGAAACAAGAGAAAACATAGAGAATATCAAAATTAGATGCAAATAAATAAAAAAATGCGAATCATCATAGTGACTAGTGTGAAAAATAGAAATACCTTGCCAAAAGAAATATAAAAAGTGATTTCAAATTTAACTACAATTACAAAAAGTATAAAGTTATAAATAACTATGCAGCTTTCATAATAAATTAATGTAAATTATACACAAATATTTCCATAAACAGTGTTTTACGTGTTTTCAGAGGATTGTTAAAGATTTAATTCATTCTGAGAATCAGGAAACATCATGTATTTTTAGAATTTGTTGAAAACTACTTTTTTACAATCAACTACACGATGATAACACCTATCACATGAAATTCGTTATAATTATGGAGAATTAGCTTCAAAAGTTCTTCATTTTTAATTTGTGTTAAATAACACAGCAACACAAAAAAAAATCTTTTTTCTATAATTCGCGAAAAAGTGCCAGTTTTTCCACCTGTTTTTGGTGTAAAAAGTGACCGATTTTTGGTCGGATCAAAATGATGCAACGTTTTGATATCTCTATTCATGATCAGCTTGATTAAAATTTCAAGATATATTATCTGTCAAAAAATGTCTAATACTCAACACATTATGAAATTATTTAATCATTTAAACTGGATGATGATCAATAAAAACTGTTTGAAATTAAATTGTTAATCAGATATGAAAAGAACTATTCACTCAGTTCCGTTTATTTAAAATGAGTACTGAGTTTGTGGATGTTTGTTTGCCAATTTCAGTAAATATCGATCAAGGATCGAGTATCGATTTGCAGAACTTGAATTTGGCAGAAAGAAATGTTTTTTAAAGTCCGAAAATTGCAGAGCGGTCAGAACCGAAATTGAGACCCGGTAGTCTGGGTATTCAAAATACATCTTCCCCTAGGAAGTTATGTCTAGGACTGAAGTAGAAGGCACCCAAGAAGGGAAATGGTCAAGTAAGATGTATTTCTAACACCTGTACTACCAGGTTTACTTCTTAGAATTACGAGATCTCTGAAAACCCATTAGGCTGTCTGAAATTTTAGTTAAGAAGATGTATCTTGAATACCTGCACTACCGGGTTTACTTCTTAGAATGACGAGACCTTCGAAAACCGATCAGCATGTTTTAAATTTCAGTTACGAAACCAAGTTCCTCGAGAAAGATTTTTTTTTTAAATATAAGTTAACACTTCTATTATGAGTTTTTATTTGTACTGGGCCTACCTTGATGATTCGCATTTTCGTTACTCGTTCCAAAATTTGCCAGAAAGTCCCTTGTTTTTGGCGGCAAACCTGATGATGTTTCTGTGAAAAGACAAAAAATGTATGAGCTTATAATGTTAAGGATGTATAATCCAGATTCACGCAATTAATTGCCGCACAGTAAGAAAAACGCAGGTAATTCTAAAAGATATCTAAAATTTCATATTGTGAATATTGTTAATAGATTATGTCACTTACACCAACGTCATGTATTCAAAAGTGATTTCTTTCAAGTGAATAATAAAGTATATTTACACACCTAATCTACTTTATATTACTTAAAAATGAAGTACAAAGTCGTTGTTTTTGAAGTAGAAAGTGGCCAGATTTTGCAAGGTGATTATTTCAAAAACTGATTTAAATACCATGCAAATCCTGGAAATTTTTAGTTTTGCTCTCGAACAGCTATTTTTTCTTCAGAATGTAGAAAACTTTCCAAATTCCGAATTTGAGACAGAAAATTTTATATGACGCGTTCGCAGCTCGAAAATTCGGCAAAGAACGATTAAATTCAAATGTTGTGGGGTATAGAGTTTCGATCAAAATTTTATATAAAGCACTGATTAGGATAAGATGGTCCTGAAAATCTGTTTAATTACTACATCTCAGTAGCAAAAACGTAATAATAATAATATAAATTGTTATTGTTACAGAGTTTACATAGTATTTACCATTCATGATTATATAATAGATGTTCCAACGCACTTACTGCAAAAATTATATTTATTTATTCTTTATTTACCAATAGAATTAAGAATAACGTCCAAGGTTAAGATCACAGTATAAAAAATCCTCATTTTTTTAAATTTGAGACAAACTGATTAACACAGAATTTTGAGAACAACGTAACTAATGAGTATTCTAATGTTTCGTGTGTTTCGTGTGCAAATTGAGGCCCTCTTATGAAACTCCTGTATCGAACCGCCTCTTTAATTTTAAGTAGAAGATAAGACCTCGCACGTGTATAAGTTTCGTCCTTGAGAAACCCAGATAATTCTGGTCTAATTGAAAAGTATATGTTCATATTATTCTGAATTAGAACACCCCGAAAATACAAAAATGTGTAAACAGTACATGGATTCAAATATCTCTTTGAGAAATATCAATAATATGCCACGTAGGCATAAAAAAGTTCAGAAACATTTTCTTCGCTTTTTTGCTAAAATTATCCGACAATTGGTCAATCCTCATTTTTAAAAGGAATATTAGGCATTTTTACCAACAGATATGAAACTTTTACGAAAAGATATGTGTTTTGAAACAAAAAGACAAATTTTTAACACTATACATTCATTTTCAGCCAACTAGTTGAATTTTAAACCAAACAGATGAATGTTCAACTCCAATCATGGATCTAACCAATGAAATTAATTTTTATATGACAATTTAATTTTCCATCAAGTAGTTGTATTTTCAATCCCAAAATATGTTGGTCCATCCTTGTAGAGCCCCGCGTGCAAGGATAAGGCTGCATAATCTGAGAGGTCGCCCGGTATCCCAGAGTCATCGTTTAAGACCCTCTAGGACAGAAGAAGCAGAAGTGGATGACGTACACGTTCCAGTTGCGTATAGACTGAAATCATGACTGTATTTCGAGAAATGTCTGAAATCATCCATTTATTATAAGAAGTATCGTATATATATATATAGGGGGAGAGGCACTTTTTCCACTTGTGTATGTTTTAAGTACTAGTCGTAGGTCCATAATATACTATTTATTTTTAGAAATAATTGGCAAATATAAAAAAAAATCCTAATTTTGTTCAGATCCATGCAAAATTCACATTTTCAGCCAAACGACAAGAGATACGAAAAAAATGGTAAAAGGTGAAATTGTTAAGCTTAAATCTTAGGGTAAGTGAAATAAAACAATGATAAAGAATGAAATTTGTACTTTATTTTGCAATATATAAATGAGCATTCCCAGTCAGGGGTACACACATAAATAACACACGCATTTAATATAATCGACTTCAACATAATATAGAGCTATAAAAAAATCAGGATGGGCGCTTTAATCAAGGGAAGTAATTCCCGGTTTTTTCCGGGTTCGAAAAAGTCATCATGGTCTTTGAACTTCAAAAATTCGAGCTCTGAAAGCTTACAATTTCTTTCTTTAGAGTGATAAAATCTGAACTGCAAATAGTTTTCAATATTTTATTTAAAATGAATCATCTTCAATCAACAGTCAAACATTGCTAAATATTAAAAAATTGTTCTTTTATACTTAAAATATTACAAATTTTATGGATTAAAAAAATAATATTTTAGACTGAAAAATTATATAATTAGCATTTCAAATTCAATAAAAACGTTTTATTATTAAGCTGATTCAGAATCGTTTTGTAAAATTAATTATTGTTCAGCTTTTAATGCACAAACTACGGTTCAATTTAAAAAATCATAAATCAATTCATATTTGCAGTTGATTAACTTGAAACGACTTTTATTACAATTTTTATTTTCAAATGCTTTAAATTTTTCAGTGTTGCAATCGTCCGAACTGTATTTTAAAATACTTTGAATTAGGAATTCTCGCTTTAAAATGAAGATCTGAAATGACATATTCTCAAAGTAAAAAATTTTAGATTACGCATTGTAAACTGAATGATTTTATCACTGAAAAATTTAACAATTGAACTTAGTATTTGAGAAAACGATTAAATCAAACTTAATTGAAATTTCACTGTGTCATGCTTCATAAATTTCGTGATATTTAGAGTGATTGAATAAGTATTTCTCATGAAAATTTGTAAAATTTTGGGTCAAAAAGAAATTCACTGTCAATTCCCAGTTTTTGCCGGTCTCTAAAAATTTCTGGTCATTTGCCGGTTTCCCAGTCCGACGAGCACCCTGAAAAGGTAGTTACAAATTACAAATTTACAGTTATCAAGGTTTCGACTCGTAATTTTAATAGTTCTATACAAAAATTATGGGATCATAAGGGCCGAGCGCAAAGCGCGAGACGTGAAAGACACGCGCGTAGCGCGCTATGAATTTTTTCAAATCGCATAACCATGTGAACAAATGTGGTTCACACACGAAATACTCTAAAATTCGTTGTGATTGGGTTTCTAGTGCCTAAGGGACATTCCGAGATTTCTTCCGGACTCAATATTTCAACCGCGCCGCTATATATGTTTACTTTTACCCGTTTTCCGCCCTCATAAACGACAGGCTCGATATGAGGTATATATATTCCACGAAAAATCGTGTGTCTGTGCAATTTTCCCACTATTGCAAAGACGTCACCATTGAACGTTGATAATACAATTTGTTCTTCGGTTGGAATAGGCTCAAGGACCTTATTTCTCCTTCTCAATCTGAGTGGTTTATCCAGAGGAAAAGCGTATATTCGAAGTTCGAACATCTGGTTTTGATTGCTGTTGGGAACAAGTCGAATAAATCTAAGTTCTTCAAGTTTAAATCCAAGTATTGTAGAAAAAGGATGCCTGGCAGAAGGAGACCTAGAGCTGGCATCAAGAGGGTGTTCTGCAGGAGGCGGAGAACTGGTAGAAGAATGAGGCCTGGCAAGAGAAGGTGTTCTTTCAGGAGAATATCTGTCGGATCCAAGAGAAGTTCTGCTACGAGGAACGCCAGGAATAGGCTCGCCATACCTAGAGGAACCGAGCTTCAAGCGTCAGGTAAATGTGTCCAAGCGCGTAGCGCGAGGTGAATACATTATCGAGCGCAAAGCGCGAGATCCAACAGGTGCGCGCCCTAGGCGCGCTCAAATTTGCGAGCGAAGCGAGCCGCGCGCGAAGCGCGCGATGAGAATGTGCCCGCAGGGCGGTCAGATTTTTTGGATGGAATTTCGTATTTATTAGTTGAAATATTAACTATTACACTTTTTGGTTCAGAATTTATCTTTTGTGGTTGATATTTTAATTATTTTGTTGAAAATTCCATTATTTTGTTGAAAATTCAAGTATTTTGTTGAAAATACATTGTTTTGTTTAAAATGAATAAAAAAAATTTTTAATTTTAAATTTGCATCTAAAATATTTTATTCCGTTTATAAAAGATCCTATGTTAAAAATATTACAAGATTAAAATTTTAGAACTTTGAAATTTTCAGTATAATAAATACTTTGCAAAAAATGAGAAAACCTTTTCGAAAAAACCACTATGCTGAAAAAAAAGTTCGGGTCCCTGGGGCTGCATTTTATCCATCCACGCACTCAGTAATGTTCACAAAACCTAGGAAAATTCTAACTTTCCTCTGAATGTTTTATTCTCGAATTTGATTTGACTAATGACTTGTACTTAATGAGAAAAAGTTTGATCCCAAAATCCTTATCGGAAGACTGTGTTTTGTCCATTTACGCATTCTATAGTCTATACGGAAAAAGATGAATAAACTTTTAACTTTCCTCTAAACGTCTGGTTCACAAATTTTCTTTCACTAATTACGGTCGAATCTGGATTTAGTGCCGGTTTTGGGGCTGACCTTGATGTTAAATCCGGAGACTCGGAACTATTTTGTATCTATCCTGTTTATCTCTCTCCTGTTTCTCTCCATGTTTTGTCACGCCTGAGTACACACCGCACATCTTCCCGCAAACGCCTATCACGTATCCTCACGGCGCGGCGTCAATTCTCGGAAGGGCACAATCCAGGGGAGCTAAATCCGAGTTTCACTGTACTTTTACTCGATGTGACAAAAAAAAATTTTCTCGCAATACACGGAAAAATTTGGAAAAAATTATAACTTTCTTCGAAACGTTCGGTTCTCAAATTGTCTTTCACATAGCACTTGTATTTGATGTCAGACAACACCCGAAACAATACTCATCTCAACATTCTTATCGGAAGACTGCGTTTCATCCACCCAAGCACTTTTTAGTACATTTCAGAGTGTGTCGGAATAAAACGCGGTCTTCCGATAAGGATCTCGAGATGAATCTTTTTTTGTTATTGTCTGATATTAAATACTAGAAATAAGTGAAAGAAAATCCGAGAACTGAGGATTTTGAGGAAAGTTCTCACTGGTTCCGAATTTTCGTATACATTTCAGAGTGCGTGGGTGGATAAAACGCAGTCTTCCGATAAATATATTGGTATACAACTTTTTTTGGTGTAGGTGAACATCGATTGAGATTAAAAAATTTTACGTATCAAGTAAAATATATTCAAAAATACTTACTCGTGGGGTAATGAAAATAATAGAAGAAAAGACATGGGAAGTCCAAAGTGGATTTATATCAGGAAGAACATGCACAGATCAAATATTTAGCTTAAGACAGATTACAGAAAAAAGTTTGAGAATAAACAAAAAAGTTTTCTGTGCATTTGTTGACCTAGAAAAAGCTTTTTACAAGGTGGATAGAAGTAAACTTTGTGAAGTCCTGAAAGAGTACGGTGTCAATAGATGGCTCCTACAAGCAATAAAAACAATATATGCTGGTAGCAAAGCGAGTATAAGGGTTAATGGAAAACTGAGTGAGTGAGTGGATCTCGGGACAGTGAGGGTACGTGGGTTAGCATTCGCAGATGATAAGGTTGTTATGGCAGAGTCAATAGAAGACTTGCAAAGAATCTTGAGCAAACTGAATACAAGAATGAAGAACATGGGCCTCAAAATTAACGCAAATAAAACAAAAATTATGGTGTTAGAAGAAAAGGATGAGAAAAAATATGCAAGATTTTCCTGAACGATGAGAGAATAGAACAAGTTGATAAGTATGTATATCTTGGTAGCCTATTCACAAATGATGGAAAGATAGATGGAGAGTTAGATAGGCGTATAAACGAGGGTGAGAAGGTTATCGGTAGAGCAGGACCCATTATCAGAAGTAAAATACTCAAATGCTGGCTTGCTGGCTCTGCTACGATCGCCCGTCCTGTAAAATTCAGCTTTGACGCATTAGGTCCCTTTATTCGCGGACGGTCACATATGTTGAAGTCGGTCACTTGGTCGTTTCGTGGTGTTAAAATCGCTCTTTTTCGAAGCCACTCATGATTTTTGTAATCAGCACCAATTTCATGGAACACACTGTAAACGAAATCATCTACCGATTCAGCCAAGTTGCCATGAATATACGGAAAAAAACTTATTTCAATCAAAGGGAATTTCTTAGATTCAAGAAATGGTAGAGTAGAATGTGGCTGACGAAATATTTCTTCAGATTAGAGAAATGTTTTGTTTGGTCTTGAGAAACGTAAAGCTTAAGGCATAGAAATATTTACTTGACACTGTGAAATATTCGTTAAGCGAGAGAGATATGTTATTGACTGTAATTAATAAGTATTTCATATGATAGGTGAGTTCCGTAATGTAAAGAAGTATGGTGTAAGTTCAAGAAGATAATTATTACATGCAAAGAAATATAACACGGACTGACTACAAGTTTTTTCTGAACCAAATATATGATGCTTTGATTTGTATAAGCATTTTTTTTGGTAAAATAAATATTTCTCTGTATAAACAAATTTTTTTCAACGGAAATAATTATCTATTTGTTTTTAAGGTGTGGCATATTGTTTTAAAAATACATAACAGAGTAGATAAAATATTAATTGATTCGAAGAACAATTTACTTGAATAGAAAAAGTTCTTCTATCGTTTAAAAAATTTAAATAGTTGAAGTACAAAAATAAGGAGGCACATTTATTGAGAAAAAATATTTAATGCAATAATAACCATTACAATTTATAATGATATATTTAGGTATTTTCATTTTCGTGCAGTAGAAAATAGAATTTCAAGCAAGACCAACTAACCAATGCTTAGAAAGACCGATAAACACCAATCACCACATTCTTACATTCTCATTCAGAGAAGGTATTAGATTTGTGTAAAATTTTAGCCCCCTCGGTTTTTGTTTAGCCTCTTAAACTAAAGCTGAAGTTCGTTAGCCAGCTATTTTGGATAAAAATTCAAAAATGAGGAGAATTTTGAAAATTTTTGAGACAATTTTTTTCAAAATCAAAAAAAAGTTTTTGGTTCCATGCCTAGAGGTAGGCCGGGAATTTTCAGATGAGAACATATGAACTCCTATCTAATATAACGCTGCTAAAGACTGGTGACCTTCTCAGCATAGAACATCAAACAATTGCTACTCTCTCCGTTTTCATTCCTTGTCCACACAAAGAAATTTCGCGAATAAAGGTGGTGGTTGAGTTTACAATCTAAACAATGAATAATACAAAAAATATAATAGCCACGGAATGGACTGAAGCTTTGATTGACGAAATGCATATACACGGTAAACGTAGACGTCGAGTTTCAGGCGACGGATGGAGACTGGGTGTTTGGAATGCTAGAGGAGTGAATGATCTCACGGTAAGAGAACTACGAGAAACTATGTACGTAAGGAAACTAGATATTCTATGTTTACCGAAAAGACATAAGAAGCCATAGAAACATGAGAACTTGCATGACAAAATGCATGGACTTGAAGTAAGCTAGAGAAGAATGCCAGGACAGAAAAGTGTAGCGACAAATAGTTTATAAAAACAATGTGAGTAGAGTAAATGCCGCTTGAAACAAAAGACCTTGCATACTAATGGGCTAGAGTGGGGAACCTCACATAACAACCTTGTGAAGCTCTTCACTTGGAGTGGTCGCCAGATAGATTGATCAACAACATGAGTCGGAGCAGTGTTGCGGACGTGTTATTTAAATTAATAACACGAAAATTGTAGATCAATCTAAAAGATCTATAACTTCTTCCTAACACTACTATTTTCCAATCGAGCGAGGCACGCCTGTCCCGAAAGGGAAATGGCTTAATGGTATGATAATGATGTAATTTGAAAATTATTTGAAAATTTATCATATATATGTTCCAAAAACGACTTAGATCATTTTTCTCTCCCCTTTTCAGATAGTTGGGGAAAATCTTTCCGATTGTACGATTTATTAGAAAGATATGGAAATATACGCTGAATGAAAGGAATTTCCTTCTTCATTTAAAATCGAATACAAATTTAGTCATTTTTATCTGAAGTACATAGAACATAACATATGGTCGTTGCGTAAGCGTATAGGTTTATAAATACGTTTGCACAAATTATTATATATATTTGAGGTTATCTAATGGACCAGGATTCTAATATGGATATTAGATTATAAAATCTTGGATTATAGATTTTATTACCTCAGATTATAAAGTTTTATAATCCAAGATATTATCCTGTAATATCTATTTCTTAATATCTATATATTGTAGTTCTAATAATCTGGATGGCTGTCTCATAGTTAATAGTCCAAGATTATATACGGTAACATATTTTTTATTACCGGGTATAATCCATTTTTCTCAGTGTCCCCTAAATATTTACATGACCTACGCTTCTTACAATATTACCATCTACATATTTTATATTATCTTACCCTTACTATTTACAAATATTTATAACTATTAACGTTAATTCTTATATCCAGATCCTTACTTCTATTTTCACGATGGCGCAATTTTGGAGGTACTGTTGAATGAGTGAGCAAGTGATTAAAAGCGAGATAGCGAGCGAGAGCGCATCCGTATCTTAACCTACTTATACGATTACATAGCTATTACTTACAGATCTTTACGCTTCTAATCTAAGCGATTTCCGTTTTCTTTTTCTTTTACTTTTACATCTCTTCTACCTCAATTTTGCCACTTTTTCAAATCTATTCTTTCATTCTTTCTCCTTCACTCCTCTAGTCCCCTCCAACTCCTTCATCAACTCCTCACCCAATCCATCCTTCCCTAGAATCTGTACCACATTCTCTTGTCACTTTCCTTTATTTTCCATCCCTCTCCTACATCCTTCCTATACACGCTCCCATATTTCCTCTCCCATTCACATATTCTGCACTTTCTGTTATCTTCCTTTTTCCCATACATTCCTTCCCTTACCTCGTTTCCCAATATAAATCTTGCTATTCTGGTCCATCTTCTCACTTCCCATCTCTTTCCTAAATACTTTGGTACGCCTTTCTTTTTAATCGTGTTATACCATTTATTATATTTGTAGTCCTCAGTCATGCCCGATCTTTCTATTAATTGTCTTTCCCTGTCCCTTCTCTCCAATTCTACATAGCCCCCTCTCCTATATCTCTAGCATTGAAGAAGAGGTATAGGACGGAGAGAGAAAGCAGTTAAGGTAAGGTAGAAGTAGGATCCACCCAAAAAGGTTCAAAAATATTCAGAACCAGGAAAAGATAAGAATGGAGCGGGGAAGAAAGACAAGGGGAAAAAGAAGACAAAGTTGAACATAGAGGGCCGATACAAGTTGAAAATTTAACATTAGATGAAATGTGCAAAATTTATGGTAGAGGTAACCCGAGAAGAAATATAGGCCCTATTTTGACGCTCCAAGTGGAAGAATTGCCCCTACTTTAAAGCTGTTTATTCCACTAGCTCCTACTTAACCGCTCCTAAAGATATTTTCATTCTATTTTGCTTCTACATAGGTTCCAGCCCCTAAATTGAAGCTCTTGCCTCTATGTTCTTGACTTTTACTAACGTCTTCTTTAAACCTCCATAATCTTCATAACTCAAAATCGCTAATGCCAAAACAAAACGTAAGTAATGCTCACAAAAATGTAGTCGCATTATGCTTACTATGTTTTACTTTATTATAGAACTTTGTTCGTTTTTAAAACACACTGTTACTGGTTTATTATAGTTTAATAGTTTGTGATATTGATAATAACTCAGTTTGAGTTATAAAACTTCGTTGTATTTTTAAAAATTCAAATAAAAAAATTATAAGGAAAAAAGGATTAATAACTCATCAGTGAAAAGAATGTAAAAGTGCACGAAAAGAATATTAATTGACGAAAGATTAACAAAAGTTGAGTGACACGAGGACAATGTGACATTTTGTACATATTGCATGAAATTTTGCATCTTCATTTAATAGCAAAACACAATTTTCATTTTAAGCTGCATAAAACTTAAGATTTGTTGAGGAATAAAAAAAGTAACATTATTTTGTATATTCACATATTCAATGAAAGATACACGTTTTCAACGCTTAATAAGAAATTTTGGTTGAATGATTATGCAAAATAACTTGAAATATTGCGAAAATGTCACTATGTTTTCGTCTTACTCTACTTTTGTTAATCTTTCGTTAAATACTTTTATTTTGTACACGAAGGTAGAATATGGAGCATTAAAGTAGAAGCAAAAACTGAGCCCCTATTTTGACGCTCCAAGTGGAAGATTTGGAAATTTGTTATTACAATAACGGACCTTCACTTCACCAGATAAACTCAAAAAGTATTCACTAGACATTTTTCATTCGCCGATAAACACAATTCTTTAACTAAGATAATACACGCGATGCAATGTATACAACGCAATGTATCCCCCGAGGCATTCGGCCATTTTGAAATTTTATGGCTTAATGGAAATATTTTATTAGCTTCCAAACAAGTTCACCCCACTATTTCGTATTTTGTATATAGAACGTCGAACGCTTTCTTTTGCTCCTCTCAAACACCTACCACATAACAAAGAAAATTCACTGAATAAGGAACAATTTTTGTAACGCTTCTTTGACTTCTGTTCTCCAGCAATGAAGAAATTTTATTTCTAATTTCAGCATTGACCCAAGAATATATACGGAGGAAAGGGTAGAGGGTGAAATTTCTTAATGCCGGTAGGTTACAAGGCAACCATATTGAAGCTTCTGATTGGTTTCTGTATGGTTGCTAAGCAACGCGATTGCATTCGTTTGTTAATTACGACGTATATATCACAGCGACCTCATTAACCCCTATATGCCACGTTTCAAATAAATCCAATAATCTTTCAGCACACACAACCGCCATACTGAATCTCCTATTTTGTTAATGAAATTTTCATGTTTTCATTCGTAATCAGCGACCTCGAAAAACCCCATGTACAACGTTGCAAGTAAATATAATTTTTTTTGCATACTCAACCGCCTTGGTAGCAGCAATAAACTAAAAGTTGTAAAAATTATGCAATACTCTCATGTTTTGGCCCGGTTTTAGTGAGTCTGACCCACTTTAGGCTGTATCAAGAATGAATGGCTGACTTAAATTGACTGATACTACACAGTTCTGAGTTAAGTTGATCTATAATACTTATGCCTAATATAAACTGGAATATACTACTTGAAACGCTACATGGTAGACTAAACATTTATTGCTTTAAAACCAATTCAGGCCTAATTATTATTTTTGTTCTGTGGCTTTTATTATTTAAACAAAGAGAATGTCAAAATAATACATTTTACCAATATTATTTTATTTCGTTGAATAAAAAGGTTAAATGAAATTGCTATGCATCGAAATGAAAAGACATACACTTCAGGAACATCAATATTTAGCTTTATATTTGAAGTGATACTTATAAATAATTTATATAAAGAGTTAATGGGATTTTTCTGCTTGGATTTTCTCAAACACAAAAAAAAAACTTTTTTAACGTAAAAATGTCTAAATTATAAATTTTTTAATTTTGTCATTCTCGCTGCTTTCCCCGTCATCAAATTACTTTTGTATTATTTCTAAATTGTGATTTATAACAAGATACTAATCACAGATTCTTCGAAAAAGGCACGCAGTGATAGCTGAAACGTCAGCATGATTAATGAACGAACTCTCTAGTAATTTCGTTTGTTATTTATTTTGCTTTAACGAGGACCGTAAGACCTACAAAATGATACTTACGCATATTTATTTATTTATATTTGAGGCGATTAAAATTTTGAAATTGAAAAATAAATCCAAATAAAAATGGTAGAAATTTTATAAATAAAGGTGTTTATTATTAAAAGGAATTGATTGAATGAATTAGTTTAATAATTAATTTTTTGTGTTTGATAAAACTCTATGACAGGGCCGCCACATTAAAAAAAATGTATCTCTCTAAAATATAAATTTATTTTGAAAAAATGTATTCCTCTAATTCATTGAACTAATTCCTTTTATTAAAAAAGCACTTATTTTTATAAAACTTCTACTATTCATACTTGACTTTTTTAGTTTTGCAACTTTGATTGCCTTTGAAAGTAAATAAATAAAATATTAATATTCACGTTCTCTGCGGATTTCTTTCACACGTGGTGTTTTTGTTAGAATTTCACTTTTATTTTGTGTGAACACGGTTCTCGTAGAATATCCACTAAAACCAAACATAAAGTTTAATAAGCATCATGGGGATGACGTCGAAAGAGGACTATGTCCCGGGTACCCGTTGTTATACAGAGGTAATTTTGTTCTGAAGATTTTATCTACGGCCTTGTCTACATCCACCGAAATTCAGCCCGGGTAGAAATTGAAACTTGGTTCTTAATAGGCCCTGTCTAGATTTTCTATTTACTATCGAGGCCCTAAAGTGGCAATCTATCGAGGGCGCAATCGGAAACGTCACGCTCAGCTAGCGAGGTCAGATGGCTTTAACATATGTTGTAACGCATATATGTGCGCAGTTTTTGGCAAAGTACGATCTTGCGCGAGGAATACTAACAATGTGAAAACCAGCATGATTTGAACGAAAGTGCGAAAACTCATGTAAAACACGAACATAAAAATGCCTATTTCTTGAAATCAAATCCCTTTCAGCAAAATCCTTTCAAGGGTTTATGAGACCTAGTTAGATGAATAAAATAAAACACTTTTCAGACCAATCAGTAGATGGCCCAAAAACCGGCTTTATTGACTCTCCTCCAATTTAACTTGATCAAATCTTTTAATTACTGAAGTTTTGTTTTTAAGGTTTCGTATCCGTTTTCGTCCGTCGTACAAGAGGGCATACACGCTAACATTTGGCACAGCAAAAGGGCATAAGCCCCATAAAGATTTCTTTCATAAAATTTTTTTTACATAATGTTTTTTCAAGGAATTTTTTAAAAATATTTTCTTTCAAGATTATTATTTTTCGTTAACTCCTTCTAACACAACTTTTTCGGACAGGCGTTGCAAAAAATAGCGCGTGATACACGTTCGCATAGGTGACTGCTAACTCGTGTGATTGCATCATTCGCCTGCCGCACACTCGCACGCAATCACCTTTTTTGCGCACTTGTATCACAAATAACTATTTGAGGTACGTTTGGAACAATATCCCTAGTAGCAAGATAACTGCAGACTGGCGCCAGCTGATCGCCAGAAAAAGAAGAATCTGTTTGCAGCCTGGTGCCAGCTGATTCCGCTTTGGATAGGGTTACCATCCGTCCTGGTTTTTCGGGACATGTCCTCTTTTTTAGAGGTCTGTACTGTTGTCCTGGTTTTTGTCTTAAAAATAGGCAAAATGTCCTGTTTTTTTACGAAACCAAGATTTTTGACTGCAAAGCTAAATATTAGCGATTGAGTGCTTTGTACACCTGTACAGTGCTTCGGTGTATTTATTTACAAGTACAATAATTTATAAGTTCAATAATAAAAATGATAATTATGTTATTAAATAGATAATTAATTAATCAAATAACAATAATTACAATCATGAGAATACATTATTTATACCATTTCCCAGACTTTAGTCAAGGATATCTGGTACATTTTTGTCTTGATGACCTTTTTTTCAGGGATCACTTGAAAATTTTTTAGCCTCCTGGTTTTTCACCCGACCCAGATGGTAAACCTAGCTTTGGCATGCTGTTCTGGCACCAGAGTCTGGTATAGCAGATTCTGGCCCAGACTGGTCATGATATACAGCAGATAAAATTAAAATAACGTAAAATGGTACTAAAGAGGTTTCTGTAATAGTTTTGCGCCATATTTCAGTCCTTTCTGAGAGAATATACTGCGGAGACGTCACAGCATTTCGGGAGACATTACAAGTCTTTAAGCTAAATACCAGAATCTGGTTCCTTTATTCACCAGATTCTGTTTTTTGTCTGGTCTGATCATTAGTCCCGCCAATCTGGTGGACTAGAGAGAGCAGATGCTGAGCCAGACTCTGGCCTCTGTCATACAAGTCAGACGTTGCTACTAGTGATCGTCTTTTACAGCACGTTTTGCAGGACATTTACCTTCGCAGGACACTGCCCTTAGATTAGAGTTTTTTTAAAAATTTATTTAGAGATAGAATTTACAAGAATTCACCTACGTCCGAGAAAATTCACCGAGAATTAATATTGAAATTCCGCGGGTTTTCAAAATCGGCCTTGGGTGGTGATTATTTATAGAATTTTTAGTTTTTCACAAAAACAAAAAATTGTTACCGAGATATGAGGATACTGAATGAGATTATAAATTGTGCATCGGGACGAAGTACTCTGTTTCGAGAAAATCAAAATTGAAAATCGCGTTACCAAAGTATGGCAGGCATTTTTTTGCTCAAAACCCCCCAAAAAATATGAAAAGATATTATTATTTTCATTAAATGATAATAATTTCCTGAAATATCAATGCTAATAAGTTGGATAAAATTTATTGTAATTATTGTATCGAAAATTGATATTTCTATAAACTCCTTTTACAAAGGGTGTTTGATTTAAGGTTTAAGGGCATGTGATACTTCGTCGTGTGGTAAATCGGGTTCAGTTCCCCCGGGTTCTTGTCCACAAAAATTAAAAATTTTAAAAACTGTATTTGGAGATGCTATAAAATAGAACAACAGACGTCCCCGAACTCAATCCTGCGGTTGTCCTTATAACAAACTTTTATACATATATATATATATATATATATATATCAGGAAATTAGTAAAGTTTCTGAACTTATAACAAAACCTTTATTCTATGCAATCAAGCTGACGCATGTTTCATGGAAGCTGCAGTATTTTGCGTACAAGCAAACTGAATGTTTACATTTCAAAATATCCTAATAAAATTCAGACATTTAGGTCCTAAGATTTGATTGGGCTTTGATATACTCTTCAAGTATCCTAAAATAAAGGTCAAGTTCGTTAGCCAGACATTTTGGATGAAAATTCAAAAAGTGAGCGCTTTTTCAAAATTTTTGAGACCACTTTTTTCAAATTTGAAAATTCTATGTACGGATATCCGTAGTACTAAGAAATACAAAAAAATGTATCCGAATGACTTTTTTTTTATAAAACAAAAATGACTGGATTTACAGCATTTACAAAATCCCCAAAAACGAACGAAAATGAACATTTTTTAGCCGGAAAACACACGATATAAAAGAAATTGAAGGAAAGAACAATGTTTCTTTTTGAAGACCCTACAATATTTTTATAATACTTTTTTTAATTTTATTGAAAAATCGAAAATTCAAATTTTTATCGGACGAAAAAAAATAATGAAAAATCAAAAATTCCATGTTGCGGTCTAAATATACAAGATAAGAAAAAAGATGAATTGACAAAAGTTGAGCACACAAAAAATATCTACAAATTTGTTATTAATCACTTTTTGATGGGACGCGTAGTTGTTGTTATTATCGTGATGCGCAACCAAGCCTGTTCCAATTTACATATTTACATATGTACATGTTTTCATAATTGAGACATAAAATTCCTTGAGACAGACAACTTTTTCTTCTGTGTCGGTTACAATTGTCATATTTACACATGAGACGACGTACTTACTCGTGATTTTCGCGAATAGCAAATGTCCATATTTGATTGGACAAGAGCATCAATGTCAGGCTCTATTTCTGTTAGCGCAAGTCTCATCAATGACGAAAGGGTTGTCTCACATAATGAAGTACTTTCTTTCGATTTCACATAGTTCATTGTTGAGAAAGAACTTTCGCATTGATACGTAGAACCGAACATGGCTAATATTCGTAGAGCAAACATTCGTAACTTAGGATAGTCTTCTTCTGGTAATAAACTGAATATATCTTCTCCGTACGCTTTTCGGTATTTGAAACAAGGATCTTCATGCAGTGCTCGTAATTCAGATCTCAAATCTTCTCTGTGATCATCGATATTAACTCCCAGAGGATCATTAAATAAAAGCAGATCAGGTTTAATGACATCAATGTCCTTAAATCTGTCCTAGAATTCCTTTTCAACGTTCATTAAATGTGGCACAAATCGAACTAAACTCAAGTTTGGAAATTCTTCGCTGAGTTCTTCGCAACATGGGAAATATTTAAGATCGTTTTTTTCCAATTAAAGTCTAAAATCTTTGAGCGCACTATGAAGGTTATTGATGTGTTCCATTAAAACTGGAAGACTCTGCTTTTTTATTTTCATTTCAGTATTAAAAAAATTAAAATGTGCTGTAATATCTGTTAAAAATGCAAGTTCACAAAGAAAAGTGCGATCTTCACATTTTTTGTTTTAATTTTCTGACCTCCAAACTCATTAATTAAGTTGGTGAAAGCATTGTACACATCAATACCCTTCGTAATTTTAAGTAGAGGTACAATATCCAAAAAAATTTCACGTACGGAGAAATCAGGAAAAACCATGCATACATATATTAACTATTGACTAACATCCGATTTATCCGTGCTCTCGTCCAAACAAAATGAACAGAAGACACAAGAAAGCAACAGCATTTTTCACTTCTCTCTAAGCTGAAGAGAAATGTGCCCTATTCTTCGCGAAATAGACCTTGGTGATAGTGCAACCGTTTTAAATTTCTCGACAGCTGTTCCTGAATTAAAGTGAACCGCCATCAAAATTGCGCACACTTTCTCAAAAAAAGTAACCGAAAAGTATCAATAGCGTGGCAAAATAGTAATCAAAAGGAAAGATTTTTCTACAAACCAGTTGAATTTTCAACTATTAAACATGGATTTTCGACACATAAGTTTTCTGTCAACCAAACAGTAGCAAACATTAAAAAATTACCTTGAAATCATCCTGATTCTTTTTTCAAAATGTCAGACATTTTGTTAAATATGATGTGTGAAGTGTGATATGCGAGTTTTGTGATTAATGAAGAAGTGAAAAAGAGGTTGTGTATAACCTACTTTCAAAAAAAAAAATTTGACAATATTTTTATGAGATATAAGTGTTTTGCGAAAATGGTAAATCGCTGTATTTTATACTGCAATAATTCACCTAAAAACGGGGTTTTCTTAAAACAAATCCCACGAGATCTCAAACTTTGAGAATTGTGGATTCAGAATATCAATCGAGCAGATTGGGAAGTAACTGAAAAATCATGTGCTTGTGAGGTGTAAATACTCTTTTATTTATTAAAGTGAAATAATATATGGTCAAAGTAAAACTTTATTTGCAACAACTTTAATTACAGGTACACTTCGCATCTGATATTTATTATTATTATTATTATTATTATTATTATTATTTTCAGCATATGAATTTATGAAATTTCATCATTTGAATCTTCATCCTTTCCTACAATTTATTTTTACTTTATTTCTATGTATAACCTTTTCGAACCAAAGCTTTGCTTTCAACTTACAAAATTTATTTATTTAACCAATATTATTTATGGAAAATTTGTATAATATATATGCCTAAAAGTGAATTTTAATTACATCTCGCTTATTTTAAATGTTTAATTCAATGATATTCTCTTTATTTTGTATTAAATATGTTGTGGAATGAACACTTTATTTGAAAAGCGCGCCATTTTTGGAATAGCAGGTTCCGGTACAGCGGCATCAATAAAAATTTGAGTACCTCGTGTCTCAACTCTCCCCTGAGGATCTCTTGGGTAACAGTGTGATGGTGGTTTGGGACTGCCTTTCGTCATCACAAGTGTGGGGGGGGGGGGCACAAGGGCCAGACCGTGCGTACGATCTCCTCTCGAAGCAGCTGTGTACACGAGTTGTGGACTACTCGGCCGAGTTGCTATTCACTCTGAAGTCGAACGTTTCGAACGTTAGAATTTTTCGTGAAGTCTTAAAGAAATCAAGTAATGCCATGAAAAGTATAAACTTGTAACGTTGAAGTCGTTGTAGCCATGACGAAGTCAGTAAAACTAAATTTTAAGTTGTAAGAATAAGAAAACAGTCGTCATAAAACGTAGTGAGTCGGCAAAGATGACTGTAGCGTCGAGCAAAGTCAGCACGAAGTACATCGAGATCGAGATTGAGTGGTATAAAAAAAATCAAAAAGTACGTCACGCTACAGTGTACAATACGCGCCGAGTCAAACCGATTCATGAAGTTAGAACGAAGTCGACAGTCATTGCTTGAATTCTTCGAAGTCAGGAAGATAGACTTCAGCGGACTTCAGACCTTCGCACTCATCCCTACCTCCTTCAGTTGACATCCTTTTTCTTTCCATCCCTTTTCTGACCCTACTCTTTTCTTTACTCACCACCCTAACCCATTTCCCTCACCAGCCTGCATCGTTTCAACCATCACTACTGCTCTGGACCCCTTTCCCTCGCCATTCATTGCCCACCCCAATTCATCATATCTTCCCTCTAACACCCCTTCAACAACTGCTTCAGTTCAATACCTCAAATAGTTTCGATGTTATGAGCAGTAAATGACGCGATAGGCGGACATCCGACCGAGTGTAACGGATTCGGGGTTATGAAATATTAATAAAAACGAACTAAATCGTCTTATACACAATATTTTCAAGAACAAAATCTGCTGCATATTGTTATGATTGAATAAAAATTGCAGCTTAATTTTTCTTTCATTCAAATTTATATTTATTCATGGCAAACGTCTTTGTTAATACAGTTTTGTAAATTGAATTGTCATTGTCTGATAAATATAAGCAAAAAGGTGATACTCAAATATTAATTACACCGGCACACAAAAAAAGTGGTCTGCCCGCCGGACTACACCGGCATATCTATATGTTTTTGGGGTGGCTGAATACGAATCCGGGGTCCAAATACACAAGTTAGCTCGTATTTTTCCAAAAAACGCAAAAATATACGTAAAATCGACTAAAACAGCGATTTTTCTTGTATATTTTTACAAAAGCAAAGTATTTTCATGCCCGGTGGACTTAACCAGCATATCTATATGTTCTTGGGATCTCTGAATCCGAATCCGGGGTCCAAATATCCAAATTAGCTCGTATTTTTCCAAAAAACGCAAAAATAGACGTAAAATCGAACAAAACAAATGACTGTGAACAAAACAAATGTTAACGACAAAGGACTCCAAATAGACGACGAAAAAATTCAACCAATCCTAGAATTCCCTAAACCTAAAAACATTAAACAATTACAGCGAATTATAGGGCTTGGAATTTGCGGAAAAAGCAAGAAGATTCCACCAATAACTACAAATAGACTTCAAAAACCAAGCAAAAGAACTAGAGAGAAAGGAAATAAAAAAACAACAAGATAGAGAAACCCAAAACCAGCACGAAAAAGACTTATCATGGATAAACACAGTAATAACACGAAACAACCTAGGAAAAAAAAGAAGGGAAGAAACAATCAAACAATAAATCAATAAACAAAAAGAAGAAGAAGCAATTGCAGAGGAATGAAAGGAATTTAAGAAGAGAAGAGGCGAGGAAGTCAAAAGAAAAATTATCGAGACGAAAGAACAACAAAACCGAAAGAAGAACAACTGACACATCAAAGACCAACGAAGACTATGTTATACTCATTATTTCCACACTATAACCTCAACTCATTATTCATATACGTTTAATGGAACTATTTTTTTTTATTTCTCATCGAAACTTCGATAGAATCTTAGGACTTCTCAACCATAGCCCCAATAACTCAAATAAGGCCAAACTTGTACTCAAGCCAAACAACATAACAACTAAATAATAAAAAAACAAACCTTAAGACTTGAAAGAACAACTTTTCCTTTTAAATTTTTTTTCTTTTATCTAATTCTAAATGTTACAGGAACCGGGAACTATAGAGGATAATTATAACAAAAAAAAATCAACGAAAACACCATATCTTTTCGAAAGAACTTAAACAGTAACATAGAGACCTTAAAATGCCAATTTTGTAACAAGTCGATACCGATGCAAATATACATAATTCATGACTTAATAGACATTAATATAGCACAAATTTTCCATGAAAGGAAAACAAGCAACCACACTTGGGAACTGGACATACACGTAGACTCCCAAACCATACATTAACTCGACAGAGAACTCAAAAACATTTCAGGCATACACCCAAACCCCCGCGGGCGAGGGGGGTGTAACAGAATTGTCACCATAAATAGGGACTCGACACGGCTCTGCTCTAAAGGACTGCCAGGCCGCATCCGAGTAGAGGCGAAACCCCACGAGGGGCCCCGAAGCGTCGGACGACGCGTTTGCCATCGCAGGGCTAGCCAATCTGGCTCTTACTCGCCTAGTGTTCACTATTTTCCAGTGCTCGATTACTTCACGTTAAAAGCGTCTCGACGGAGTAGGGTTAAAGCTCTCAATTGCTAGTGTGTCTGACGCCACCAACTTCCATAGCTCTCGGGGAAGATTTCCAGCCGTCTACCGACGTCATCCACTTGTCTCGCCTGCTTCCAAGGGCAATCCACTTGTTACGTCCCTAATTATTTTCAACTTTAAAATTTAAATTCTAACGTAACACCGAATGATAATGGTTTCACAGTAGGTAATGACTTACGTCGTCGGCCGCAACTACTGAACCGCACATGACCAATGATAAATGATCGGCGGTCGATAAGGAAGAAGGCGCGAGCTAATTAGCGGGGTAATACCATGAGCATACCGACCTACCTAATCATTTGATAATACGAAATTGCTTAGGTAATTAAATTAAAACAACATGTCATACCTTCTGGTTAGGGATAATTAAATTATGTATCATTATAGTATAAATGTTAATAATAACCAAATAATTATACAATGTAACAAAACTAGTTACAAACACATATCGCATGTGTTTGCATCTAAAGCTTAGAAATAAGAAGCTGGTCATAAAAGAGCAAGAGAAAAGGAACCAAATTATCTATCGACAATTATTACATAAATTAAAGAGTATAAGAGAAGACTATCTTAACATGAATCATCAAATAGATGATGGATGAGCAAGAACGTGTCGTTCATAACTTTATTGATTCGTGCGTGCCATTCGTAACTTTAGCGAATCATACGTGCCGTTCGTAACTTTAGCGAATCATACGTGCCATTCGTAACTTTAGCGAATTGTACGTGATCTTTGAAAAAGTCTTTTCCTATATAAACCCCAGATTCACCCCTGGTGGTTGTCTTTTACGTTCAGGTAGTTACACTGTCCACATCAATTTACGAACTGCCTTGACTAAGTCGCGTGTTTTTACCTCACCGCAAAATATCCCTAAACGGAGAACCGCCTTGATTAAACCGCGTGCTGTACTGTGTTCTGGGTCCCAATTTTCGGAGTCTGATTCCAGGGGACGTACAGAATGCATAGTTTTCAAAGTGCTGTCAGTGATGTTTATTTTTTTACTTTTTAAATCATTCTCTATTAGCACAGCTTTTTGCAGATGGTCAACGTCGGAATCGGTTGCAAATAAAAATTCGGTAACCTCTAAACGTTCTACTTTCTTCATGGCTTCCTCGTAAGTATCTACAAAAATTGAACAACATGATTTATACTTATAGAAAAGTAATTTTGAAGTAAGGAAGCTGTCGTGATAATATTGTATGGTGCCATGAAAATTTGATCTGGCCTTTGAAGAAAAAATGAGCACTTTAAATTTTCTTCCTGTGACATTTTAAAAATGGAGCATTTAAGGTAAAGTATAAACTGTAAGGATTGTAAATGAACATCAATTCCAATATATTTACTAATTATCAGCTGCAAATTTTTCCTGAGTTCCGTGTATAAAAATAGTAAGCTGTGAAATTAACTGTGTGAAATTATACAATTCTCAATGTAAATCCTACAATGTTTAGTTCAGAATTAAACAATATTAAATTAAAAGTCTATAATTACCAACAGGACTGCCACAGACTAAAGTATTTGAAAAAATGACAAAAAGTGACAAATGTCGATCCAATTATGCATTTGTTTTGTCGGCTTCTATTTAAAAGATTAGTAGAAATTCTATAACTAAATTCGGGGGTGGATACCAGGGTCACAATTGCAATTTTCAGAATATTTTTTGCAAGTAACGTGCAGATAAATTGCATAATTAATCTTATTACAAGCTAAAAGAGGGTCATTCCATTTTATTAGTTTTTTTTTTTTTAATCTTATTTATCCCATAAAGGTAATGAATGTTTTAGAGGTCCGATCGGCTAGCACCATCACAACGGAATATCAATATTTCTTTTATGCCAGAATTTCAGGATAATTATGGGCTAATTTTAGGCGGTAATGCCGATGTTTGGGCTCTTGTATTTTTCTCAAAAAACCAAATTTAAAGTGGAGGTGCTGACTGCCCGAACAGCTGGCACTTTCAGTAGATAAAAACCTTACAATTTTAAAATCTAATCATTCCAGAATTTCGGGCTATTTTCGGGCTCTTGAAATACCAATAAATCAATTTCGAGAAAACAACCCCTGTCACTGACAACCAACCCTCAATTTTGAAAAATAATTTTTTGACAAAGCAAAGTACTCCAGAATTTCAGACTATTTTCGGGCTCTTGAAATATCCAAAAATCAATTTCCCAAAATCAACCCCTAGTACTGACACTTCCCCTCAACTTTTAAAAATACTTTTTGAACAAACAAAATACTCCATAATTTCGGCCTATTTTCGGGTTAATTTTGGGTAGTAATGCCAATTTTTGGACTCTTGTATTTTTCTGAAAAAATTTTCTCAATATTGTCAAATCCACAAAAATGAGATATTTTCAGAAATATGAGCGGTAGAGAAATTTTTCATCAGACAATCTTGTTGTATCCGCCGAGCAGAACTCAACAAGTTTCTTATTTTCGAATTTCCTCTTTCTATAATTTGCAGGACATGAGTATTTTCAGGTCCAAAAAAAAAACTGGAATATTTGAGGAGATATGAGAAATGAGGGAATTTGTCATAAGACAATCTTGTTGTCTTCGCCGAGCAGACCTCAGCACAAATTTCTCATTTTGTCTAAATATTATTTTTCAAAATTGAGTTGTGGTTGTCACTGATTGGGCTTGATTTTGGGAATTCAATTTTTGGGTATTTCACCAGCCCAAAAATCGGCATTACCGCTAAAATCAGCCCGAAAGTAGCCTGAAATTATCAAGTATTTATTCTTGTTAAAAAAAGTATTTTTTTTTTATATGAGGGGTGGTTGTCAGTGACAGGGGTTATTTTTTCGAAATTTATTTTTGGGCATTTCAACAGCCCGAGAAGAGCCCGAAATTTTAATATGATAAGATTTCAAAACTTTAAGGTTTTTATCTCAAGGAGTTGCTAGCTGCTCGAGCAGTCAGCACCTCCACCCAAAATTTTGTTTAGCGATAAAAATACCAGAACCCAAAAATCGACATTACCACCCTAAATTAACCCGAGAATAGCCCGAAATTATGGAGTATTTTTTTGTTGTTCAAAAATTATTTTTCAAAATTGAGGGTTGGTTGCCAATAATAGGGGTTGTTCGTTATAAGTTCAACCTTCTTGATTTTGACGGAAATTGAAGTAAAGGTTAGTTCGAGGTCCATCAAGCTAGCACCTCCACGATCGAAATTCCCAAATTTCTTTGCATCCCAATTTTGGGCTTTTTTGGGCTTGATTACCGATTTTGTTTGCCTCCAATACTTTGTTTAAAAATTCAAATTTGGACTGGAGGTGCTGACTTGCCTCAAGCCAGCACCTCCACTATATAAAAATTTAAAAAAATTAAAAATCAAACACGACAGAATCTTGGGACTTTTTTGGGCTCTTGAATGCGCTAACAACCGATTTGCAAAAACAACCCCTACTTAAAATAAAGCTACCCCCTATATACAAACTCAAACTCGGAAAAAACTAAGTACACGAGAATTTTGGGCTTATTTTGGGCTCTTGAATGCACGAACAAAAATTCAAAAAACCACCCCCTATAAACAGAAAAAACACCCCCTTGCAAAAAATAAAATCTGCAAAAAAACAAAGTGCTCCGGAATTTTGAACATACTTTGGGCTCTCGAATGCACCAAACAAATTTTCCCGAAACCACCCCTAGGAACAAAAAAACCAACCCCTCGGTAAAAATCAAACCTGGAAAATAGAAAGTAGTGTAGGGCTTTTCTTGGGCTCTCGAATGCATGAATTTTTTTGTTGCAAAAACTACACATACATCTCAAAAATCAAAACAAGCCCCAAACTTCAGAAACTTATTGGTGTTGGTATTTTTGAGGAGCACAACAATTAGAGACTATTCACACTGTCAGATTCTAAAAAACATTGTTTTTTGACAATGTCGTATCTACTTGTTGTCAAGGGGTTGCTTTTCAACTGTAAGGGTTAGAGCCCAAATATCAATGTAGGTATTTTTCAGGAGCACAAAAATCAGACACCCTATTTGCAGTGTAAAATTCTAGAAAATATTGTTTTTTGAAAAAAACATATCTTCGTGGTGTCAAGCGGTTGCTTTTCAACTGTAAGGGTTGGAGCCCAAAAATCAGAGTTGGTATTTTTCAGGTGCCCAAAAATTAGAGACCCTATTTACACTGTAAAATTCTGAAAAACATTGTTTTTTGACAAAGCCATATCTACTTGGTGTCAAGGGGTTGCTTTTAAACTGTAAGAGCTGGAGCCCAAAAATCAATATTGGTATTTTTCAGGAGCACAAAAATCAGAGACCCTATTTACACTGTGAAATTCTGAGAACCATTGTTTTTTGACAAAGTCATATCTTCTTGGTGTCAAGGGGTTGCTTTTCAACTGCAAGGGTTGGAGCCCAAAAATCGGTGTTGGTATTTTCCACGAGCCCACAAAATCGGAGACCCTATTTACACTGTAAAATTCTAAAAAACATTGTTTTTTCACAAAGTCATATCTACTTGGTGTGAAGGGGTTGCTTTTACACTGTGAGGGATGGAGCCAAAAATCGGTGTTGGTACTTTTCAGAAGCCCAAAAATCAGAGACCCTATTTACAGTGTAAAATTCTAAAAAATACTGCTTTTTGACAAAATCATATCTTCGTGGTGTCAAGCGATTGCTTTTCAACGGTGAGGGTTGAAGCCCAAAAATCGGTGTTTTTATTTTTCAGAAGCCCAACAATCAGAGACTCTATTTAAATTGTAAAATTTTAAAAGACATTATTTTTTGGCAAAGTCATATCTACGTGGTGCCAAGGGGTTGCTTTTTAACTGTAAGGGTTGGAGCCCAAAAATCGGTGTTGGTATTTTCCACGAGCCCACAAAATCAGAGACCCTATTTACACTGTAAAATTCTAAAAACATTGTTTTTTGACAAAGTAATATCTACTTGGTGTGAAGGGGTTGCTTTTCAACTGTAAGGGTTGGAGCCCAAAAATCGATGTTGGTATTTTTCAGGAGCTCAAAAATCAGACTCTATTTACACTGTAAAATTCTAAAAAAAAACATTGTTTTTTGACAAAATCATATCTTCGTGGCGTCAAGCGGTTGCTTTCAAACTGTAAGGTTTGGAGCCCAAAATTCCGTGTTGGTATTTTTCTTGAGCCCAAAAATCAGAGACCCTATTTAAACTGTAAAATTCTAAAAAATATTGTTTTTTGACAAAATCATATCTGCTTGGTGTGAAGGGGTTGCTTTTCAACTGTAAGGGTTGGAGCCCAAAAATCAGTGTTGGTATTTTTCAGGAGCCCAAAAATCAGAGATCAAATTACAGTTGTTCACGCTTTGACCTTTAATTTTAAAGAGTCTGTCCAGAAATGTGTGGAAAATCTAAAGACCCAGCGCGTACCGCGAGATACATACGTTAGCGAGCGCGAAGCGTGAGATAAATATATTCTCGAGCGCGAAGCGAGAGAACCAACAGTCGCGCGCCCTAGGCGCGCTCAAACTTGCGAGCGAAGCGAGCCGCGCGCAATGAGAATATGCCCGCGCAGCGGGCATATTTTTTTTATTGTATAATCATTGACTCATTTTTTGAGTATATTTATAAATAATTTAATGCGCCTACTTTGCTGGGCATGTAACTTTCTTTGTTTTCAAAAATTGTCTAACATCATAATACAATTTGGCTCTTAATTCTGCACATTTAATAAAAGACCACGGTAATATAAGACATAAAAATAATGGAATCTGTTAGTAAATAATTGTGCACTTTTCATTCAGTGCTAATGGTAACCCCTCAAGCAGAAACTTCAAATTTCAGAAATTGCTAACTTTCATCATTTACCGAAGCGTAAGGTGCACCTTCAAACTAACTCTTAGGTGCATCCGCCAAGAGGGCGCAGTTTTCAACGCATGTTTTCAACATTTTCTGATATTGAGTACGGACATGACCTTAGAGTTCTTAAATTCTCGAGAATTTGAGTTCGGGTTATATAACGGAGAATATGACAGAATTTAAGAGAATTTAAAAGAATATAAGAGGATTTGAAAATTAATGATTTTTACAATATTGTTATTGTTTACGTTATTTACATAGTTACATATAAGTTATTTACTTATATAAATATATTTATAAATTAGGAAAAATACATAGAAAAAGTTTGACTATTAAAATAGTAAAATTTTGGGTTGCAAACTATCTAAATTTGAATTTACCGTCAATTTATCAAAAATTGAGTTGAAATTCGAGGTTATGTTGACTTTGGATCGTTCTCATAAATTCTCTCGTAGCATACATATATACTTGACTGGGTGCTTAGTTTATACTTAAAATATGTTTTTAATCAATTTAACATTAAAAAATCGTTCTAGGTTAACGAATAAATTTAATTTTAATAGAATAAATTCTTAAATTCTCAGAGAATTTATTTCTCGGTTATATTCTTGGTAATATCCTCGTTCTCGTTCTCGAAGTAATATAACCGACTCAGAACTCTACATCTAGGTTTATAATATCTGGGCCGACGACATGCGCGTACCAGACGACTAGAGGTTCATATCTTGGCCGCGTGGAGCGCTGTATCACTGGTTGAATCCATCATTTAGCGTCACTGGTATATTAAGTAAATCTGTTTTAGTTGAATCACTTACTGTGGTTCATCCAGTCAAAGACGGAAAATCCCTGGTTCACTAGTAATAATTCAAAATACTGATTCAGCCATTGACAATTTCACTGGTTCAGTTTAAGAGAGCATTGAGAAGTTTCTGTGTAGATTCGTCAGGTTCGTATTTGACACTTTTGTATGGGTGTTCAGTAGTCGTCATTTTCTACTAAATTCTAACTTTGTACCGTGTAATTTTCATTTTGTCTGAAAAACACTGTGGGAATTTCAACGAATTTTAAATTGTATCAAATGAAGTGTCAGTTACTGATACCCAGAAAACGGCACAACTACGATAAAAATATGTACGATCTCCAGTTACGATATTAATTTACATGGCTAACCCAACAATTGGTTAAATATATTTGTCAAATGAGAGGTCAGTGGAAGTAAGGTTTGTCATAAGGGAATATGGATGAGTCATAAAATCTGCGCTCTTAATCGATGATGTAGTGAAACCGAAATTGTTTGAAACAGTATTCTGCTTTGTTACTGGGAACCCTGGCGGACCGGCCGAACCCAAGCATTACGCTACAGCGCAACACTGTAAAAAAAATTGGTTGAAAATTACCGCATATTAATCAGTGGACATAAAATATCAGTGATTAACGTGATAATTTTACTGCAATAGTTGAAAATTAATGTGCTACTTTAAAATCACATGCAGACAATAAAATTCCCGTAACGTAACTTTCAGACAGTGTACTTTTATGTTCCTCTTGTAAAATTCAACTGTCAATGTAAAATGGCATAACCTCAAAATTGATATAATATTAAAACTGTTTAATTGAAGAAGTCCATTTATAAATATTATAGTTTCAGCTAGTCTAAAGGACGTTTTTTCCGATGATCAGGACGATTAGCTTAACAGAATATTCCGGGTATAACCGTCGCAACTCCCTTATAAGGTCTTTATACCTCGCTTTCTTTTCATTCTCCTTGGCTATGATGTTTTTGTCAGCTGTTACTGAAAATTCGATAACGAACATGGTTCGTTTCTCGAAGTCAAGAAGAAATATGTCAGGCCTCGAGTGCGCAACAGAAACAATTGTCGAGAATATGAAGTTCCAGTATATCTTCTCATTCTCGACCAAATGACTCTTTTTCCCTAGGAGCGTTTAGCGGAGAGGTATTTGGGCTGATGCCGTAAGAGTGACACCGATGGTAATAAAGCACTCTTAGTGCCGCATTGTGCCTTTGGATGTAGGTCGTTCCCGCATGTGTTGGATAACCAGATAGTATGTGTCCTAGATGCTCGGAGTGTGCATGACACGCTCTACAGCTATAATCGGGAATGTCTTGACTCAAAATATGGCGACGGTATGTTAGAGTGGAAATGACACCGTCTTGTCATGCCTGTTTTGAAGACATTCAAGATTTAGTATTCCGCGACCACCTTGACGGCGTGAGATGTAAAGTCGTGGAATAGAAGATTTAAGGTGCATGCTTTTGTTCATGTGTATAACCTTTCGGGACCCGATATATATATATATATCACGGTTGTGAGACGTGGCCATGAGTAAGATTTACCGCGGTCCTACTGGGAGCCGGTGTTATTTTTAGATGGCAGTTGCTCCCAGTGGGACTCTGCAGTGGTTGTTTAACCTTCATTTTTAGTATGTATATGTATGTATGTATACATACATACACATACAAGATAGCCTGTTATAAAAGTGCATGATGAAAAATCAACACCTTTTTTTATAAATTAGAAAATCTACAAGAAACTTTTTATTCTAATCGTAGAAACTAGTGTCACTCTTAAACTATTCACTACATGAAATTTTTTTTACAGAAATAATATGTAGTTTATTGAGGTCCACTCTTTTTGTGAACAATATTTTTCTCTGAAATGCATACTTTTTAAGGTGTCGTTCGTGTTTTTGACCAAAATCATGAAAAATCAGCGTGATTTTCATTTTTGGTCGATTTTTTCGAAAAATAATTATTTCACCAAAAAATGTTGTAAATCAACAAAAATGTATTATTACAAAATACACAATTTCTCTGTAGAATGTTTTGATGTAAAAGCAATATTTTTCAAAATAAATAATGAAAACCGTGAAAATGGAGGCCGTTTCAAAAATTCACTGTACCTCAGAAATTAAAGTGCACGGAAAAGCTTCAAAGACTTTTTTTGTACAAGATTAAATGTATGAATTTGCGTATAATATTCACATATAAAGTTTGGACGGTGTTGGACCGCCTCTTTAATCGCTCCTCCTGAAAAATGAAGTTACCGCGCGGTAGGTTGCTTTCTTCGCAGATGGTCACATATTTACGTAAAAGAAAAACAAAGGGTTCACTAAAATTATTTCCGTGACATTTTTATTTGGTATACTATACCTGATAACTTCATACAAAAGCGAGATCGCTGAACTTGAAAATTAGAAATTGGCAGCTCGTTTAAGGTAGTCCGGCTATCCTTGTCGCTAGTCAAGAAAGCAACTTATCTCAACTCTTGATATACGTGAAAAATTACATTTATGAGCATGAAAGGATATCAGAAATTGACTTCGAATTTTATGTGTAATTTTGATGTTTTCACTTCTATTAGGGGTATTTTCGAAAATGTTAGGAAAATTCCACTTGAGTTTTTGTCGTGCATCAGCTGGTAGTATTTTAGCATAGTACGTTATGTCATGTCAGGTCAGTTGTTTACTCGCGTCTAACCTCTCCAAAACTTCTCTCCACGCAATTTTCAAGAGTTTCAGATTCACAATGCCCGATAAAGATAAAAATGGTAGGTTTTTGATGGCAAACGAGTGAAAACTACGAAACAAACCAAGCTCGAATATATCGCCTTCTGACTAAAGTCTGATGTCGTTGATTTTGACATTGCGAGGAAGATGGCCGTCGAGTGTGAGTTTTTTGCAGATTTTATCATTTTTCGGAAGGTTTTGCCTTACCTTGAAATGATGATATTTGGCATCGGCATTAATGACTCCGCACTAAATACATGGTAAAAAAGGTCCCGGTGGAATTTTCAAAGTTTTTGATATTTTTTAGTTTATGCTCTCCTGATCAAAAAATTATCTACAAGACAGTTGAGATTTCAACCCGGAAAAAGGCTTTTGCATAAAAAAGTTAATTTAATAATTTTCTACGAAACATTAAAAATTTCAAACATTTTAATTTTTTATCAGAGCATTAAATTATCTGCCTGTACTTAAGTTCCTCCATCACTTATTTTAGTGATTAGAATAATAATAGACTCATATTATTAAACAAACTTTGTGTATTTATTATTGCTTTAGTCCTTCCCCTATATTTTAGTTCTAATGTAAGATGCATTTAAAACAGTTCAACCACTAATTTTGAAGTCATATATCGGCTTTGTTTAAGCGTGCATTTTAGATTTCGAATAATATTCAGTCTGTGAAAACGCTTTCTTTAAGCCTGCGTTCTGGCTTACGGCTAGTTTTAATCAGTAAAGTAGTTACATTCAAGCCCGTATTCCGGCTAGCGACTACTTTTTAGGCCATACAGCGTTTCAACTTCAGTTTCTCAATCGTTTTCTTTTAAAGCCGCATTCCTATTTTAGTTTCTAGCCGATGCTGTCTGCCTTCTGTTACACCTTAAAACAAGCCCAGATTTGGTATTGTATTAGGACTTTTTTTTCTGTGATTAATATTAACCCTTAAGTTTACGATTTCTATCACACTCCAGCCCGAATCTGTTATTTTTGGTTTATCAATTATAACTTGAACCTGTTCTTTGAGTTTTTCCTCAAACCATCCACCAATGTTTGTGGTTGTTAAAATAGGGTCATTCTTAGTACAAACACTTTTTTCATCTATTTTTTCTTCACCAGCTACTATTGCCTTGAAAATCCCAGTAAACTGAACATAAGCTTTATTATTACCCAAACTATTTAATGTGTTTTTAATTTGTGGAATGAACATGCGTTTGCAGTCATCCAAAAATGTATTCAAATCCTTATGGATTGAATTTGATATCACCCCAGTTCTTATCCACGTTTGAAAAGCACTTTCCACATCATCCCAAATTATTCTTTCTCGTAGTTGCGTCGAAGCTCTACTCATGCCATTCCCTGTTTTCAGCAACTTCTTAAATCTTCTGCTTGCTGACTTCAGATTAGCGATCAATGCCACAATCGTACGTTTTTGCCCCATATATATATGTTTGTTCTTCCTCAGAATTTTGCATAATATTCTGATGTTTCTGGTTCCTTCCCTCGTCCACCATTTAATTTCCTCAGCTGATGGGGGTTGCTTTTAAAGTATAAGTTGATACCTCATTTTCATGACTTGTAGAACTTTTTTACAATTGTTGAAATCCATTTTCAAATCAAACTGAAGTCAGCGGACACGTATAAAAACACTGCACAGATTTTAAGCTCACTACTGCAGGTTTGTTATCAGTTTCAGAAAAAAATTCTGCTTCTGAATAGATCTTAAACACTTTTCATTCTACAAGTCATTCGTGCTTAGCAGGAATTGTTTAACATTATATGAAATATGATACCCCTGACGCATGATGTCAGCAAAAATCAGAGGGAATTCTATATTTTAAAATATCAGAGAGATTACGTCGGACGAATGACGCATACTTATGGAATGTATAAACAATAAAGTTGTTCACCAACATTAGACTTACGTTTTTCGTCCAATTTTTGGAAAAAATACGACGTCAACTTGCTGTCGACAGATATCAAAGCAGAACTTCCAAGGAATTTAATATTAAACATATCAAAGAAATTATGTTGGACAGGTGCCGCCTGTCGGCCAACAAATGTGTTTCAGCTGTCGAGTGGAACATGTAAGCGACAACACCTTCTTCAACAAAAATTGGAGAGGAGAGTCGGGTAGGGCTAGGCGAACAACTTCCACGCGATGAGCCGTTTCAACAAAAATTTTTTTGATGACTGTACTGCTCGTCGAAATTGGCGAAACGTGTTTTTCGTTCGGAATTCATTTGTTATTGAACGACAATAAACATATTATATTTTTTAAATAAAGTGCGTTGCTTGTAGTCATTACTTATGTACTGAGAATACACCTTAAAACTAACAAGCATTTTTATCAATAAATGGCCGAATAATCGCCAGTTGTGTTTTATAAAACATCGATTTTCGATTGAGAAATGTGGTCTATTTTCAACGTTTATTGTTACGTTCAGAACGTAAGGATTTTACAATTGTATTTTTTACTTCATAATTTTAGTTTTATTTTATATTTTGTACATTCCAAATCAAAATAAGTTTACAAATAAAAAAAGTGTCAGTAAGGTAGGAAGCCGGTCACGTGACCCACTCGTCACATGGCCTTAAGCTGCTTGTATTGTTGAAATGTTGTAGATAAAACATGCAGGTTTATTAGGTATACACAATTAATTTATAAAATACAACTTTGCATACAATAACATGTGGATATATAAAAATGTATTCTTAAAAGACACGACTCTGTTTTTCAAATTCACCCTAATAATACGGAACTTTCTCGGGACGTATAAAGAACGTTCCAGCAACGTCCCACTGGCACCTGAAAGGACGCACTGTTATTGTTAATAATAACAATGAATTTCACGTAACCCGTGAACGAGGTAAGAAACGATGTCAGTTTATAATTTGGATATCATATTATAGTATAGTACACGCGGTACACAAAACTAAAAAATGACATCCATTTTAACCTTTCTCTTACAGTTTACGAGATATTTGTTGTTAAATCTACATTAGAAACCTACATTAGAAAACTGTATTAGTTAAAAAGTGTACAACAATTAACAAAAATATAAAACGAAGTTGACATGTTTTCTGTAATATTAGTATGGTGTACGTCACGCTCTCTCAATACGTACTCGTTTGAAATTGTGCGTTTGCGTGTACACTCAGAAAAAAGTTTGATTCAACCAAATTTGGTTGGATCAAACAATTAAATACATTGCCATATGGGCAATCAAATATTTGGTTGATTAAACTAAATTTGTTAGTTAATAAAGTTTGGCAGATTGTAATAAATATTTTGGTTGATCCTACCAAATATTTTGTTTGATCCAAACAAATATTTATTGGTTGATTCGTTCAATCATGCATCTGTATGGCGTCCTTTCACCCTGCCGATGAATCGGCACTGAAACGGCACTGGCGAATGATACTGGGCAGCCAGTGCTGTTTGAGTGCCTGTTTGTGCTGATTTCGGCACCTAAACGGCACTCAAAGTGATGCGACGGTACATTCTCACAAGTAAAAATATATCAACAAAAACTAAAATGGCAATACATAATTCTATATTTGAAGCGTTGAGAGAAAAAACAACCTAACCCGGGTTAGGCTGTTTTTCCGTAAATCGCTTTTTCGGAGTCAGCGAAGCCTGATTAGTTAGTACACAGCTTAAAAATAATATAAAAATTATTATTGTTCACGTAAATCACGTTATACTAGAGTAGGACGCATGGAGAAAAGTCGCGCGCGCTGTGCAGACTGCAGCATGTAGACTGCAGTGGACCAGCCGGCGAATCAGTGCGCTATTTTTTTTATTGTTACTGCTAAATAATTCATTAAATCTAAATTTTTACCATGAGAATATCAAGACTGGTTATTGGCTATCACAATGATGGGAGAAAAAAATTCAAAATCTAATGATGTTATGTCAGATGAAGAATCTGAATTTGATGAGAAAACATTGAAATTGTTTAAATTTATAACTTTTACATAATTTTGTTTAATGTACAACAATGCAGTGTCATGTTAATAACAATTACATCAGTAGAAATCATGAAATAATGTTTAAAACATGAAATTAATAATAGAAAATACTTATAATACCCATTGGATGGAAAAACAACCTAACTCGTTTTGTTTATTTTCAATTATTTAAATAATTTGTTTGAAATTTTTTTTTTTCTCGACAGGATTTCACTTTTAGATTATAATACCTTATGTGTTTGAAAGGACTTATTTTTAAATTAATATTTTCTTAGCTCAATAACAGATTGTACTCTTTCAATCAATTCATCTCAAAACAAGATTTTCCGGGTTAGGTTGTTTTTACACCCAACGCTTCATTTGTACCGACTGCGTTATACGGCAGCGAGACATGGACCTGTCAAAAAAAGGATAAGAGTAAAATCAACGCGATTGGCCGAAACCTCTGCGCAGCGCACAATCTGCGGAAAAACACTGATGGACAAAGTGAGAAACTAAATAATCCTCAAAGAATGTGGTGCAACAGAGACAATAGTTGAAATATGGGAAAGAAATCAGTTAAGATGGTTCGGACGCGTTGAAAGAATGAAAGATGAACGTCTAACGAAATAAGTGTATAAAGGTAAAGTAAATGGCAGATTGCCCAGAGGTAGACCGCCGAAAGAATGGTTAGAATCTGTGAATGACACATTAATTCGAAGAGACATAAGAAGCCATAGAAACACGAGAGCTTTTTGATTCGGGTAGGACCTGGCAGGTCCATAATAGGTTCTGGCCATTAGTCCTGTTTTAGACCTAAAACTGCTGAATGTGGAAATATGCAGGACTTAGGAGGACTAAAATGGGACCTCAATCGTATATAAATAAGTCCTGCATAGATCCTCCTTTAACCTACTTACGTCCTAAAATTTCAGGTTCAAAAAAGGACCAAAATTTCGACTCGGGTTGACAAGGTGGATAGAAGTGAACGTTGGGAAGTCCTGAGAGAGTATGGAGTCAATGGATGGCTCTTACAAGCAATGAAAACAACATATGCTGGTAGAGAAGCGAGTGTAAGGGTAAATGGGAAACTGAGTGACTGGTTTGACATTATGCAAGGCATCAAACAAGGATGCGTTATGTCCTCATGGCTATTTATCACATTTATGGACAAGTGTCTAAGAATGGCCCTCTTCGACGAAAAAGGTGTGAATCGCGGGACAGTGAGGTCACGTGAGTTAGCGTTCACGAATGATAAGGTTGTTATGGCAGTGTTAATAGAAGACTTATAAAGAATGTTGAGCAAATTGACTACAAGCATGAAGAACATTGGCCTCAAAATTAACGTAAATGAAACAAAAATTATGGGGTTTGAAGGAAAGGGTGAGAAAACAATATGAAACATTGTCCTAAACGATGAGAAAATATAACAAGTTCATGAGTCTGTATATCTGGGTAACCTATTCACAAATGACGGAAAGATAGATTGAGAGTTAGATAAGCGTATAAACGAGGGTAAGAAGGTTATCCGTAGAGCAGTACCCATTATCAGAATTAAAAATATATCAAGTAAAGCTAAAAGGGCAATACATAACTCTATATTTATACAGACTGTGATGTACGGTAGCGAGACCTGGACATACCAAGAAAAGAATAAGAGTAAAATTAACGTGATTAACATGAAATTCTTGCGCATGATGTGTGGTAAAACGCTGATGGACAAAGTGAGTTGGTATATGTGAAAGAAGTTCGTTAAGATGGGTTGGGCATGTTGAGAGAATAAAAGATTAACGACTTACGAAACAAGTGTATCAAGGTAAAGTTAATGGCAGTGTGCCCAGAGGCAGGTACCGGAAATAATGGTTAGAATGAGACCGTAATTCGAAGAGACATAAGAATCCATAGAAACACAAGAGCTTGCATGAGAAAATGCACAGACGTGAAGTAAGCGAGAGAAGTGTGCCAAGACGGGAAAGTGTGGCGACAAATGGTTTATAAAAAATGCATGAAGAAGAATATCAGTAGAGTGAATGACGCCTGAAACAAAAGACCTTGGATACTAATGCGCCCGAGTGGCAAGCTTTACATGATGACCTTGTGAGGCTCTTCACTCGGGGTGATCACTAGAGAGATTGATCAGCAACCTGTGTCGGAGCAGTGTTGCGGAACGAACGTGTTATTTTAATAAATAACACGGGAATTCTAGATCAATCTAAAGATCTATACCCCCTCCCCCACATTACTCCCTTTCTCACCGAGTGAGTCACGCTTACTCCGAAAGGAATATGGCTTAATGGTATGATAATACCTTCAGGAAACATTCCTATGCAGGAGCACTCTTGTAATGAATGAAAAATATCTACCATATTGATTGAAACAAATCATTTATTTGGTACAACATGTTTGATTTAAATTGAAAACCCAATAAATTTTACTTCATATAAAAGCGTCTGAAACTTGTAGTAGGGTACTATATTAGACAGAAATATGCAACCGCCATATTGGTTCCTAGACAGTTTGCGGGAAGAAATGCGCTGTAGTGCTCCGTCTTGTAAAAACAGAAGCGAAGATGGATTTAAACTTTATCGTTTTCCACTAAGATAGAGAGAAAGACTGTCAATATGCATCATAAATTATAGACGCGACAAATGGGAATCGAATTGTAATTCAAAATTATGCGAAGTAAGTACTCATATTTTTGACTAAAACAATATAATTTAAATATGTGGGGTCTGAAGCTTATGGTTAGATGTCATTAAGTTGCCTGTGAGCATTTTTTTGGTATGTTTCAGCGAAATAAGAAATCAGGGCCGGAGCGTAATAGAGTGCAATGTGTGCGGGGAACACGGGCGGCCAAGCTTCTCTCTTGGTGGGGGGCGGCCAAACTGCACTGAATATAAACGGCACCAATAAGGGTTTGGTGATCTAATTAAGCCCATTCGCGTTAATTTTACTCTTGTCCTTTTCTTGACATGTCCATGTCTCGCTGCCGTATAGTACAGCCGGCACAAATAAAATATTATATAAGGTTATTTTAGTTTTTTTGTATTTGTTTTTATTTCTGAGAATGGACCCTGCTCTACCGATAGCCTTCTTACCCTTATTCATGGGCCCATCTAACTTTCTATCTTTTTTTCCGTCGCTTTTAAAAAGGCTACCCAGATATACGCATTTGTCAACTTGCTCTAATCTCTCATCATTTAGGACAATGTTGCGCATTGTTTTCTCACTTTTTCCTACAAACACCATTACCTTTGTTTCATTTACGTAAATTTTGAGGCTAAAACAATATTTTCGTCTGCGAAAGCCACCCCGCGCACCTTCACTGTTTCGAGATCTACACCTTCTTCGTCAAAGAGGGCCATTCTTAGACACTTATCCATAAATGTGATGAAGAGCCATGAGGACATAACGCATTCTTGTTTTACGCCTTGCACAACATCGAAGCAGTCACTCAGTTTTCCATCAAACCCATACACTCGCTTTACTGCGTGCATATGTAGTTTGTATTGCTTATAGGAGCCATCCATGGACCATGTACTCTTTAAGGTCTTCCCAAAGTTTACTTCTACTAACCTTGTCAAATGCTTCTTCTAGGTCAATAAATGCACAGAAAACTTTCTTTCCTACTCTCAAGCTTTTTTGTCTAATCTGTCTTGAGCTAAATATTTGATCTGTACATGCTCTTGCTGGCATAAATCCACTTTAGACTTCTCATATCTTTTCTTTTGTATTTACTATTACCCTACGAATAAGTATTTTTGAGTAAATTTTACTTACGGTACTTAGTAAGCTGATACTTCTGTAATTATTGCAGTTGTTTTATCTCCCTTTTTTGTATTAGGGTACGATAATCGCGTCTTTCCGATCGTCTGGGACTTATCTCGTCTCGATACATAAATTTATCAATTCGCACAACCTGTGAGGTATGTACTCGCCACTATAATCAAGCATTTCAGCGCTCATACTCTCTAAACCCGCAGCCTTACCATTTTTTATGTTCTTAATTATATCTGTAACTTCAGTGACATAGACGTTCTCAATTGGGTTTTCTAATTTATTATGTTCTATGCCGCAGTTCTGTTTCCCTATATCTTCATCTCCTAATAATTCTTTGAAAGAGTCTTTTGAAGCGTCTACTATCCCGTCTGTATCATATAGCATTTCACCTTTACTGTTTCTCATGCTCACAAACTCTGTACTTTTACTTCTGTTCATCTCTTTAAATACTAGTTTAATGGTTCCTTGAAAGTCGTTTTCTCATTTCTTCTTTTCTTTTGTTCTGATTTCATTCTAACTTCCTTCGACTAGTCGTTTAACTTTCCTCCTCTTGTATCTGCAATCATTTTCGAGCTTATTTCTCTCCTCATCGCTACGACCAGTGATGTTTAACGTCCTCTCGTACGCTTTATTTTTCGCTAATTGAAGGTTGAAGGCTGCTTTAATTTCATCATCCCACCATGCACCACCACATTTTCCTTCTACAACCGCCGTACCACATTCTTCAATCGCAGTTTTAACTATGATATCCCGTAACATGGTTCACGCGCCCTCTATATTTATATTGCTTCTAAGCGCCTTCCAAGTTGCCTCATCTATGCGTTTGTGTATCTTATTCTGAAAGTCTGTACGCACTGCCGGTTTCTGTGAATTTTCAATCTTGATTCGCGTTTGTTGCCTTTTTGTTGTTTTCTTTTTTCTCCATCCCCGCTTTAAGTTTATTTTGGAGACTAAAAGGTAATGATCAGTATTGCATTCGGATCGCCTCATGACTATTGTATCTTTAACTAGTTTCCTTAGTCTTTCATCCGCAATAAGGAAGTCAATTATACTGCGGTTGTTTTCTTTAGACCAGGTGTACGGGTGGATCATTTTATGTCGAAACCTAGTATTTGTAATAAATAGGCTCTTTTCTAAGTATAAGCTTAGCCTTGATCGCATGTGCTAATTATATCATTTAAAGTGTCCCAGAAGGCGTCTTTGACTTCCCTCGGGTCGCTATCAACTTAGACGTAGCACGCTATGATGAATAATCTTCTGATTCCTATCTTCATTCTAGCCCACAACAATCTGGATGATACAAAATCATGATCTTTGAGATGCTGTCTTGCTTTTTCATTCATAATGAAACTGAAAGGTCTTCAACCGATAAAAGGATGAAGAAACGGAATTGCGCAAATGCATTCTACACTTGAAAAGATTTTTATGCAGACCTTTATAACTGACCTGTACGTTTCGGCGATTTTCTCCAAAAAGTCGTATGCAGTTGCGGTACCATGTACTAACCTCCCAGGCAGCTAATATTTCCACCTATCGACATCATGCCACAAAACTCACTATTCCGCGAAATATTTGACTCGTTTTTTGATTCTATAAAATTGATTTTTAGTTGGCAAATTGTACTATTTCCAGGAAATTTTAGTTTTTTACAATATGGGATGATTTCATATTAGTAGTACCATCTCTGGTAGTACAAATATGCAAAAATGTGACATACATGGTTTTACGTTATTTTTAGTATGAAAAAAATTGTGATGTTTTAACATTTTAGCAATTCTCAACAGCAATTGCAGGAAAGAAGTTGTCATTCGAACGAAAGATTTCGTTTTGCTTTCAAAAGATCTAACGTCGATATAGGCACTCCATGTAATATATACTCAAGCCCTCTAAGGTCCTAGGCTGTTCATTTTTTTCAACAGTTTTTTAAATGTTGTACAAGTCGAAGCAACATAACCTCTAAAATGTTTCTTGACAATACTTCTTTTTTATTTTGTAGGTCAAGATGGATTATTCATTAAGAAAAAATAATATCTACTTACAAACTTTCCTTCCCTTGCTAAATGAAAGTCTCCGCAACACACAGCGCCTGAAATAACTCATCTGTGAACACTTGATAGTGTGTAAGATCTGAAGTACTCATTTCATGTGCAGAGTTGCGCACGTAATATACCTTAGGCAATTCACGTAGTTTTTTACATGTAAATTACAAACGTAATTGACGTTTTCAACACGTCGACTGCACTTATATAGAAAATAAACATAACCTCATTATTTAATACACCGAAGACACTGACTGACTTGCTTTATAACCTAATTTATTTGAAAATGTTTCGAGGTGGCAGACCCAGAAATTCCTTTTGGGAGGAGTTAAATTTTATTTTAAAGAGGGAACATGGCAAAAATTTTGCTTTTTTCCCCGGGTGCAATCTTTTGATTTACTCATTTGTTAAATTTTATAAAAAATAATTAATTTGATCTTGTACTTAATGCATTCCGGAATAAGTGAGATTATATTATGCTCTTTTCCCTCATCCGCTACCGCCACCCACCTTTCAAGTCCGCCATTTTCTACGTTCATTACATTTTTTACGTATAATACGTAAAATACGTGTAAAAGTTTGAGTTACGCGTAACCGTGCAACCCTGGTCTCTTCACAAATAGATCTGACTAGCTAGATTCCTGGCTCCCCCCACCATCGCTCCATCACTTTGAACGGCGCGCCAATTTGAATAGCTTTCACGAGGAGAAAACGCACATTTAATTGAAAATTTAAGCAACGCAGAATCATTCATCAATAACATTAATTTCATTCTTCACAAAATCAAATGAAACGCTGTTGCGTTTCATGAAATGTGTTTGCGCCTCGCTTAACCAATGGCATTTTTTTAGTTCTTGGAACTTATTATAGGTTCGCTAGTGAGGTGTCACATCTAGGCTTTTAATAGGGAGTTTTTTTATATCAGGGAGTTTTTGCATATCATTCCGTAGCTTACGGTAAACGCTAAAGTCACACGATGACGTTTCTGCGCATGATCTGTGAGTTTAGCGTCACGGTTTTCTGCTATCCGACGTTCTTTAGCGGATCATTTAGCGTATACCGTAAGCTACGGAACGATATGCAAAAACTCCCTATTGTTCCGTAGATTACGGTAAACGCTGAATGATACGCTAAAGAACGTCGGATAGCGGAAAACTGTGACGCTAAACTCGCAGAGCATGTGCAGAAACGTCATCATGTGACTGTAGCGTTAACCGTAAGCTACGGAACGATATGCAAAAACTCCCTATTATCTTTGGTCAACCGACCAACTTATCGAAGTATACATTCGCACCTTCGGAAAATTCAGGTAAATCTAGTAATATCTTAGTAGTCTTCTGGAGCTCACCGAAAGATTACTAGAATATTACTATATTTCACTGCAGGCTCTTTCACCAGGGAGGGGTACGTATAAAACATCACGTATATTACATGGTTTTCGACATGTATATTACTACGTATATTACGTCCTTAGTTTTCTACAAATGTATTTCGACAGTCTCCCTTCTGAAAAGTACGCTATTTCTTCATTTCACCTGTAATCTAAAATTGTCAAGTACATCAAACATCCTATATCTGCTTCACATGCTTGTTTTCAAAATAGCCTTCTTTACGCACTTGATACACAATATACTATTTTCTACTCCGCGAAAATAAAAAACAATATATTATTATAAGTTATAATAATCATAATTGCATTAAATATTTTTTCAAGAAATCAGCCTGCTTAATTTTTGTACTTAACAATTCAAAATTGTTAAACGATAGAAGAACTTTTTCTGTTTGAGTAAATTGTTCTTTAAATCAATTAATATTTTATCAACTCTGTGTTTCGGGTTTTCTTTAAACAATATGCCGCATCTTAGAAACAAATAAATATTCATTCCCGTTGCAAAAAATTTCGTTGCTGCAAAGAAATGTTTCTTTTACCAAAAAATACGCTTATTTGAATCAAAGAATCATATATTTGGTTCAAAAAAAAAACTTTTACTCAGTCCGAGCTACATTTATTTGTATGTAATAATTATCTTCTTGAACTTAGGCCATACTTCTTTACATTTCGGAACTCACCTAATCACATCAAATACTTATTATTACAGTCAATAACAAATCTATTTCGCTCAACGAACATTTCACAGTGCTAAGTAAATTTTTCGATGTCTTGAGCATAGCGTTCCTTAGATACAAACAAAACATGTCTTTAAAGTAAAGAAATATTTCTTCGGCCACATTCTGCTCTACCATTTCTTTGAATCAAAGAAATTTTCTTCGATTCAAATAAATTTTCTTTGATTCAAATAAATTTTTTTCTCAGTATACCTACCGAGCAGGCACGGTAGTTAGTCGTCGCTAGGACGTTCCAAAACCATCAAACGTCTCCATACCCACTGGGAGACTCAAATAAGCTTAATAAGATTGAAGTAATAAAAATTAAATTCACAATAGTACATTGTGTATCAAGGGCGTAAAGAAGGCTATTTTGACTCGTCAAAATAGCCGTACGTCCTTGATAGCAGGCGTGAAGTTTTATGTAGCGGGCGTAAAGTTTCATGTCGGCCCGGCGCCGGAGTCCACATGTGCGAACGTCACTGGGCTGGAAGCGGTCCCATTACGCCTGCTTCATGTGCATGCAATGGCGCGTTTTCAAGTGGGGTGGGAAAAAAAGAGATTTTCATATATCTATAATAATTTGGAAGGAATATTTTCATAAAAATAATATTTAAAATATCTATAAACTAACTTTTGAAATGTTGGTATGCTCCATTCCACCAGGTTTGAATAATTTTAACTGTTCACAATTTATTATACGTAGATATGAAGTACCACCCTCGTATAAACCCTCACGTAAGGACATAAACGTGCACAGTTGGGCAAGTGACATCTGTGCACGTGCACAGTTGGGCCAGCTCCATCTGTGCACGTGCACAGTTAGGTAAGTTCCAGATGTACACGTGTACAGTTGGGAAAGTTCCATCTGTGCACGTGCACAGTTGGACAAGGGACATCTGTGCACGTGCAAAGTTGGACAAGTGACAACGGTGCACGTGCACAGTTGGACAAGTGATAGCTGTGCACGTGAAACAGTTGGGCAAGTGACATGTATGCACGTGCACAGTTAGGAAATTGGCATCTGTGCACGTGTACAGTTTGGAATGTGACTTCTGTGCACGTCTAAATACACAGGAGCCCATCTGTGCACGTCGAAATTTCGACGTGCACAGTTGCCACTTGGACAACTGTGCACGTGCACAGATGGTACTTGGGCAACTGTGCACGTCAAAATTTCAACGTGCACATTTGTCACTTCGACAACTGTGCACGTGCACAGTTATCCAAGTGACGACTGTGCACGTGCACAGATGGCACGTGCACATTTTATCCATACATTTCTCATAGAAATAAGGATGTGATGTTTCATTGCCGGTACCCGTGTAGAAATGGTAACAGGGATCCGACCGGGAGCCGGCCGGATAGCCCCAGTATAAACCGAGCGCTGGCCGGGATCCGGCTAAAAACGTCACGGTAATCTGGTTGGATCCCGGCTTTCATGCCGGCCGGGATCCGGTCGGGTAACCCGGCCACAGATCAATTAAAAAATTGTGCTTCAGGCGAGAAATTGGTAACTTGGATTGTCTTTTAAGGCTCATCGTAAAGAATACGGTGAAATTTAAATGTAAATTTGCGTAAGGCATTTCTGTCTTTTATAAGTCTTTTAATGTATTGTGGTAAAGGTTTATGTTTGTCACTCAGCACTGTTTTAGGTATTGAGAGCACCATAGCTTTATTAATGACGCCTTGAAGTCTGTCAACGCAGGCATCTATTCTAGTTTCATTGTTTATGTTTCTTTCAAGCGTGAGCTTTTTATTAATAATTTCCCTAAACTTGGGCCGGTCCGCCTTTTTATAATTTAGGAAGTTACGCGTTTGAATTTCAAAACCTGGCTTGCTATCTAAGACAATTTTTATCGGATTATGATCTGAGGACAGTTCATCAATAACTCTTAAATCAATATCACATTGTAAATTTTTGGCAAGGCCAATATCAGTGACGCTCGATTTCGCATTATAATACGGATAAAGCGTAAAATTATCTGGTATTAATATTTTTAACATATTTCTACTAGCATAGTCCTGAGAATTATGCCGTTTGCGTTACCCCGAAAGCATTTCCATGCCACATTTTTTGCGTTTAAGTCGCCATAAAGTAAGACTTTATTCCCTAGTTTGAATATGAGATTCAAATCCTCTGAGTCTATTTTCTTTTGAGGTGGATTATATGCAGATACAATTACTAATTTGCCCATCATTTTAATTGCGACAGCATCAATATTTTTGGTATTTATATCTACCTCACTGTATGTTATTGACATCTTAATCAAAATGAGGACTCCTCCCCTAACTCTACCATTTGATCTATCTTTACGTATTTTGTTGTAGCCCGGTACATATATAGGTTAGCTGTGGGGATTAATTTAGTCTCATTTATGAGAATAATGTCTATTTTATAATCCCTTAGAAAGTCTTTTATCCCACTCAGATTTCCACACATTCCATTCGCATTCCAATGCGCAACATTCAATAAACTAGTTCTAAACCTAATTACAACCATCGATAATAATATTTGAGAATACTTCTATCCTTTCTAGATCATTTTTACATGTAGTTAATCTCGCATTTAACAATTTAACCAATCTGAGCATCCTTGCTAGGTTGCATGTATTATTCAACCTTTTAAGTTCCTCAGTGAGCTCGCAGAAGTCCGAATAGTATTGTGTGTCGTTATCCTTGCCTCTTCCTTCTCCTATGTGCTTGGCTGCTCCATTAGTTGTAAGCACCTCGCCCTTCTGTTGTTTACCCCATATGTGCTTGGCTGGTCCTTGTGCTTTAAGCACCTTTGGGGTCGTAGGTTTTATGGGTGGAAAACTTTTATGTGTTCTCTGGAGGGGCTCCTCCCTTGTGTGTCGCCTCACTTCATATGTTTTCTTGCTTTTAAAAAAGTCCACTTTTTCTAGGTGTTTTAGATATGTTTCACATTTCGAGAAGTTTGCTGGGTGTGCTCCCATACAGTTGACACACTGTATCCATTGTTCTTTAGTTTTGGTGCACATACTAGTGAGATGGTCACCAATACACTTTACACACTTTGGTGGGTTTTTGCAAAAAGACGTCCCATGCCCAAACTTCTGACATCTTCTACACTGTGTGGCACGTTTGGTATTTTTGAACATTTCCCAGTATATTCGGACTGAGCATAGATATCGGATACTCCTCACTTTTTGCATGTCCACATCCGCTCTAAAAATCACCAGAAAATTCGGGTGGTACACTTTTGTACTTTTCACTTGGTCACTTCTCTGCTCCGGTTTACGGCTTTTTAGTAGTGTTACTTGTGTGCATCCTACGTCGAAGGCCATCATTTCGTCGTAGATTTCTCCCACTGGTATGTCTGGTAGACCCTTTAGAACCAGATGATTGTGATTCTGGCCCTTGAAGCCATAGGTAAAGTATGGAGCTCCTTCCTTGTCGAGTTCCTGTTTTACAGAATTATAATCTTCCAGTGTGTCCGTGCGAACTGAAAGTCCTTCCTTCGGAATTGCGATTTTTGCGTTTTTGCTGATCGCATAGCCTTTTATTTTCTTCATCGTCCCGGCATAGTTTTCAATAGCCCTTGTGATAACAATAGGCGGTATTGTTATTTTCTTTGCCTTCACGTCATTTTCGTCGTTGGTGCTTTCTTCGGCACTATCTTCATCCATTTCCGCGTCTACGACTGCGTTTTTACGCTTGAGAGTTTCCGCCTCATCCTCCGAGAGTGCTTGAAACCGATTTGATGTTGGGACTGCTCCTCCGGCAGTCTTCGATCTTTGGGAAGCAACACGTCGCTGGTTGCGTGAACTGCAGGTCAAGGGAGCACCACTTCAAGGAGTGCCGTCTTCCGTATCGTCCTGGATTCTGCCGAGTTTGTGGTGCGGACGGGTTCGACACTGCCGACTGTATTTACCCTCACGGAATCGAGCATGAGCAGGCCCTAGGAAGATGCCCCGGCTGCTCAAGGGATCTTGCCCTTTATTGCCCGGAATGTCCAGACTGCAACGTGCGACATCAAGGCCTGGTCGACTGGCTCAGGCTGAATTACGCAATCTGGCCGACATGGATGATTCCGACCGACCATCAATACCTGGTCGGCGAAGGGGAGCATGAACTTAAACGACGATTCAAGGCAAGATTCAGCGACAGTGAAGATTACCCTAACAGGTTGAGGCGATTCCTTATAAGGGAAAATGCTCTGGGCAAAGGGGTAGCTCCAGCAAACACTGAAGCCCCAAGCGCCATCCAACTCTCGGAGGAGAAGAGGAACCTGGCAATCAAAGCCCTCACGTCGCGTTTCGTCGACAAAAGTCTCGACGAAATTATGCGGGAGAGGCCAGAGCTAGACGACGGCGAGGATATGAAGATCATCGTCCCGACCAAATATAAAAAGAAATCAGCGAAGTAATCGTCAATGGTTCGTCAAATTTAGAATTAGTTCGACAGTAATTGTTGGGTCGTGTTTAATCTTTTTTTTTCTTTTGACAGTTGTCAAATTCATCTTTGTCAGTAATCACTATCCATTCTTTATATCATAGATTTAGTTTCGACAGTGGTTATGTTGTCAGAACCTTTTTAATTTTCTCCTCTCGACAGTTGTCGAAATTATTATTTTATTTTGTTTTATAACACTAAATTTGTCGAAGCGTAGTTCTTTTGCCAAAATTAGCGGCACTATCGGTCGGTATCAAGTCCTTGTTCGACCAAAACCAGTACTGTTCTACTTTCGTTATATTAATAAACCTCATTACCAAACCAAAATATTTGCTAAGGAGATTCCAGAGATATATCATTTAAAGAAATTTCGTGTCAATTTTATGCTGTTAAAATTGATTTACGGGACATGAAATTCAACTTCATAAATCATATTGAATGAATTGGGTGCTTGGCGATGTCTTATTACAACTATTAATCATTTATTCCCTTTCAGAATCATAGTTATCGTATTCTCAGATTGACGTTGCGGTTTGAAGGGGGAGAGTGTAACAGGAGATTAATTGAAACAAGGTAATTAACACACCAAATACCACATACCCGCAGACGTCAAGATGAGAATGCTCATTTTGAAGTCGACACATATTAAATTTAAATTTCGTCAGTATGTTAGGTCTCTGGCCGTCCAGCGTCTTGAGTACCAGGCACGGGGTCCTGGGACCTATATGTGGGTCGCGCGCGATGGCTTCGGCGAGACCTCAAGCGCGAGGCTAGACGGAAGCGTCACTTTTTCGTCAGACTCCCGACCGAGTGGGTAGAATTTGTATTGTTGTTCTGACGAGAAGTCGCTCTGCGTATATTACGAATGTAAAGAACTGAAATGAATCTGATATAAAAATTCAATTTGATTGTCATCTTAAATTGTCAACAGGGATTTAGAAAGTCAAAATGTAAGTAACCGATTTATCCACAAAGTATAATATGCCTCTGGAATTCTTTCTGCTTTGCTAGTAATTATTATTGAGTCTTCCCGATGAACCTCGCCCTGAAATCTCATTCAGCCTCTACTCTCTTTCGCTAAATGTTAATTTAAAAGAAAATATTCCCTGCCGGTTGGGATTCGACTGAGTTGGCGTCCAGCGAAAATCTTCATTTTGTTAAAAAAAAATCATGAGCCTTGGCAGCTCCAACCCAGGCCGCGCCAAGTGATGGGATAAATTTTGTCAGTTAAGTATAAATTCAACTATTATTTTTTTTTTCATGAAAACTTCTACAAAATATTATCCTGTCTCAACTTAAAATGGTATACGCTCCTACTAAAACAGTTTATCAACTTCAAGGGGAATTCGGTTGTATATCCATGTGGGAAAACGAAAATATAATCTCTTATGCCTCACGTATTAAAGAAATAACTGACAGAATAATTGACGCTCATAAATGAACAATAAAGTAACTGCTGAAAAATCCTTTCAAACTGAATTAGAAAACTATGCGATGGATCATTTTATTAGAGGGCTCAGACCAGAATGACAATATGTTGTTTTGAGAAGCTCATTGTAACTACTACTTACTAGTCATAACTTTGTTTGAATTTATGCAGTATGTAATTTTAAGAAGCTTCATATAACTTTATATAATTTAAATTTATGTATATAAGAATTACGATTATTCACTTCATATATTTTTAATGATATCTATGTACGAGTATATAAAACAATAAAAATACATTGTATTTTCACATTGGAAATTGCAAAGTTATTTCGATGTTTTAAGTATTTGATTTAAGTATTTTACAAACTAAATAGTATACCGTACCACAACAGAATGAGTCGGTTGCGACAACCAAGTTCATTGGTTACTGTAACCCAGTAGATTAGTTAACGCAGCAGAGACAGTGGATTGTAACAACCAAGTACATTGGTCATGGTAACAGAGTAGGTTAGCTACCACAACAGACTGAGTCGTTTGTGACAGCCAAGTACATTGGTTAGTATAAATGAATAGGTTAGTTAGCAGCAGAGACAGTCGGTTGCGACAGCCAAGTACATTGGACACGGTAACCGAGTAGGTAAGCTACCGCAACAGAATGAGTCGGTTGAGGCAACCAAATACATTGGTCACTGTAACCAATTTGATCGGCTACTGCAACCCAAAGAGGTTGGCTACCGTAACAAAGTAGGTTGCTAATTTTAATAAAAAATTTTTAGCCAATACAACTTGGCTAAATTTTACAACAAAGTTTGCAGGTGCTATATTAGCAGTTTCACTTGGCTATTTTCAGCAGAATGTTAGTTACATCCAACAAGTATGTTTTCTCAGTGTAAATATTTATTCATTTCAGAATATCTCAAATAAAGTTTGAAAAGAATAATAATTGTGGTTTCATGACTACTTTAATATTTGCTTCTCATTTTTTACTAATTTTTATGCTCATTTTCCCTAAAAAATGTATCATTCCCATAAATTTATATTATCACAATTCTTAATATGCATTGGGATTGAAATATGCGTATTTTAATTGCCTTGGTTTTATAATTAAAAAAGGGCGCATTCTCTAAATTCTCAACCGATTCATTGCTTTTTATCACTCAGCATAAAATTCTTAATTCTGAAAACTCATTGTTAATTTCAAAAATACCAGAATCTCACATGAAATATATTTAAATATATTCATAATTGGACTGTTAAGTAGAAACTTCTTGCGCACTTGGGGCACGGATAATAATTAATATTAATGATTGATTTTTTCATGTTTGAATTTGATACGATTCCGAATAGAAATGATCAAGTTTTGAATGCATGCTTCGAATTCCGACCAATTTTTTACTTTTGCACTTCAGAAGATAAATTATATTTTTCTTTTAATATACAGTCAAGTTTAAAATTACTTATTTTTCAACTTGATTTGTGAAACTTGGCAAAAAAGGCTCATTGATTATTGCAAACAAATTTAGAAGGAAAACCCAAACGTAAATAATGAAACAATTGTTCTAGTCATAATTATTTATTTATATTAAGTTATTCACATATAAAAATAATTAGATGTATCTTTTCCAAATATAATTATTTTTAAAAAAGCGACAACTAGTATTGTTAAGAATCTTGCAGGAAATACAATGTGCTTTTGCAAAGTAAAATGAGTGAATATTACATATTTTGATCAGAGCACAAGAATAAAGACAAATATGCGAATATCTACATTTAAATAAACAATAACAACTTTGAATATTTTATTTTTATTTACTAATTAGATTATAACAGTATTTGCCCAACAATATTTGAATAACAAAAACCAATGGAACAGGTCTGGCAGCGTAAAGTTTAGAATTTTCTTTAAACTACCTTTGCAATTACCAGGAAAAACCCTTAAATTTAGAAGTCAAAATTCTGTAACATCAATAGTAAAAGAAATTAACCCCTAAATATTAGAGTCTGATTTGGAGAATACATCACATGCAAAACAGGGATGATACTTTTTTGGGACCTTGTGGCATAGGAAAATTATTATACTTAAATCGTTATAAAACGATAATAGTTTTTCTGAAAAATTATTTCGTGAGTGCTGGAAACGAAACTTGTTTTTATTTCATTTGGAAAATTTTGGCTGAGATATTGACAAAAAATTAAAGCCTCGTGAACCATGATACATTCAGTTTTTATTATTATTTGTAATTACAAGTTACTCGTAAGATTTCAAGATTTGAAGAGCATTTCCTTATTTAATTTTCGGACAGGTATAGACTTGGCGCAACTGACCCGTAGGATTAGAGAACCTTTTTCGATCTAGGGATTAGAGGCAGATCAATTAGCGCCACTAACCATCGCCCAAACAAAATACTAATTTTCTGGCCCTGCCCATTTCATCGCCGTTTACCTGCTGGAATTACCCCCACTACCGAACTTCCCATCACCTAGTCGGGTTCTCGTCAGCGTCTGTCGTCAACCCATGTCAGCGGGGGGTCCTTTGTTTTCATGAGGAATAAAATACGAAACATAAAATTTTTTAAATTTTGCAATTAGTAATTTTGAAATATTATATTTCAAATCTACGTTTCTTGGCGATTCCAACGATATATTACTTGACTTCGTAAGTTTAAAATTAGGAGTGTTTATTAGACCATATATAGGATTACCGAAATCCAACTGCAATAGTTGCACATGGGCCTTATAATCGGAAATTCTAAATTCTCATAGAGCAATGAATCGACTGCTCCTACTTAAGTAGCAATTATCGCAAGTTAACGCAGATTTTAGTTTATTATTTCATATGCGCAGCCATAGAAATTAATTGTTTTTTGAACAGGAGCAGTCGAAATGTAAAGGTTTACTACCCTCAAGTTTCCTATGGATTTAAGACTTTCGCAAAGCTGTATAAACAAAATTGATGTCAGCGTCAACTGAAGTTCATAGCTTTTTAAATCAGACAATGTCTATAACATCTTTTTCATTCTGTAGATGACGATTTTCCTTTACCAGAAGCTGGAATTATTGTTCTACCCTTCTTTAAAAAATATCAAAGATACGCCATAACATCTAAATTCCTAATCCTAGAAGACACAAAAATGCCTCTATATAAAAATGGCAACTACATAGCTAAAAGTACTTCTAAAATCTGCAGAATAGAAGTAGCAGAAGACGACGGGAATGTTTGGATAGAAAATAACAAATCAATTCCTGATGGAATTTACACCATAAAAAATCATGAAATCAGTGTACCAATAAATAATTATTCCGCAAACTTCATGTTGATGCCAGAAACAATCAAAATGGAAAAAATTTTAAAAATACAGCCTCGAAACGAGACTCAGAAAAAGGGGGGAATGAAGAGCAAAAGACAACAAATAATGAAATACTAACGAGAATCATAGAACTTGAGAAATTCCTGCAATTATCACATATTGAACCAAGTATAAGAAGCCAAATACGCAAGATCATCCATACGTACCAGGAAGTGTTCACCTTACCCGGTGACCCTTTACCTTGTACAACATTAACAAACCTCGAAATAACACTGAACTCAGGCAAAGTAGTCAATTTGAGATCACACAAGCTCCGCGAAGCTCACAGGGAATTTTCTTTGGAACACACTCAAGAACTGTTAGAAAAAGGAATAATTAGGCACTCGCAGTCGCCCTTCAATTCTCCACTTTGGGTAGTCCCCAAAAAAGGGAATAAACTCAGAATGGTTATTGACTACAGACAACTAAACAAGGATACAGACCAAGACGCTTACCCCTTGCCAGTCATAGACGATATTTTAGAACAACTCGGACGAGCAAAATATTTCTCAGCATTCGACATGAGTGCCGGATTTCACCAAATTCCCATGTCAGAAGAGTCAAAAAGAGACACAGCATTTTTTACTTCTCAAGGAGATTACGAATACAGCAGAATGCCCTTTGGCCTAAAAAATGCCCCGGCCACATTCCAACGAATGATGGATAACGCGTTTAGGGGACTTATAGGAAAGGAATGCTTTGTTTACATGGACGACATTGTAATATTTGGAGAAACCTTGGAAGAACACAACAGAAATTTAGTATATGTTCTAGAAAGAATTAAATAACTCCAATTAAAATTAGAACCTTCCAAATGTGAATATCTTAGACCCGAGCTCGAATATTTAGGACACCTAATTATAGCAGAAGGAGTGAAACCCAACCCAGCCAAAGTAGAAGCAGCTCAAAATTTTAAAGAACCTAAAACTGTCAAACAAATCCAATCATTTCTAGGACTTGCCGGCTAGTATAGGAAATTTATAAAAAAAACTTTTCATCCATAGCGAAACCCTAAACTAAGTTAACACAAAAGGACATTATCTTCGATTGGACACCTACATGTACAGAGAGTTTTAATACATTAAAGAAAATACTATGTGAATCACCCGTTTTAAGATTCCCGGTAGGTTGGTAATAGGGTAGGTAAGGGAGGTTAAATGGGCTGATTAAGTCAGGTTGGTAAGGCCTAACAATTTATAATTTTGTGGGTTCGTTTGCACTTCATCAATCCCAGGGGATTGTGTAAATTCAGAATAACAGTGATTTGAGATATTAATTATTTATTAAGACATGAGAGTAGAAAGGAATTACAGGTAATTAATATGTAAAAACTTACGCTACCTTCCAGTCCGAAAGGGCAAGAGAAGATTTGAATGTCGATGATAGCCCCGATACGTTGTAGAATATCGACGGAATTCCACCGGGTGTTTCACTTGATTTCTACGAGTAATTCGAAATCAATTTATGCGACGACCGAAGACCGTAGGGTCTTTATTTTCAAAGTTAGACTGCACGTTACTATTTTGCAGTGAGATAGAAGCACGCGGTTTAATCAAGGCGGTTCTCCGTTTAGGGATATTTTTCGGTAAGGTAAAAACACGCGACTTAGTCAAAGCGGTTCGTAAACTGATGTGGACAGTATAACTGCTTGAACGGTAAAGACAACCACCAGGGGTGAGTCTAGGGTTTATATAGGGAAGGAATTCTTCAAAAATCCCGTACAATTCGATAAAGTTACGAACGACACGTACAACTCACTAAAGTTGCGAATGGCACGTACAACTCGCTAAAGTTACGAACGACACGTACTTGCTCGTCCATCATCTATCTGATGATTCAGGTTGACTTAGTCCTTTCTTTTACTGTTTAATTTATGTACTAATTATAGATAGATAATTTGCTTATTCTTTTCTTTCCCTTTCATGACCAGCTTCTTATTTCTAAGTTTTAGATGCTTATGGTCAAGCGTTGCTTTTGGATGATGGTGGGTGCGAAAAAGATGTGAAACCATGCCAAATGAAAGTACAAACTGTTTCAGTCCGATCGGATAATATTTACCATCCCCGCAGCGCCCTTGAAATTTTGAAATTTTCATGGAAACATGCAAATTTGCTTGTAGCTTTGCACGGCGACCCGAAGGTCGACATGGTAATATTTGAGCTCCAGGGGTCATAAAATGTGTCTCGACATACCATGAAAGCCATTGGTGGAATCAGGATTTAAATTTAAGCCCCGAAAACCAGGTAGAAAAATGGTGGAAAATGTAACTTACGCATTGGTAACGGTGGTCTGAGTGGACATGTCGAATTGCTGCTTTCCGGAGTTTTGAAATTTCGTGTGTTTTCCTTGCTCTTTGTGTAATGAAGATTTGCAAGTTGTGACTTTATGTGTTCCTGGTGCGTCCTAGAAAGTTGTTTTTTTTTTCTCTCGAAATTGCTGATTTTTTGCTGTTTTCGAACTATTCAATATCTGTGAGTGATCATTCAGAGCAATGGGTGCGTGTCTAGATTGCAAGGAACTTATTTCCAGAGGAGGACCTAAGGTGCTTGTATGTGTAAAGTGTGGTGTGTTACCTCATCTGACCTGTGCGAATTTTCATATCTTAAAAAAAAACTTAGATAAGCTCCACAAGGTTCAGGCAGATTTCTTCTTCATAAAATACAAAGGGCAAAGCATCAGCGACATCTCTACGGCAGTCAACGGTAGTTCGTCTGGGAAACCTGCAATTAATATTCGCAACGCCGACGGTACGTCTCCCCTCACGCTCCCGCCCCCTCAGCTGCAGCGGCTACCACCACCCAGCCTGATCTCGCTGCATTGATCAGAAATGCTGTCTTGGAAGGACAAAAGGAAGCGCTTGCGCATCTCAGGAAATTTTGTCAAGAATCGCAGAATTTGAAAATAAGCAGCAAGCATGTAATGACAATCAATCTCCTGACCTCCATTGAAACGATCAAAGCGAACATTGCTGAGAACTCGAATCGAATTTATGTACTCGAAGCTGGCTCAGAAAAGGGAAAAGAAGACATTACTAAAATTAAAAAGGATGCCAATGACTTGAAATTACAAGTGGCTACTCTTGAGCATGCGCTGAACTTAAGCGAGCAGGCGGCCCTTCAAACGACTTTGGAAATTCACAATTTCCCTATGAAACCCAATGAAGACCTTTTGACGAACATGGACTCGATAGCTAGGGCTCTTGACGTTCCCTTTGCGAGGGAAGATGTGGTCAAAATATATAGGATAATAAAGGCTCCTGCACTCACAAAATCTTCTAACCCCCCGATCATTGTCGCGAAACTCGGCAATTAATGCGCTTGGGATATGGAATATTGATGATTTCGAAATGTTGTAAAATTGAGATGAAAAGAGAGCTGGAAACGGCAATAAGGGGAAAATGGGCACAAATGGGGGGAATGGGCCTCAAATGACTCTAAAATTGATACTTTGAAATGAAGTTTGGCCATAGAAGAGATGGAAAGGGCATGGTAATTCTGTTTTAAAATGACTAATTTCTGATAATGAAACTTTAATTTTTGAAATTGAATGAGAAATGAAAAAAAAATACTTGGGGAAATGGAATCGAGAAAAATATTGGGGAAAATGGGATAAATTAATTAAGACACTTGGGTAAATGGTGAATGACAGTTACAGACTGCGGGAAACTGCTGGATTTTTTCTGCGTTGAAAACGGAATGAATGGATTAAGACACTTGGGGAAAGGGGAAGGAGGTAAAAAACACTGGGGAAACGGAATGAATCGATTAAGACACTGGGGAAATGGGGAGATTGTATTAATGCGCTTGGGATATGGAATATTGATGATTTCGAAATGTTGTAAAATTGAGATGAAAAGAGAGCTGGAAACGGCGATAAGGGGAAAAGGGGCACAAATGGGGGGAATGGGCCTCAAATGACTCTAAAATTGATACTTTGAAATTAATTTTGGCCATAGAAGAGATGGAAAGGGCAATTTTTTATTCCGTTCCAAAATACAGTTAAAAAATACCATTTAAAAGTTATTTTTATTCAATTATTCAATTGTAATTAAAGTTAGAAATAAGGTAAAGTAAAGAGAATTATACTTTTGTCACTAAACACTGTTTTTGAACAACGATCAAATATATAAATCTAATAACTGATTTGGATTTACAGTTAAAATAATTTGAAATTGCAGATAATAATTAAATTGGAAGATATGTCAGTCAACTAATTGTTATAAAATTAGATTAAAATTAAAAGTTATTATTACTAAAAAGTATTGCCATGATTATTTATATTTCTTTTTTTGCGATACATGTGCTGCCGTTCTATGAAAAACGTGGCAGTTCTGCATGGAATTGCACGTGAAATTCGAGTGCTAAATTGAAACAATCAACGTGAACATTCGACGTGGGATTTGACGAAGAGTGTCACGTGGAATTCCACGTGGAGTCCCATATGGAACGTTGAGCATAATTTTCAATTGCAAATGTCTCGTAAACCGTGAGTCCGTAAGACATATGCAAAAATGGATGGTTTTTTTTAATGTTGAGTACCCCATATACTATATTATTGTCTCGTTCCAAAATTCTAGAAATGGTTTCACTTGGGATTCTACGTAGATTTCCACTGTTATTAGATAATATCGATGCAATCTACCTATTTATGAAAAAATAATAAACAAAAATTGTTAATTGATATGTAAAAAATGTAGATGTTGTTGAAATTTTAAAGCGTTTCCAATGAAAAACGCAGTTCTTCGAGAAAACGGATGCCTTCTTGCAGCCTCTCTTTCCCGAGAAGAAGGCAGCGTCTGCAAGAAATTAGTGAATTGAGAATGAATACGCTATATTCAATAAAACCAAACGTAAATCGATAAATCGATATCTCGATATTGTGAGGAATCGATATACATTTTGAATGAATGGCACTAATGATGAAAAATAAATATACTTGCAATTAATATTGCAGATACTGCATTTTCGCTTGGAGGAAGTCTTATAATTTGCGGTCTGATTTCCGAAAGAGAGTAGGCATCTACAAGGTGCCTTTTTTCTGAAAAAGGCAGCTTGCCGTCTGAGACGAGAAATGCTGAGCCTGGCTCGATTTCGCCTCGTGCATTCTTCGGTTTCGTCTCGTTTTCCCGGGCCCATTCCTCGGTTTGTCTCGTCACATTCTTCCTCGTCCCGTCTCGTCCTTCCTCATTCTCGCCTCGGGTTTTCCGAGGAATCCGAGAGATGTGCGCTAGTAAAGCGGACAGCTCGCGGGAGCGTTCTTTTGCTACTCTGACGCGCTAATCCTAATTAGCGTTCTTTAATGAAAAGTTAAAGTCGAAATATGATTACATATTATACTTTGTTGTCCATTGCTGAATAATTTGATATCAAACACGACTATGCTTCTTTTGTTTCAAAGATTTAACTTGACGCTATTAGTAGGGTAGGGTGGGGCGAGATGGGCATAGTTGTCTTTTTCACGTCAGTATTTAAAATCTGCTAATTCATTGCTTGAAATAATAATAACTTGTTTACACACATACGTTTGTTAACATGAACTAATTGTTATCTCACTACAATTTAAAAGTGGAACGAAAGTGCGAAGTTTTAGAAAAAACTGCAACTTTCTAGAATTATTGTGAGAGAATATTGTTGTCAATACTAATAACTTGTTTAAACACTTAAGTTTGTTTACTTAAACTAATTATTATCTCACTATAATTAAAAGTGGAACAAAAGTGCGAAGTTTTAGAAAAAACTGCAACTTTCTAGAATTATTGTGAGAGAGTATTATTATCAATAATAATAACTTGTTTACACACGTACGTTTGTTAACATTAACTAATTGTTATCTCACTAAAATTTAAAAGTGGAACAAAAGGGAGAATTTTTAGAAAAAAACATCAACTTTCTAGAATTATTGTGAGAGAATATTATCATCAATAATAATAACTTGTGTAAACACTTACGTTTTTCAACATAAACTAATTATTATCTCACTATAATTAAAAGTGGAACGAAAGTGCGAAGTTTTAGAAAAAACTGAAACTTTCTAGAATTATTGTGAGAGAATATTATCATCAATAATAATAACTTGTGTAAACACTTACATATGTTAACTTAAACTAATTATTATCTCACTATAATTAAAAGTGGAACAAAAGGGAGATTTTTAGAAAAAACTGCAACATTCTAGAATTATTGTGAGAGAATATTATTATCAATAATAATAGCTTGTTTAAACACTTACGTTTGTTAACTGAAACTAATCATTATCTCACTATAAATTAAAAGTGGAGCGAAAGTGAGAATTTTTGGAAAAAACTGCAACTTTCTAGAATTATTGTAAGTGAATATTATTATCAATAATAATAACTTGTTTACACACATACGTTTGTTAACATGAACTAATTGTTATCTCACTACAATTTAAAAGTGGAACAAAAAGGGAGAATTTTTAGTACAAACTGCAACTTTCTAGAATTATTGTGAGAGAATATTATTATCAATAATAATAAATTGTTTAAACATTTCGGTTGGTTAACTCAAACTAATTATTATCTCACCATAATTTAAAAGTGGAACAAAAGTGAGAATTTTTAGAAAAAACTGCAACTTTCTAGAATTATTGTGAGAGAATATTATTATCAATAATAATAAATTGTTTAAACACTTCGGTTGGTTAACTCAAACTAATTATTATCTCACTATAAATCAAAAGTGGAACAAAAGTGAGAATTTTTAGAAAAAACTGCAACTTTCTAGAATTATTGTGTGAGAATATTGTTATCAATAAAAATAACTTGTTTAGGCACTTATGTTTGTTTACAGGAACTAATTGTTATCTCACTACAATTTAAAAGTGGAACAAAAGGGAGAATGTTTAGAAAAAAACTCTAACTTTCTAGAATTATTGTGAGAATATTATTATCAATAATAATAACTTGTTTACACACATACGTTTGTTAACTTTAACTAAATGTTATCTCACTACAATTTAAAATTGGAAAAAAAGGGAGAATTTTTAGAAAAAACTGCAACTTTGAAGAATTATTGTGAGAGAATATTATTATCAATAATAATAACATGTTTAGGCACTTATGTTTGTTTACAGGAACTAATTGTTATCTCACTACAATTTAAAAGTGGAACAAAAGGGAGAGTTTTTGGAAAAAACTGCAACTTTCTAGACTTATTCTGACAGAATATTATTATCAATAATAAGAACTTGTTCACACACATACATTTGTTAACATGAACTAATTGTTATCTCACTACAATAATAATAATAAATAAATTTTAAATTTATTAATTAATTAATTAAATTAATTTTAATTTTAAATAAATTTTTAGAAAAAACTGCAACTTTCTAGAATGATTGTGAGAGATTATTATTATCAAAAATAATAACTTGTTTAAACACTTACGTTTGTTAACATGATCTAATCGTTATCTCACTACAATTTAAAATTGGAACAAAAGGGAGAATTTTTAGAAAAAACTGCAACTTTCTAGAATTATTGTGAGAGAATATTATAATCAATAATAATAACTTGTGTAAACTCTGACGTTTGTTAACTTAATTTAATTATTATCTCTCTACAATTTGAAAGTGGAACAAAAGGGAGAATTTTTAGAAAAAACTGCAACTTTCTAGAATTATTGTGAGAGAATATTATTATCAATAATAATAACTTGTTTATCAATTTTCTACCAAGAAGATTTATTTTCTGCCAAAAAATACGAATTTTTAACAAATTACATAAATTTTCATCTAAACATTTTAAACAATGGATGTGATGTTAGTCCAAATTTTATTGGATTGAATTTTAGTTTATATTTGTTTGATTTTTCCCATTTTTAAAATAAATAGTTGAGTTTTTAAACTGAAAAAGATTAATTTTTAACCAATTAGTTGAATTTTCAACAAAATAGTTCAATTTTCAGTTTATAAAAAAATTATTTTTAACCGAAAAAAAACAACAAATTTTCAACTAAAATGATGAATCTTCGACTGAAATAGTTGAATATTAGAGCAGAAAGATGAGTTTTTAACAAAAGAGTTTAATTTTCCACCAAATAGTTTTATTTAAAAAAAAAGATAAAATTTGTAACTAAAATGATACATTTTTAACTCAAATACTTGAATTTTCAACCAAAAAGGTTAATTTTCAAACAAGAAGATTAATTTTCTACCAAGAAAAACGAGTTTTCAACAAAATACATGAATTTTCAAATAAAAAAAGACAAATTGTCGATCAAACTGGCGAATTTTTGAAACTAAAATTACGCATTTTCAACTGACATAATTAAATTTTATACTAAAAAGATGGATTTTTATTTGAAAAGGTGAATTTTAAACAAAATACATAAATTTTCAACCGAAAAATATAGTCAACCAAAAATTAAATAGTGAAATTTTCAGTGAAAAATAAAATGAATTTTCAACCAAAAAGATCCATTTTCAAACTATAAGATTAATTTTCAAACAAAAATACGATTTTTCGAACAAAATACTTAAATTTTCAACTAGAAAAAGACAAATTTTCAACCATGTATGTAGTCAACTAAAATGGTGAATCTTCAACTGTAATAGTTGAATTTTAAACAAAAAAGTTGAATTTTCAACTATAACGATGAATCTTCAACTAGAATAATTTATTTTTCAACCAGAGGTGAATTTTCAAAGAAAAAGTTTTTTTTCTACCAAAAAAGACGATTTTCAACTAAATTAATTAATTTTCAACGAAGTAGTTGAATTTTCAACTAAAAAAGAGACATTTTTAATCAGATAGTTTAATTTTGAACTAAAAAAAAAAAAGAATTTTGAACTCGAATGGTCGACTGTTCAACCAAAAAAGATTCATTCTCAACCAAAAAGACGATTTTTAACAAAATAATTGAATTTTCAACGAAAAAGTATACTTTTTAACCAAGAAGATGAATTCTCAACCAAGAAGATTAATTTTCTACCAAAAAGACGATTTTTATCAACATAAATTAATTTTCAACAAAGAAAATTAATTTTCTACAAAGAAAAGATGATTTTCAACAAAATAATTGAATTTTTAACGAAATGGTTGAATTTTCAACCAAAAAGATTAATTTTTTACCAAAAAAGACGATTTTCGACCAAATAAATGAATTTTCAACTAAATAGTTGAATTTTTAATGAAAAAATATTCATTTTCAACCAAAAATTTTCAAACAAGACAGGCGAATTTTCAAACAAGAAGATTAATTTTCTACCAAAAAAAGGATAGTTTTTAAAAAAATACATGAAGTTTCAACAGTTGAGTTTTTCAACCAAAAAGATGAATTTTCAACCCAGAAGATTAATTCTCTATACAAAAGACGATTTTCAACAAAATAATTGATCTTTTACGAAAAAGTTAAATTTCCAACCAAAGATATAAATTTTGTATCAAAATGACAATTGTTGATCAAATAAATTATATTTTACGAAAAAGTTGAATTTTCAATCAAAAAGATTAATTTTTTACCAAAACAAAAACGTTTTTTTTCCAAATAAATGAGTTTTCAAACAAAAATTTCAAACTAATAGTTTAATTTTGAACTAAAAACGATGAATTCTGAAACAAAACGATGAATCCTCAACCAAGAAGATTAGTTTTCTACTAAGAAAAAATATATTTTTAACATTATAAATTAATTTTCAACAAAGAAGATTAATTTTCTACAAAAAAAAAACTATTTTCTATAAAATAATTGAATTTTCAACGAAAAAAATCAATTTTCAACTAAATATTTGGATTTTGAGTTAAAGACAAAATACATGAAAATATATATTGTAAACCAAAAAATGAATAGAGTTAAATTTTCAGTTAAAATTAATATATATAATAATATAAAATAATATAATAATATAAAAAAATAAATTCTAAACAAGAAGTGTAATAGTTGATATTTGCACTTTTTTTTTTAATTTTCAATAAAAAACTGTGAAATTAAACAAAAAAATTCGAATTTTCAAAAGAAGAGTTGAATTTTTAACCAACAAAGATTTTTTAATCAATAAAGAAAAAAAAATTTCATCCAAAATGCTGAGTTTTTAAGTCATAAAGACAAATTTTTGAAGAAAAAAAAAGCTGAATTTAAAACACAAAAATATGCATTTTCTACCAAAGTCAGTGAATTTTCGACTAAAAAATACGAGTTTTCAACAAAATTAGTGAATTTTTAACTGAAAAAGATTAATTTTCTAGTAAAAATGAAATAGCTACATTTACAATAAAAAAAAAAAAACAATTTCCAACAATATTTGTTACATTTTTAACCAAAGAAATAAACTTTTAACTAAAATTATGCATTTTCAATTAAAAAAAAAAAAAACAATTTTCCCAAAGAATTAAATTTTCAACCAAAAAGGTTATATTGCTACTAAAAAAAGACAAAATTTGAACAAAATAGATGAATTTTGAACTAAAGTGTAATAATTCATATTTTCACAGTTTTTTTAAAACTTTAAACAAAAAATTGTCAAATTTAACCAAAACTACGAATTTTCAACAGAAGAGTTGAATTTTCAGCCAAGAAATATTTTTCAATCAATAAAGAAAAAAATCACATATAAAATGTTAAATTTTTAAGTCAGAAAGATGAATTTTTGAAAAAAAAGTTGAATTTACAATACTAAATATTGTAAGTTTTAATGGTTTTAATTGTATTTATCTTTCTCTAAAAAGTAGGTGTGTTTATTATTATTATATTATTTATTATTTTTTTTATTGATTTCTTTTTACACATATAATGGAGAATCGAGTTTCAGTTGATTAAGATTTATTAATTTAAAATTATATTATCACATTTTCAGTTAAAATAATTGATGATCAACCAAAAAAAGAAATTTAAAAAAAAAAATAGTTAAATTGTCAACCAAACTGATAAATCTTTGATAAAAAAATGCATTCTAAACAAAAAGTGTAATAACTGATATTTTCACAAAAAATATTTTTTTTATTTCCAATTTAAAATTGTAAAATTAAACCAAAAATTCGAATTTCTAATAGAAGAATTGAATTTTTAGCCAAGAAAGATTTTTCAATCAATTAGGAAAAACAATTTCAACAAAATAAGTGAATTTTCAACTGAAAAAGATCAATTTTCTACAAAAAATGGAATAATTTAATTTTAAGTTGGAGAAATAAGTTTTTAACTTATTTAACAAAAAAAAAAGAATTTCGACAAAAAATGGAATGGTTACATTTTTAGTTTAAAAAATTAATTTTTAATAAAAAAACTAAATTTCTACCAGAAAAAATAATTTTTAACAAAATAAATGAATTTACAATACTAAATATTGTAAGTTTTAATGAGATTTTCAACTAAAAAGGTTAATGTTCCAACAAAAAAAGAAAAATTTTCAACAAAATAGTTAAATTTTCAACCAAACTGATGAATCTTTGATAAAAAAAAATAAATTCTGAACAAAAAGTGTAATAATTGATATTTTGACAAAAAAAAAAAGATTTTTAATTTTTAATTAAGAAATGTAAAATTAAACCAAAAATACAAATTTTCAACAGAAAAGTTAAATTTTCAACAAAAATTTAGTTAAAAAATTAATTTTCAATACACAAACGAATTTTCCATCAGAAAAGAATAATTTTTAACAAAATACACTCATTTTCAACCAAATATTCTAATTCTTAATTGAATTTTCTAACAAAAAGTACCATTTTTCGACAAAATGGATCAATTTTCAAATAAACAAAATTAATTTTCAACAAAAAATAGAATAGATTAAATTTCAGTTAGAGAAATGAGTTTTTAAGAAAATAAAATAAATTTCAACAAAATATTTAGTCAAAAAATAAATTTTCAATCAAAGCACTAATTTTCAACCAAAGAAAAATTAATTTTCAATTTAGAAAAAATAATTTTCTGCGAAAGAAATGAAATTTCAACCAAAAGGATGAATTTTTTCCGAAAAAAGAATAAGTTTTAACAAAAGACATCAATTTTCAATCAAATATTTTAATTTTTTATGTAATTTTCGACTTAAAAGTTGAATTTGCAACCAAAAAGGTTAATTTTGTACCAAAAAAGACAATGTCTGACAATAAATGGCGTTACTACTGAAGGACTAACCCAAACAGGCGTTTTCTACTGCGGATTGTAAAAAGCACATTTTTTATATTTTGAAATGCCAGAACGTCAGTATTTATTTTCCAAAAAATCTGGAAATTAAAAATTTTTTTTTCAATTTTGATAATTCGATAAGGGAAGACGGTAGGGTGTAGAAACCGAGTTTTGGGAAAGATCAAATTAAAAAATTAAATCAAACTAAATCTTGAGATGAGGAATCAGTTTAATTAGTGCTAGACTATTACTATTTTCTTAATGCAACTCTTAATTACTAATTTCATTTGAAAATCTTAATTTATATAGATTTAGTTTGTATGTCTGTCTGTCTGCTTGTTTGTATGTCTGCCTGTCTGCCTTTATGTACGTCTGTCTGTCTGTTTGTCTGTCTGTATGTTTTTCTGTTTGTCTGTCTGTCTGTCTGTTTGTCTGTCTGGATGTCTGTCTGTATGTTTTTCTGTTTGTCTGTCTGTTGGTCTGTCTTTATGTCTGTGTGTTTGTCTGTCTGTTTTTCTGTCTGTTTTTCTGTCTGTTTGTCTGTCTGTTTATTTGTCTTTTTGGCTGTCTGTTTTTCTGTCTGTTCGCCTGTCTGTTTGTCTGTCTGTTTGCAAGAATTATTCCTAGTTTACTAAAATAATAGATTGTGTAAAGTTTTTCGAACTACTAAAACGTTGAGACTGCTCGCACTTGGAGCTTTAATCATCTCGTTGGATCCCCATATAAAACAAATTAATTTTAAAACTAAGAAGATACATTTTCAACAAAAGTTTTGAATTTCAATCAAGAAAGATTTTGCAGTCAGTAAATGAAATAAATTTCATCCAAAATGTTGAATTTTCCACCAAAATGATAAATCTTCAGTCGAGAAGATTACTTTTCCACCAAAAAGACGAATTTTTAAGAAAAGACATAATTTTTCAAGCAAATAATGGAATTTTCTACTAAAAAAATAAAATAAATTTGCAACACAACATTGAAAAGTTACATCTTAAGTTAATAAGATTAATTTTCAACCCCCCATAAAATGAAGATTTTTCAATTAGATAGTTAAATTTCCAACCAAAATGATGGATTTTTAACCAAGAAGATTTTTCGTTAAAAATTCATCTGTTTGATTGAAAATACTTTTCGTTTTTATTATTTAACTATTAGATAATATTCTATTATCAATTAGATATCTCAACTGAAAATTCAACTATTCTACATTCAGTGAAAAATTTTCTCTATTTAAAAATTCAACTATTCGATTTATATATCATGTATAAAGTAAAAAGTTAATAGTTTTGTGTTGAAAATTCCAATATTTTCTGAAGAAAATGTCTCGCTAGAAAATTCAACATTTTGGATGAAATTTGTTTTCTTTATTGACTGAAAAATCTTTCCCGGTTGAAAATTCAATTCTTTTGTTAAAAATTAATATTTAATATTTTGAAATTAATCGGTTTTGGTTGAGTATTCAATTATTTCTAAGAAAATTCTTTTCTTGTCCAGTAAAAAATTAATTTGTTTGTACTGAAAATTAATATTTCCAACTGTAAATCAAACTTTTGTATTTTTGGTTGAAAAATTATATTCCTTAGTTGAAAATACAATTCTTTGCCTAAAAATCACGTATTTTGTTGCAAATTCTTTTTTTCTTTTGTGAAAAATTCATCTTTTTGATTGAAAATTAATTTTTTGAACAAAGATTTTTAAAAAATTTTAAACAAAGAAGAAGAAATTCTAAGTCAAGAAGATTATTTTTCTAACGAAAGAGACCAATTTTTAACAAATAATGTGATAATAATAAAAATAATAAAAATTATGATAATAACTAATAATGAAAGTAAAATTTCAACTTATAATAGGCATGTGACATCCTCACTTTAAAGATTTGCTTTTGATCCAAAAAAAGGCGAATTTCCAATAAAATAGACAGATTTTCAGTCAATGAGAGGAAAATTCAGCTTCAATCGTAAAACACTGAATCATGAATAAACAATTATTTCTAACGAAGTAGTTTATTTTTCAAGTATATGAATTTTTTAAATAGAGAATTAATTTTCTGCCAAAATAGTTGAATTTTCAACAAAACAGCTAAATTATAAACTGGAAAAATGGAGTTTTTAACAAAATAATGGATTTTCAACGAAAAATATAATCGTTGATATTTCAACAATACTTTGAAATACATTAAACTACTTTGAACTACTTTGTTAAACATTTTATTGGTGGAAGATTTAATTATATTGTTGAGGATTCATTTTTTTTTTTTAACTGAAAATTTACCTATACCATATTAGGTTGCAAATTGATCGCTTTTATTTATAAATTCTACCAGTTGGTTGAAATTTCATGTATTTTGTTGAAAATTCGTCTTTCTTGCTTGAAACTTGAACTACTTAAAGTTAATTTTTTGGCTGAGAAGCTTACCATCATATGTTTGTTTCAGTATTCATCTTTTTGGTAGAAAATTCTTCTTTTTGGTTAAAAATTAACTTTTCGTTCGAAAATTCAACTCTTTGGTTGAATCTTGAACTCTTTTTTGGAAAATCATTTTGTTTTTGTTTTCAGATTCATTATTTTAGTTAAAAAATTAATTTCTTCGGTTGTAAATTAATCTGTTTCATTTACAATATGTTTTTATTGAGTGAGAATTAAGTCTGTTCATTGAAAATGTAAGTTATCCATTTTTGGTTGACAATTGATATTTTAAATTGAAAATTGGTCTTTTCTGGCTGAAAATAAATGTATTTTGTTGAAAATTTAGGGCGAAAATTAATCCTCTTGTGAAAATTCATAATTTTGGGTAAAAATACAACTTTTTGGTTAAAAATCAATCTTTGCTTGGTTGAAATCAATTGTTTTTCATTTGAAATTTAAATATTTTTTTGTTGAAATATTTACTATTACATGTTTCATTTTTTGTTTTAGTTGAAGATTCATCCTACCATTATATGTTCGTTTCGGTATTCATCTTGCTTGATTTGAAATTCAACTATTTGGTGAAAAAATAATCTATTTATTTCAAAATTTAACTTTTTCGTTGTCAATTCATTTTTTGAGTGTAAAATTATTTTTTTATCTGGAAATGTAGCTGTTCCATTTTTAGTTGAAAATTTTTCCTTTGTAAGTTGAAAATTCTACTATGTATTTGGTTGAAAATTCATCTTTTCTATTGAAAGTTCAAGAACTGGGTTGAAAATTCATTTATTTTGTTGATAATTCATATTTTTTGTAGAAAATTCTTCTTCTTGGTTAAAAATTAACTTTTCGTTCAAAAATTCAACTCTTTGGTTGAATTTCGAACTCCTTTTTGGAAAATCATTTTGTTTTTATTTTGAAGATTCATTGTTTTAGTTCAAAATTCATTTCTTTGGTTGTAAATTTAGTTATTTTACTGCCAATAAGTTTTTTTCTGGGTAAGAATCAAATTTGTTCATTGAAAATGTAATTTATCCATTTTTGGTTGAAAATTGATATTTTAAATTGAAAATTGGTCTTTTCTCGCAGAAAATAAATGTATTTTGTTGAAAATTTAGGTCGCAAATTAATGCTCTTGTGAAAATTCATAATTTTGGGTGAAAATCCAACTTTTTGGTTGAAAATCAATCTTTGTTTAGTTGAAATCAATTGTTTTTCACTTAAAATTTAAATATTTTTTTCTTGAAATATTTAATATTACATTTTTCATTTTTTGTTTTAGTTGAAGATTCATCCTTTCAGATGAAAATTCAACTATTTGGTCGTAAATTAACTTCTTTGTGGAAAATTCATATATTTTCGTGCCGAAAATGCAACTGTTTTCTAGAAAATTCGTTTTTTTTAAGTTTAATTCAACTTGTTGAAAAATAGTTTTTTTTTATTGAGAATTACTTTTGTGAACTGAAAATTGAACCATTTGATTTTTGGTTCAAAATATATCATTTTTAGTCAAAAATTCAACTATTTCGATGGCAATCTATCCTTTGTGATTGGAAATTAACTTTTTTGTTGAAAATTATTTTTTCAGGTTTAAAAGTTAACTGTTTTTTCAAATATTCTTCTTTTCATTCGATTCATTCGACTTTTTAGCTTGGAAACTTAATTTTTTTGTAAAAAAAATGGTCTATTTGCGTAAAAAATTAAACTGTTTTGTTAAAAATTCATCTATTTGGTTGCGAATGTAACTATTTTGTTGAAAGTTCATATTTATATGTTCAATTCAACTGGTTGATAATTTTTTCCCGTTGATAATTAGTTCTTTAACTGCAAATATAAGTGTTCAATTTTTGGTTGAAAACTTATCTTTTTTTATTGAAAATTTGAAAAAATTGGTTGAAAATTCAACTTTTCAGGTTGAAAATTTAACTGTGCCCTTAAAAATCTCCGCGCTCGATATTGCTTTTATCTCGCGTGACGCACGCGGTCTTTATATTTGCTTCACATTTGTGCACAGACCCATAAAAATTGAAGATCAATTGAAGATCAAAGTCCTGGGAACCATGATACATGAACATTTTACTATCATTTGTAATCATAAGTTACTTGCTATACTTTGAGATGACTTCAGATCATAAACAATTTCACATTTTAGTTTTATATATTTTTTAATGATGTGCAGGATTTTGTTTCACAAGATATACTATAAAATGAACTGAGATTGGATGATGGCGGCCTACTGGAATTTCCTCGATTTTACCTGGAGTCAATAAGGTAATCTTGCCGCTTTCTAGTTTTATTTCTGTCCGTCCTTCACATTGAGAGCGAAGAATATGTGCATGCTCCAGCAAGAACATTACTGCTCGGCAATATTGCAAAGACCTCACCACCGAATGTTGATAATACAATTTGTCCATCGAGTGATAAAATTATTTTATATGCAGGAAAAGTGTATTTTCGAAGTTCGAATACCCAGTTCGGTCAAGTCCATATCCATGTCAGTCAGAAGAAAGAAGCCTAGTAGGTGTATCTATGAAGCTGGCAGGAGACCAGGAAAACCCCTTCTGCACCTAAGCATTTGCTTAGTTGAAAATTCATCTTTTTCGCTTGAAAATTTAACAATTTTTTAAAAACTCGTTATTTGTTGGATGAAAATGTAACTCCTTTTATTTAACATCTTATTACATTTTTTCTAAAAATTAATTTTCAAAAACATGAAAACCTTTTAAATTTTCCTATGATTCTTAAAAATATTCTCTTCAAACCATTCAAAATTCTTAAAAAGTTTCTAAAATTTTTGTTCGAAATTTTCGAAGATCTACATTTTGTTTCAATTTTTTTGGAATATTTTAAAGTTAAAGAATATTTTTGAATCTGTTAAACAATTTTAAATGTCTTTCAAAGTTATACAACTCTTTTTTAAATTTTGTAACTGAAAAATTGCTAAATTTTGTTTGAAAATCTTAAAATCTTTCAAACTTTGAAATGTTTTAAAATCTTTTATAAGTTTATTTCAAATGTAATTTGAAAAAAAAATAATGTCAAGGCTTCCCGGAAATCGTAAAATCTTAAGAAAGTTATTTATTATTTATTTAATACAAAACCTGGATGACGTGAAAATATTTTATTTATTTACAGATTGATTTCAAAAACTATTATTCAAATTCTCAATAATATCTTTGGTAAAACAACGCGAAAAATGGTCTTTTTTGAATTGAAAATTCAACTATTTGCTTAAAATATGAATCTGAAGAATATTTCAAAACCTGATTGATTGCATTCGGTGTGAGTATGATTTTTAGTTGATGTTTCCAACTTGTTCTTTGCTGAGATTTCAACTTGAAACAAAATATAGGTTTTTCAAGATTTCGAAAGAAAATGCTTTTTTAGTATTTTGATAGATTTGAAGCGGATAAAAAACATTTCTCAAGTTTCTTAAGAAAATTTACAATGATTTTTCAAAAATTGATTTGAAGAGCATATTTAAAAAGATTTTAAGATAGGAGATTTTCCTAAGATTCCTGGGAAACTAAAAATGATTTTTTATTTTGAAAAATTAATTTTAAGCGAATATTCAAAAACGCTTTTAAACATTTGAAGAACTTGAAAAGAATTATCAAAAATGATACTCAAAGATGTTAAGGCAATTTTTAAAATTGTGCAGAATTTAAAAAAAAAAATCAGGAAAAATTCGAATGCACTCAAGACATAGTTTCGAAACTTTGAAAAATAATTTTAACAATGAGAAGATTAAAAAAGATAGAAGAAAATGTATATTTTTGAAGATTTTGAAACAAAATTATGGACTCTCTTCAAGAATTTTAAAAGGTTTCAAGAAAATAAATTTGTTTTCTCAAGATTTCAGGGAAAGCTTTAAATGTTTCTTTTCTTTTGAAAAAAAAATTATTTTTGAAGATAATTACAAAATATTCTAAAAAATTTTCAAACATTTCAATAAATGATACAACTAAGGAATCCTGAAACAGAGTATTACAAATTATTTTAGTAAATCTCGGTGAAAAATGGTAGAATATTAGAAATGTTTTTTTGAATTATTTTAAGAGAATATTAAAAAATATTTCAAAACATTACAAAATATCTACAAAATTGTCAAAAATGAATCCAGAAGATTGATTAATTTCTGCCAAAGACGGCGAATTGTTAAAAAAAATACATGAATTTTCAACCAGATATTTGAATTTTCAAGTAAAAACGATTAATTTTAAACTAAAAATAAAATAGTTAAATTTTCAGTAAAATAAAATTTAAACAAAAAAAAAATCAACAAAAAAACGAATTTTCACATAATAGTTAAATACGCCCTTGAAAAAATTTCCTGACTTGAAAAAATTCCCTATAACTGTCAGGCTTTTCCAGGTATATAAAAATTCCTTGAAAAAACTGGATTAGTTAAATTTTAAGTTAAAAAAGTAATTTTCAACTATTTTCACAGAAAAAAAAAATCAATTTTTGACAAAGATTTTTTTAACCAGGTAGTCGAATTTTCAACTAAAAATATGGACCTTCTACTGGATATTTTAAACCGAAAAGATTAATTAAAAAAAAAGAGTTTAAATTTCAATCAAATAGTTTTATTTTCAACCAAAAATATGAATTTTAAACTAAAATTATGAATATTTAACAAGAGAAGATTAACTTTCTCCCAAAAAGACGATTTTTCAACAAAATACATGAATTTTTAACTAAAAAGACCAAATTTTCATACAAAAATATTTAAATCTTGAACTAAAAAAGTTAAATTTTCAACAAAAAATGGTATATTTAAATTTTCAGTTAAAAAACTTAATTTTCCACACAAAGAAAAAACAAATTTTCAACCGGTGATGAATTATCAACTAAAATGATAGATCTTATTACTGGAATAGATATTTTGAACTGAAAAGATGAATTTAAAAAAAAAGAGTTCAACTTTCAACCAAGTAGTTTTATTTTCAACCAAAAATATGAATTTGAAACTAAAATTATGAACATTTAACAAGAGAAATTTTACTTAAGTTCGTATGTAACAACAAATTTAATATTATAAAAATGTACCAAAAATTTTACTGACCTGATTGTTCTCTAAAAACAGATGAGTTAATAATTAAACAAATTTGATTTTAATTAATTGTTTCAATTCATTTCCACGTCTCACGTATTATTTATATATTCCCAAAACTTTGAAAACATAAAAATTTCAATAAAATTTTAGATTTTACTATACTGAATAATGGAAAAATGTAATTGATAAAATCGTTATTTAAATATTTAATACATTTTTTATAAACTCTATTATTATTGGATTTTACTTTTTACATTCTCATCCAGAGAAGGTTTTTACGAATGTGTCTCTGAGCACGACACTTTGAAAATTGCCGAGACCCTTTTTTTTTTACAAATTCGAAAATTATCTGTGCGGCTGTTCATAGTACTCAAAAATTCAAACAATTTATTCTAATGACATTTTTCGATAAAATGAAAATTTTCAGAGTTACAGAATTTTCAAAATCCAAATGAAGAAACGAAAATCAAAACTTACAACGCACGATACGAAAAATAATCGAGACAAGAAAAATATTTCTTTTTGCACTCCCCACAAGATTATCATACCAACTTTTTGAATTTTCTTGAAAAATCGAAAATACACATTTTTATTGCACAAAAAATAATGAAAAATCACAAATTTAATTTTACGGTCAAACTATGCAAGAAACGACAAATGATGATAAAACAAAAATTGTGCACTCAAAAAAGATCTATAAATTTGTTATTGGTCACCTTTTGATAGGATGTGTAGTTTGGTTTTATTCGTAAGAAATAACATTAACAGTACAAAAATCTGCCCGACTTTTTTTCTCCTTTTTTCAGATAGTTGGAAAAAATCTGATTCTACGATTTATTCGAAAGATACGGAAACATAATCTGAAGTAAAGGAATTTCCTTCTTCCTTTTAAATCAAATACGAATTCAGTCCTTTTTATCTGAAGAACATAAAACATATGGTCGTTATTAATATAATATAAATTCAAATTTCGCGCCCTTGAAAGTAAAATCTAGTGAAAAGTTAGTAACTTTTAGCAGTAATGCCAATGTGGGCGGCTTTTGCTACTGCGCTTGCGTTCGGGCCGCGCACTGATTAGCCGCACTTGGCGCGCAATTCAAAATTGGAATCAAAAACAATTCTTGTAATTTAAATAAATAATTATTTTCAAAATGCAAAAGAATGTATATAAATTGTACAACTTCTGATTTTAGGCAAGACACAAATTTATACTACATATACTTATTAAATAACAGTTTATTTTCTTTGACTTCCGAAAGTATACATATAACTTCATAAAATAAATTTAGTATACGTAAGTATACTAAAATTACAAAGTGTAATGAATTTAGTAAGCATATAAGAAATTGCATATGTCCGTGTATACTAAAATTGCAAACATTTCTAACAGTGTAGGAACGGGTGTTACTCTAGTACCTGATGGAAAAAGGACAGCTCTGAAAGATATAATTGACGCAATAAGAAAATGCTTTTCAAAACATATATACCGCTAGAATACTTTTTCACAATTCCATTACAGGCGCAACATTTCTATACCGGATTGATTTACTGCTTGTGAGCGAATGTCCAGCCACAGATTATTCCTGTAAAGTGTAAATGTGAAGTGTAAAGGAAATGAGATATTTCTCTTCAAGATAGGAAACAGGAAACTGTTTGTGGAATAATTTTAATACTGTATCAATGTTGATATCTTTATCTTCTTGCAATGATTTAGTGAAGAATCTTATCTGCGTTACTTTTGAAAAATTTGTAATTTTCTTAGATTCATATGATATTCTGAATACGTGTGAATTACTTCCTTGGGTAATACCTCAAGTTCATTGCATTCTGCACATCATTTTCAAAAAGTTTATTTATTTCAAATAGGTACTAAAATTATCTCAAAACAGGAAAAATAGGGTGATTTATCACGCAAATAGGGGAATACTGGGGAATAAATTTCAACGAAAGAATTAGTTGATTTTCAACCAAAAATGAATAATCTTCCATCACAAGAGATGAATTTGCAGCAAAAGAAAGTCTAGCACCTAAAAAGTGAAATCTTTGGGGAAAAAGTTGACTTTTAAACCTGTATAAAATAATTTTTAACAAAAAATTTTATTTTCAACCAAAAAATATGATTTTTCGACTAAATAGTTCAATTTCCCGCAAAAACAAAAATTATTTTTAAATCGAACAGTTGCATTTAAAACAAAATAATTGAACCTTCAAGCAAAAGAGTCAAATTTTCATTAAATTAGCTGCATTTTTAATCAAATAGTTGACTTTCCAACCAAGAAAAAAAATTTAACTTCAACCAGAAATAGTTACAATTTTAACAAAATAGTTTAATCTTTAAGCAAAATAGATCAAGTTTTTAGAAGGCAGCTGTATTTTAACCAAGAAAGATAAATTTTTGATCAAAAAAGATGAATTTCTAACCAAGTGCTGAATTTTCAACAAAAAAATGCTTTTTCAAATGAATGGTTGAATTTGAATCCTAAAAGACGATATTTTAGGAGATAGTTGAATTTTCAAACCAAAAGGACGAATTTTCAAAAATGCAATTAAATTTTCGACCAAAAAAGATGACTTTTTAACAAAATAGTAGAATTTTAAACAAATTGAATAAATTTTTAACAAAATAGTTAAATTTTTAACCAAGTGGTTTCAACAAAAAAGGGTTTTAATTAAAACGAACTTTCTATCCAAAAGACGATTTTTCAATAAAAAAAGTTGAATTTTAATCTACAAAGATGAATTTTCAACCAAATAGTTTAATTTTCAAGAATAAAAATGAAAAAATTCAAACAAAAGGGACGAATTTTTTACCTACAATGAGAAATTTTCAACCAAAAAAGATTTTAACTTTTGATAAAAAAAACAGCTGAATTCAACCAAGAAAGATGCATTTTCAACGAAAAATTTTATAGTTGATATTTCAACCAAAAAATATCAAATTTCTACTAACTAATTAATTAATTTATTATTATTAGGCAATTATTTTTCACCAAATAGTTGAATTTTTAACAATAAATGTACAAAACTAATTTTTAAAAGGGATGATTTTTGAACCACATTATCCAATTTTCAAACTAAATAATTAAATTTTTAAAGCAAAAACTAAAAATAATTTTAAACCAAATATTTGAATTTTCAAACAAAAAAGTAGAATTTTTAAGAAAGCAATTAAATTTTTGACAAAAAAAAAAGACTTATTAACCAAATATTTAAATTTTGAACCAAATGATTCATTTTTCAACAAAATAGTGGTATTTTCTGCAAAAAAGATTAATTTTCTCCATTAAAGTTTAATTTTTACCCCGAAAATATGAATTTTGAATAATAATAACAATAAAGTTAATTTTCCACCAAATTGTTGAATTTTCTAAGAAAAAGTTAAATTTTTTACCTAAAATATAAATTTTCAACGAAAAATATAATTTTCAACACAATAGTTGAATTGTATAATAACTTAGCAATAACAAATATTTCTAATTAGGATATAGTATTTTTTACTTTGTCATTTGTATACGTCAAATCAGTATGTGGGCTAGTTAAAAATACAAATTCGTGTCGACGCTAAGTTTCTAGAATATTTCGGATGACGTTATAAAATATCGTCATTCAGATACTTCTAGAAATTCGTTTCTCATAATTGCACAATATTTTATAACCTTATCCGGAATATTCTAGAAACTTAGCATGAACTCGAATTTGTATTTATAACTATCCCACATACTGATTTGACGTATAAAAATGATAGATTAAAAAAATACAATATCTTTATAAGAGATATTATTTATTGCTGAGTTAATATACGATAATAATTTATTTTTAAATATTAATCTACCCAAACCTTCTGACTATAGCGTAAATATTGAAAGTAATAAAGTAATGATTGGTGCTATGGTACTAGTAGATGGGTTGGACCCGTTCTAAATATAATTTCCTGCCTTACCGACATTGAGAACATTCTAAAGCTTGAGTGGTTTGGATCCCTACTAAGTTTCTAGAAGTTTCTGAATGACGACATCAAATGATATTGCGAAATTATGAGAAATCAATTTTTCTCTAAACTTTACCAATTATTGAGATAATGAACAAACTTAAAGTTGTTTACGCAAAATTTGTTTCTTATAATTGCACAATATTTTATAACGTCATCCGGAATATTCTAGAATTAATAATAAACATATTGTATTTTCTAATCTATCATTTTTATACGTCAAATCGGTATGTGGGCTAGTTATAAATACAAATTCTTGTCCATGCTAAGTTTCTAGAATATTCCGAATGACGTGATAAAATATTGTGCAATTATAAGAAACGAATTTTGCGTAAACAACTTCAAGGTAATTCATGATCTCAATTAGCATAGTTTAGAGAAAAATTAATTTCTCATAATTTCGCAAATATCATTTTATGTTGTCATTCAGAAACTTCTAGAAACTTAGCAGGGAGGGAAACCACTGCAGCTTTATAATGCTCTCGATGTCGGTAAGGTAGGAAATTATATTTAGAACGGATCCTACCCATCTACTAGCACCATAGCACCAATCATCACTTTATTACTTTCAATATTTACGCCATGGTCAGAAAGTCTAGATATATTGATATTTAAAAATGAATTATTATCGTATATTAATTTAACAATAAATAATATCTCTAATAAAAATATTGTATTTTTTTAATCTATCATTTTTGTACGTCAAATCAGTATGTGGGTCAGTTATAAATACAAATTCGTGTCCATGATAAGTTTCTAGAATATTCCGGATGACGTTATAAAATATTGTGTAATCACGAGAAACGAATTTCGCTTCAACAACTTCAAGGTAATTCATTAGCTCAATTAGTATAATTTAGAGAAAAATTAATTTCTCATAATCTCACAATATCATTTTATGTCATCATTCAGAAAGTTCTAGAAACTTAGCAGGGACGCAAACCACTTAAGCTTTAGAATGCTCTCGATGTAGGCAAGGTAGGAAATTATATTTAGAACGGATCCTACCCATCTACTAGCACCATAGCACCAATCATAACTTTAATCATTTCAATATTTACGCTATAGTCAGAAGGTTTGGATAGATTGATATTTAAAAATAAATTATTATCGTATAATAACTTAGCAATAAATAATATCTTTAATTTCTCATAATTGCACAATGTTTTATAACGTCATACGGAATATTCTAGAAACTTAGCATGGACACGAATTTTAATTTATAACTAGGCTACATACTGATTTGACGTATAAAAATGATAGATTAAAAAAATACAAAACTTTATTAGAGATATTATTTATTGCTGAGTTGATATACGATAATAATTTATTTTTAAATATCATTCTACCCAAACCTTCTGACTATAGCGTAAATATTGAAAGTAATAAAGTAATGATTGGTGCTATGGTACTTGTAGATGGGCTGGACCCATTCTAAATAAAATTTCCTACCTTACCGACATTGAGAACATTATAAAGCTTAAGTGGTTTGCATCCCTGCTAAGTTTCTAGAAGTTTCTGAATGACAACATAAAATTATATTAATTATAAGAAATTATTTTTTCTCTAAACTATACTAATTGAGATCATGAATAACCTTGAAGTTGTTTACGCAAAATTCGTTTCTCATAATTGCATAATATCCTCTTTTTCAATACAGTTTTCCCCTTCATCCTCTTCTTCTATCTTCTGAGTTTCCACTTCTTCTCCTCCAATGTCTAAAGATAAATATACAACCCATTCTTTTTTAGGGTCCTAATACGCCACTTTTTACACATATCATGTTCGACTTTGAAAATTTAAGGGGATCAATAGGTCTATTGGAAGAGGGGAAGGGGGGGGGGGTAAACAGCAGACAGGCAAAAAGAATCTGAAATATCTTAGATCAAATTTCTTTTATGTCGCAGGATTAACAAAAATTGAATCCCTTTCAAATATATATACAAGTTTGAAATAATGTTCTAAACAAATTTTAAATTTAAGACATTGAAAACAGTTTAAAAGGCTTTTAAGAATATTTAAACGTTTCGAGAGTTTATCAGTTATGAAAATATCCAACAGTAATTAAAAAGTTCAATTGATTAAAAATTTCAAATAATTTATATTTGGAAAAATTAATTCTTAAAGAATATTTCTAAAGATTGTGTAATCCGTTTTGAAAACATTCATAAATAATTTAAAAATGTAATGGATGAAAAATTTGAAATGATTTTTTATTTGAAAAATTATATCAAAAGATTTCGAAAATTATAAAATAAAAATCTGAAATATTTTAAGAAACTGCTTCAAAGTTTTCAGAATTTGAAAAAATAATGTTCGAAAAATGTGACACATTTTAAAAGATAATCAAAGGGTCTAAAAGTTTTTAAAAGATTCAAATATAATTTAAAAATGGAATTGATTACAAATTTTAAATTATTTATATTTGGGAAAATTAATTCTTAGAGAATATTTCTAAAGACTTGAAAAATTGTAAAAGAAAAAACCGAAATATTTTGAGGAAACTTCTTCAAAGTTTTCAAAATTTTAAGAAAAAAAATGTTTCAAACATTTGACTTATTTTAAAAGATAATCAGATGGTTTAAAAGTTTTGAAAAGATGTTAAAATAATTTAAAAATGAAATTGATGGAAAATTTGAAATAATTTATATTTGGAAAAATATATCAAAAGATTTCGAAATTTATAAAAGAAAAATCTTAAACATTTCAAGGAAACTTCTTTGAAGTTTTCAAAATTTGAAGAACAAAGTGTTGGATAAATTTGACACCTTTCCAAGGATAATCAGATGGTTTAAGAGTTTTGAAAAGATGTTAAAATAATTTAAAAATGAAATTGATGGAAAATTTGAAATAATTTATACTTTGAAAAATATATCAAAAGATTTCGAAATTTATAAAAGAAAAATCCTAAACATTTTAAGGCAACTTCTTTGAAGTTTTCAAAATTTGAAAAAATAATGTTCGAAAAATGTGACACATTTTCAAAGATAATCAGATGGTTTAACAGTTTTGAAAAGATTTAACAATAATTTAAAAATTGAATTGATTACGAATTTTTAATAATTTATGTTTGAAAAAATTAGTTCTTAGAGAATATTTCTAAAGATTTGAAAAATTGTAAAAGAAAAATCCGAAATATTTTAAGGAGACTTCTTCAAAGTTTTCAAAATTTGAAAATAAATGTTTGAAAAATTTGAATTATTTTAAAAGATTGATGGAAAATTTTAAATAATTTATATTTAAAAAAATATATCAAAAGATTTCGAAATTTATAAAAGAAAAATCTTAAACATTTTAAGGAAACTTCTTTGAAGTTTTCAAAATTTGAAAAAATAATGTTCGAAAAATGTGACACATTTTGAAAGATAATCAGATGGTTTAAAAGTTTTGAAAAGATTTAACAATAATTTAAAAGTTGAACGGATTACAAATTTAAAATAATTTATGTTTGGAAAAATTAATTCTTAGAGAATATTTCTAAAGATTTGAAAAATTGTAAAAGAAAAGTCCGAAATATTTTGAGGAAACTTCTTCAAAGTTTTCAAAATTTGAAAATGAATGTTTGAAAAATTTGACTTATTTTAAAAGATAATCAGATGGTTTAAAAGTTTTGAAAAGATGTTAAAATAATTTAAAAATTGAATTGATGAAAAATTTTAAATAATTTATATTCGGAAAAATATGTCAAAAGATTTCGAAATTTATAAAAGCAAAATCTTAAACATTTTAAGGAAAAATTTTTCAAAGTTTTCAAAATTTGAAAAAAAAATTTGGAAAAATGTGACACAGTTTTAAAGATAATCAGATGGTTTAACAGTTTTGAAAAGATTGCCTTTACCAGAGGCATAGATCTTCAGGTCATCCATGTAAAATACATGAGTGACCTTATGCTCGCGCTGGTTAGTGTGTATATATATATATATATTGAACGATTTTGGACAATTTAATTAAAAGAAGGAGTTGAATAGTATAATTTCTAAGTCGAATCGCTAAAAATTAAGCAATTTTAGTTTGAATTAAAGAATCACAACATTGAATGATTTCAGATTAAAATTTCGAAAATAGGTAATTTAAAAATCAGAGGAATTAAAATGGTATTATTTTTAATTAAAAGAATTCAAAATTAAATAATTAAAAATTTAAAACTTATGAATTTGAATAATTTTTAATTCGAAGCGATTAAAATTTGACAATTTAATATTGAAAACTAAACTTAATCTTTCGAAGTCAAAGCTTCTGAAATTCCAGAATTTTAAATGGGAAACATTAAAAATGGAAAAATTTCTACTCCGGAACGTTGAAACTTAAACGACTACGAACTTCATTTGAAACTGAAAAGAATGTTAGACACAAAAAATTATGATATTAAGACGTTTTTATTTTCAAACTCTTTCAAATTTCAATTATTTGAAGTCAATTTAAATCGCTAAACTTTTTGTCTACTTTTAACTCATAGTGTGGTAACAATTGAAGCAATTCAAGTAACATAATTGTTTAAACAAATTATTATTGTTTATAACTATCTTCTCCTATAGTAATGCTAGATAGTTGCAGTTTTTTCTGAAGTTTTTCACTTATTGTCAAATTTTCACTCAAGGTGACGTAAATATTCCAGCAATTTAGCAAGTATAATTGTTTAAACAAATTATTATTATTGTTTATAACTATCTTCGATATTAATGCTGGATAGTTGCGGTTTTTTCTGAAAATTTTCACTTTTTGTCAATTTTTCATTTACATTAATGAATTTTAACAAACATAATTGTTTAATTATATTATTATTGTCTATAACTATCTACTTCTGTATTAATGCTAGATAGTTGCGGTTTTTTCTAAAAAATTTAACTTCTTGTCCACTTTTTACTTTGTATGGCCAGTATGGATTCACATACAGAATCATGTAGCCAGATAAGTTCCCAGAATTTTAGGCCCATGGCAAACCGTTTAGGTTGAAAAACGAGTCACCGGGGCACGTTTAAAATTTGAAAATGAAATATACCCATTGCCGCTTGCTTTCAGGACATGAATATAGTGTCAAAAGATCCAGTATCCAGTTTATTTATTATATCTTCATAGCTAAAAAGACAAAGCAAAGTAAAAAATGTCAGGGAAAACCGCAATTTTCTAATTTTCAAGAGAAGATAGTTATAATCAATAATAAACTGTTTAAACAATTATGTTTGTTAACTTAACTTAGTTATTACCTCACAAAATGAAAAGTTGACAGAAAGTGGAAAATTTCAGAAAAAGCGGCAACAATATTAACTTGTTTGAACAATTATATTAATTAACACAATATTAATTTGTTTAAACAATTATATTTGGTAAATTTCATTCATTATTGAGTCCCTTTAAGCGAAAAGCTAACAAAAATTTATATATTTAAAAAAAAACCTAAATTGATGGCATTATTCTAAGAGAGAATATTATTAAAAATAATAAAAAATTGTTTAAACAATTATGCTTCTCAACTTGAAATAATTATTATTTCTGTTTAATTTAATTGATTATTGCCTCGCTCTAATTGAAAAGTTGAAAATAAGCTGAAAAATTCGGAAAACTCGCGACTTTTTAAATATATTCCAAGAGAAAATTGTTAAAAACAATAATAAATTGCTTGAACAATTCACATAAACTTCTAGTTATCATTATAAAGTAGTATTTTATATGTTAGAAACAATTTTTTTTTTAAATTGCAAAAGAAAATTATAATTAGCGCCAGAAACTCACGAAACCCAATTCTTCACTTATGGGGGTTTTTTAGGACTCCATAAAACAGACTTATGGGGGACTTTTTTTTTTTTTGGGGGGGGGGGGTGGATCCGAAAAAATTTGGGGCTAATATGCATGAAAATTCGAAAAAAAATGTCCAATGCATTCTGAGACAACTTTAGTCTATAATGAGGGTCTTCCTGATTCATAATCCACTTACGAATTTCAACCTTTCAGGTAGTCGTTCTGGATTGGAACAAAGCTATACTTATAATTGAATCTTTGGTGTGATAAAATCTTGTTTTTTTAGATAAGTACCAAGATGACATGTTAAATAATATGTACATCCTATTAGCAACCTTATTTTGCAATAAGTACCAGGGAGACATTTTTTCAGAAAAATATTCTAACATACATCACGTATAACAGTAAAAAAATCAAATAAAATTTTGTTGTTAAAGCCTGAAAAAATTTATCTTCAGAGAAAAGCTAATAAATCGGACTTTGTAATATCTGAAAGAATATTGTTATTCATTTTTTATCGTAAACCTGTATTCCTCATGTTTCCATGTGAGTAAATTGTAAAAATCATTGCCCCCCCCCCCTGTTAACTCCTTACTACCCACTCGGGCTAAAAGTTTGACGCCGGCCCTGGATGGGTTCGACTTGATAGAAGATTGCTTATATTAATGACTTTTTTTTTTTTTATATAATTAATTCTCACTTTATTCCCATAGATTCTTGTTATTTGGCAAATTATTCACCGCTTATTTAGGTTCCCAGGCGTAAATATTATATATAGTTTATATATAGTGTGAAGTATCTTATATAATATTCATTTGTTTTATATAAAAAATGTATAAAAGAAATGAACATTATACATAATACTTCACACTATCCCAGGCAGAAATATTATGTATAGTTTATATATAGTGACAAGTATTATATATAATATTCATTTGTTTTATATAAAAATGTATAAAAGAAATGAATATTATATATAATACTTCACACTATCCCAGGCGGAAATATTATATAAAGTTTACATATAATACTCCACATTTTTACAAGGAAGTACAATTTTCTTCAAATATGTACTTTTTTTGTTAAAAAATGTACAAAATTTAACAAAAAAATAGAGTTCAACACAAATAGCTAATTTTTTCTTGTATTTTCTTGTTGAAAAGTACAAAATTAACAATAAAGTATAAGCCTCTACAATTCAAACATTTGTGTAAATTTTTTTTTTTTTTTTTTTTTACTTTGATGTAAAAATCTACAAGGTATTACAGGAAACCACAGGATTTTACATTTTTTAATTTGAGTATTTGACTTTTAATTTTACGTAAAATCTGCATGAAACTATAATTTTTTTGAAATATTACACTTTACATAGAACTTTTGCTATTATAATAAATCACATTGAACTGCAGTTCGATTATTGAAAATTGATCAATAATTTATTTTACAGGATGATTCTGAATCTGTTAAAAATTAACCAATTTACTGATTTTGGCGTTAAAAATAGAAATTTTGCCATTTGTAAGCCGCAGGAGTTGAACAAATGTAAACTTTCGATTGAAACTTTATAAACTATTCTTAATTCTAAAATAATTTCAAATGATAAGATTCATAATTAAACGCTCTTATTCAATTCCAAATCCTATTCAACAAAATTTTTAATCTAAAATATTCCATTTTTAACACGTTTAATTTGAAATTTTTTAATTAACGAAGACATTTTTTCGAATATTCAGCAATATTTTAACCTTCATTTAAAATAGCAATTATAAATCAAATATTAAAAACTAAACCATTTTTAACTAAATTGTTTGAATCGTTAATATTTCAGACTGTTAAATTAAAACTTTGAACGTTACAATTTTAACTGTTCTATTCAAGAAATTTTTAATATATAAGTGAAATTATTTAATTTGGATGCATAAACGACAATTGAACAATTATCAATTTGGAAAAAATTTGAGTTAGTTTAAGAGATATTTACAAGTTTTGAGAAGATCTAAACTTAACTTAAAACTGGAAAAGACTTAGAAAAATAAAATAATAAATTTAGATTTTTGAAGATTGCGAAATACAATTTTGAACCTTTTAAAGGATCTTTAAAGGTTTTAAAAAAATAAAAAAATTCTCAAGTTGGCTGAAAAAATTAAAAATGATTTTTTATTTTGAAAAATTAATTTCAAGAGAATATTTGAAGATAAAAAAAAATTCTTTGACTAATAAATGACAACTTCACAATTATCAATTTGGAAAAAATTTGATTTAGTTTAAGAGATATTGACAAGTTTTGAGAAGATCCAAACTTAACTTAAAACTGGAAAAAATTTCGAAAAATAAAAAAATAAATTTAGATTATTGAAGATTTCGAAATATTATTTTGAACTTTTTTAAGGATCTTTTTGTCCGACCCTCCTTGAAAACGCGCCATTGCATGCACGTGAAGCAGGCGTAATGTGGCCGCTTCCAGCCCAACTCAGCCTGATCTGGTGCAAATGGAATCATAATAATTCTCGATAAAAAATTATAGAGTTTATTATGGATTTAAACAGTTTGGTAGAAAATTTTAGGAATTTAAAAATATTTTGAAGACTTATATAAAAAAAAAAATACATTGTTTCTTCTATGGAATTTCCTGCTTATGACATTTTTAATTTTATATAACACTAAAAGTGCGATTTTTTTAGATTTTTAACAAAAATCTAACATTTTTTGTTTTAATTCACACTATTCAACGTTTGCCTCATATTAAAACGTTGTTCAAACTATTTTTGAATGTCGAGTATTCTGTTCCGGCAAACATGCCGGAATTTATTTTTCTCTTCCGGCATATTTTATCGTGTACTAACTTGAATTCCAAAGAATTTATCATGAATTCCAGACAATTCTAGATTAGTTGCAACGAGTTAAAAAATTGATGTTTGGAAAAATATGTCACGAGTTGGAATGGGGTAGGAGTTTGACCAGACCAACATTATTGCTGTAACCAGTCACAGGGGTGCCTAAACCGCCCCCACCTCCTCATTATTGTGGGAATTTATGCAATTTTTGTAAAAATTTATGAAATTCGTTACAAATTTATGAACTTTGCGGACATTTATGAAGTTTGTGGAAATTCATTACAAATTTATGAACTTTGCGGACATTTATGAAGTTTGTGGAAATTCATGAAATTCGTGGAAATTCATGACATTTGTGGAAATTTATGAAATTTGTAGAAATTTATCAAATTTGTTGGAACTTTTGAGGTGGATGTTGCAAAAAAATATTTATTCCGTGCCAAAAGTCGACATAATCTTTGCAATGAAATAATTATATTTTATTAAAAAATGTTTTAAAAAATATAACCTTGATTCATTTAAATGAAAGAAATCTCATTAAAACTCAAACATTTTGCAAATGATCGTTTGAAATCAATTTCATTTTAAATTAGAGGTTAACTTTTTTAAATTTAAAGTCGTTTGCAATCAATAATTGTTCAGTTGTTATTTAAAAATTAAAATTGAAAGACATCACTTGCAATTTTAAAATTTAACAAAATGAAACAATTAAACTTCTTACATTAAAAGGTTAAATTTTGTTAAATAAACTTTTCATTTATAAAAATGACTTGAAAGTGATTTGAGAGTAAAATAGCATAGAAAACTTGTTGTCCCCCCCCCCCCGCCATCCAAGTCTTTACGAAATTTATACACGGCCCCAAATATGCACCCTCCGACAAATTTTGTGGATCCGCTCTTGGTTAAAAGCTATCAGGAATTATCTATAAAAAAAAATCATTTTTCCGCTAGACACCCTGCATGAGCATTGTCGGTATGATCGCAGTCGCGACTCACTTTTTTACAAATGATTCTGAAATAAAAATAACACCTTATTCACAAAGCAAATTCCAACTAGCAGATTCTTAAAAACAACAAAAATATACTTATCTAGCAATTCCAAGTGGATTTTTTGAAGACAAAGATTTTAAACGTCGAAAAACATGATTGTGGGTTTCACGTTTTTATTATCATCAATATAAATAAACTTTCAACTATAACCTCACAGCTTCCGATTTTTTTTTAATTTTCGACTTCATCGAGAATATATAGTACGCCTTTCATTGTCGACGCTACATGAACCTTTTCTAGCTTGAATTATGCACTTGTTGTATATTTTTAGCATTAAATAAAAGTTCGAGATTATGACAAAGAGCACGCGAAACTTTATTTGTTTTGTTTTGTGAAAACTGTCAACGACTAATGATGGGACATCGATATCGAAATATCGGAATTATCGATATTTTGGTGCCGATATATCGGTATTGACATATCGATAGTACCCTGGTGACATATCGGTAAGAAATCGATTTCCAGAACTCGAATTTGCCAGAATGAAATTTTGTCAGAAGAACGTTAATTTCAGAGCATGCAACTTCGGGCAGACAATTTATGAATACAAGAGCGGTGTTTCTTTGTGAAATAGCGCAAAGGGAGGTGGTCTCATTACATAATGAAGCAACAGATGGTGATATGCGTATATTATTACTGAGAATGCCAAATGAAATCCTGAAAGTGAACTTTGTTTTAAATATTTATTCAAGTACTGGATACAATTTATCAATGATTATTTATTGTTAAAATGATTTTGAAATTGTTGTTCGTCGAAAGTTGTGTTTCTAGATGCACAGAAAACTTTCTTTCCTACTCTCAAGCTTTTTTCTGTGATCTGTCTTAAGCTGAAAATCTGATCTGTACATAGCTACTTAAATTCGGCCCAACTACCGAAATGATAAGTACGGGCAGACAGAACAGACAATTGTTCATTTATAGGAAAAATGATCTTTCTTTCAAGAATTTACCAATTGTTTAAATAATTCATTAATATTTACTTGTAACTTTTTCATAAAGAGAGTTAGGAAATTCGAGTTTTTTTTTAATTGGTAAACTTTGCCGCTTATTATTAAATAGTTATGTCACTCGTATATTACTACCTTATTATATAACACACTCGTATTTGTTTAAATAATTTTTTTTTATTTGAACAATTTTATTCTGAAATAAATGTTTGAAATGTATCTTTTTCTGTTATTAATACGGTAATTTGTCATTTTTAAGAGAACTATTTTCTGTTAAAACCTTGTATAAAGTTGTTTGAACAATTTATTTAAGATTAATTGTACATTTTTATGGAAATAAGATAAAAAATCGAATTTTTTTTTAATTTGGTTAAGTGTCGTTTATCCTTAAATATTTAAATGTTATACACATTCTTAAAATAATTAATGTTTCTTTAAGCAATTTTTTTATGTAGATCATAAGACTTTTTTTTAATATGAAAAAAAAACCTACTTTCAATTTTCAGAGGACCAATGTTCATCTGTCTGCGGGAGTGATTTAAAGGAAGAAATTAAATAAATTATTTCAGAATGACAAAATTTAACGCAATTTGTAAGGAATGAAATCTTACTGAAAAAAGAACAAATTTTATATGACCCATGTGAAATAAATTTTTTTTTTAAATATCAATTATTTTACAAATTTGTATAAAACAAAAATATGTAACGATAAGCAACACATTTAACCAAAATTAGAAGAGAAAAACTCCGATTTTTTATCCCATTTCTATCAAAACATAAAATTAATCTTGAATAAATTGTTTAAACAATTTGATAATGGAGTTAGCATACAATTATGCTCTTAAAAATAATCAATTGCAGCAAAAATTACAGAAGAAGAAAAATTTCAAACATTTATTTCCGAAAAAACTCGTTTAAATAAAAAAGAATAATTTTAACAAATAAATTTTTTTTTTAATAGTGGGGTAGTAATATCTGAAGCACGTAGTTGTTTAATTATAAGCCATAAAGCTAACCAATTTTTTTTAAGCTAGAGATTTTTATATCTTTTCAAGAAAAAATTACAAGTAAATAATAATTCATTATTGTAAAAATTTAAATGATTGCATATTAAAAACATGAAATAATTTTTTTTTAATCTCAAAAGGAAATTTCTTATTTGGGTTATCTTACAACCCATTAGTGTTTAAGATTGTTTATTGAAGACTCCAATTGAAATTAACTATTAAGAACAATTCAAATTTGAATGAATCAATACGAAAATTTTTAATTTTGGACGCGAAACTCTAAAATTGATTCATTTAAAAATAGTAACAATTTTTAATTATTTAATTTCTATAAGGCTTACATTTGATACAGTTAAATTTTCTCAATATTTTTATTTCATGATTTATCATTCGTAAAATAACTATTATACGGATATTTGCGTCGACCTCACATTATGTAAAAAAATTTCATTTAGTTTTTCTGGTTTTTCTGGTTTTCCAAATTTCAAAACAATCCCAAATATGATAGGATTTTATTTTTACTTCACTTCATTATTCTAACTTAGTCTTCGGTTGCTCCATAAACAAAGAAACATTAAATTATTTAATCCTTTAATTTTTCAAAATATTTAAACTCGATTTTTATACAATTTTTTTACATGTTGCTCCAATAATTCCAAAACATGTTATAAATTTAATATAGTTCTAACCAAGTCTAGTTTCAGGATGGTTACTGAGTTAATAATCATGTATATTTAAGATTGTTGTAGGATTACAAGTTTAAATAAGAAACCGAAATACGACCACTTGGCCAAAACTACTCAAAATTTATAATGAAATTTATAATAAACATGTTTTTTTTATTTTCAACTTTACGAAATCTTATGTGGTTTTTCACATAATTACACGAGCACTCGTAATAGCAGATTCCGAAACGTCATATTTATCGTTGATTATGAACCAATCTATTTAGATTATTACATTTTCCAATTAGGAAAAGAAACAATAAAAAATGTAATGTATTTCAAAAAGATTGGTGATAGATTTAAAAGATTTCAATGATATTCCAAAGATTTCACAAAGATTTCAAAAATATTTCGAATATTTTGAAAAGATTTCCAAATATAGCAGAAAGATGTTACAAATATTTCAATGATTTCCTAAATATTTCAAAGATTTCACAAATATTTCACAAATATTTCGAACAGATTTCAAAGATTGCACAAATATTTCAATAATTTCACAAATATTATCAAATATTTCAAAAATGTTTGAAATATTTCACAAAGATTTCCACATATTTCACAAAGATTTCACAAATATTTCAATGATTTCCCAAAATTACACAAAGATTTCAGAAAGATTACAATAATTTCCCAAGGATTTCAAAGATTTTACAAGGATTTCGGATAGATTAAAAATATTTCACAAAGATTTCAATAATTTTCCAAATATTTAAAATATTACACAAAGATTTCCAAAGATTTCACAAAGATTTGAACGATTTCCCGAAGATTTAAAAAATTTCACAAATATTTTCGCAAATACTTTAATGATTTCCCAAAGATTTTAATAACTTTACAATTATTACAAAATATTTGAAAAATATATCAAATATTTTGCAAAGATTTTCAATGATATCAGAAAAATTGCGCAAAGATTTGGAAGATTTCACAAAGATTTCAAATATTGCGCAGATTTCGGGCAGATTAAAAATATTTCATAAAAATTTCAGATATATTCCAAAGATTTCACAAAGATTTTAAATATTGCGCAAAGATTTCGGATAGACTAAAAATATTTTATAACAATTTCAAATAAATTTCAAAGAGTGTACGAAGATTTCCCAAAGATTTCAATAATTTCACAAATATTATCAGATCCTCTACAAATATTTCAAATATTTCGAAAAGATTTCAGAAAGATTTCGAAAATTTCACAAAAATTTCAAAAATATTTCGGATAGATTCAAAATGTTTCACAAAGATTTTTGATATATTTCAAAGATTGCACAGAGATTTCAATAATTTCCCAAAGATTTCACAAAGATTTTAAATAATTCGCAAAGATTTCCCAAAGATTTCGAAAATTTCACAAAAATTTCAAAAAGATTGGTGATAGATTTAAAAGATTTCAATGATATTCCAAAGATTTCACAAAGATTTCAAAAATATTTCGAAAAGATTTCCAAATATAGTAGAAAGATGTTACAAATATTTCAATGATTTCCTAAATATTTCAAAGATTTCACAAATATTTCACAGAGATTTCGAATAGATTTCAAAGATTGCACAAATATTTCAAAAATGTTTGAAATATTTCACAAAGATTTCCACATATTTCACAAAGATTTCAATGATTCTTTAAAATTTCACAAAGATTTCAAATACATCGCAAATTCCCCAAAGAGCTAAAAAATTTCACAAAAATTTCTCAAACATTTCAGATAAATTAAAGAAATTCTCAATATTTCAAAAGGTTCTCAATAAATAGACACATAATTATCACCATATAAAAAATCCCCTCACCCTCTCAGCATTTCCGAAAATCCGTAAATCCCACACTACACACAATCCATAAGTTTCGACATAAAATCAGATTTGCCGCACTTTTGAACCACTTCACATCAAGCTTGAAGAACTGCCTAGCACCTCTTGCTTTTTAACAAGATGATTTTCACCTAAAATCCACAGAATTTTCCACAGAATCCACAAATCGTTCCCAGAGGAGGGCTGTCAATCTCCCTCGGTTTCCCGAGCTAGTACCGCCTAAGAGGAATGTCGTTTCGCGATGCACGTTTTTCGAGATACTCGAGCACTGCGGGATTTTCGAGGCCGGCTGCTGATGTGTTTGATCAAGATCAGTTCTGCCCAATCCAGAAACCGGAAGACTATCATCACACGTGGTACCGGGAGCAGCGTAGAAGACAAACTAAAATCCTCAAGTCCCCGTCCACACCACGGCCCCTCTAACAATAAACCCACGTGAGACCCTCGTACCCCACACGCAACATCGCATCGGACCAGCGGCACACGCCCCCACGCATATGTTATAAGCCACGCATACTATGACCAATTCGGTAATTCACGGGACAGTGGTGCTCCACATTTTTACTTTATGTGAATCATCTTTTACTTTTTTAAATTAAGATCGAAAAGAAATCTATTTCATCATGAATAATTTTATGCAAAATAAGCATGAAAAAGATTCACATCAATAATAATACAAATAAATACACCCGACATTCCTAGAACTGCTGGCCCACGCAGTTTCTCAGCGCGTAGGGCGAAAGACGGTTGCGACTCTCGCCTCGGAAGGGCCGAGTGCGCGAGTAGTCAGTCGGGTATATTACGCACGAGAATTCGCCAACTAAAAATCAGTATTATAGAATCAAAAAATGACTAAAATATTTCGCGGAATAGTTAGTTTTGTGGCATGACGTCGATAGGTGGAAATGTTATCCGTCAGGAAGGTTAGTACATGTCGTGAGACGTATTCCCATGACGCCGTGAAAAAATACTGAATTCAAGGCTGGCCACTCTTCTTGCCTCATTTTTTTTAATTGGTCACCCACTGAGGCGGAGGAGAATATACCGGGACTGTGGTGCGAGTTGCCGGAACTGCGCAAATGGAAATAACCGTCTAAAGCCGGCGGGAAATAGAGGTGACAGGAAATAAGGGAGACAGTAATATGTGAGACTCCACTGTACATAATTTTTAGAACTTTCAATTCTTTTAGGCAATTTGAAGTTTTCCTTTCTTTTTGAATACTAGTAAAATTCCGTCAAGTTTTTAAAATTGAATTTAGCAGTCACAGTAAGACTGCAACCTCAGAAATTATATGAACAAAATTTAGGTCCGCGCAATAAAAATCTTGAATTTTTTGTTTTCGGGCATGAAAAATCAGGACATTGCACAAAAAAATCAGAAAATTAGGACACCGATAAAACGTCAGGAAATGTCCTGATGTCAGAAATTGGAAATTGAACTATAATCGAAAATTCTATAAAATGCAATAAAAAGATATTACATTTCACTTACTTGCACGCGAGCTAGATGGACGCGAGCCTGATGGACGCGACCCTGATGGACGCATTCCTGTACAATGAGGGAAAAATGCTATCGTGACCAGCAGTCTCCCAATAAAGGCCCAAATCCGCATATTCTTGATATGCGGGAAACTGATCATGCAGAATTTCGACCAGTTTCACTAATGACTTCTTGACAAGATCTTTCAGTATTTTAACAATGGATGAAATCGCTTTTTTAAAATATTTGTATTTCCTGAATCTGTTTTTCCCCGGTTTGCAGCAGGAAATGAGAGTGAATCCCGAGCGAGCCAAAAGTGAGCCTGCAAATGCGCTCTTCAAGATATATACTCTGTGGGAGAATTGTACCTTGAAGAGTCGTCATCCAATCCCTCCAAGGTCGGAGTTATCCCTCCGCAAACAATTCGGGGAAAGATTCAAGCATACACGTAGGTACCCGGAAGGAATTCCGAGAAGAGCACGTTTGCACTGAACGAACTCTCCCCCCACTCCGGTATGGATGTGATCAGCAGGGGATGGAAAGAGTGGAAAGACTATATGAAAATTTGTTTACAACACAATTAGCATTGATTGATAAAAGAAAATTTGTTCAATGTTACAACCGAAAAAAAGTCTCGCTTATAACTATTTTCATCATAACCAAAGGAGTGAATCCTCAATCAAAAAGATTATTTTTCAACTAACATAAGAAGAATAATTCTCCACCAAAAAAGATGACTTTTCTACAAAAAATGTATTAGTTATTATTTTTCAACCCAAAAATATGAGCTTTCGAAAAACATTTGATTTTTAAATAGTTGAATTTTGAATTTAAAAAATGAATTTTCTACAACGCAGATTAATTTTCTATAAAAAAAACATTTATCTTCAGCAACAAAAATGTATTAGTTGATATTTAAAGAAAAAAGTTTATAACCGTAAATCAAAAACTATCAACTTCATCGAAGAAAGAGATGAATTTTTAAACCAAACAGATAAACTGTTAACAAAAGAGATGAATTTTCAATCTAAAAAGATGAATTTTCTACAAATTGGATATAATATATATCTTTTTTTCGCGCTATCTATTGATTCTGCTGATTGTTTTGGTTGTTTATATTTCTCGGGAAAAATTAATGGCACGTAACTGGAGCTCCGAAAGTGCGAAGATTTTTACCGTCAAAATACATAACAAATTAAACCTTTAAAAAACATCACAACATAATCTATAAACTTGTCGTAGTTTACTTACTTCACTCGTTTGACAGCTGCAATCCACCTTATCATCTGGTCTTTGAGGTGCACTTTCGTTGGAACAGTATAAAAATGAGTTCACGGCGGGTTGAAACGATTCTTGACACACCCGTCCACCGACATTTGATTGAATCCGCGATAGTCATTTTTCACATAAAACCAATACCTTCTCATTGAGATGAGAATGTAAAAATATAGAAGACGATGCTAGTCCTGATAGGGAAGAAAAAATGGATATTTCAGAGAGGGTAAGCTTCAACTAACAATTTAAAAACAAACTAATTTTAATAAGGGTGACCTGACATTCTGATTTATCAGGACATGTCCTGATTTTTTATCGTTGTCCTGATTTTCTGTTTTTTGTTGTGCTATGTCTTGTACTTACTTATTTGAACAAAAAATGTTGACTGTGTTGTAAAAAATTTGCCTTTATGGCATGGAAATTCCTCATTTTTGATGAAATATTTTTTTCTTTTTCGCCTGAAAATCTTTTTTGGTTCGTTTTGGTTAACGTTTCAACTATTTTCTTTAAAATTCGTATTCTTTGGTTGAACTCAACTGCTTTTTGTTTTAAATTAAAATCTTTTTTTGTACAAATATTAAATATTATATGTTTGGATTAAAAATTCAACTACTTAGTTGAAAGTGGAACTAATTTGATAAATATTAATTTTTTTGGTTTGATGATTCATCATTTTAATTTAATTTAAGAACCTTTTTTGTGGAAATTTAAATATATTGCTGAAAATAATTCCTTTGGTTAAAAATTTAAGTATTTTCTTGAAAATCTTTTTTTTTGTTTTTTGTTGAAAAATAATTTTCTTGTCTAAAAATATGATTGTTCGATTTTTGGATGGAAATTTGTCTTTTTCAGTTGAAAACCTATGTATTTTCTTGAAAATTCTTATTTTTTTGTAGAAAATTTATCTTCTTCTATAAAAATTAATTTTTTCGTTTAAAGATTCCTCATTTCAGTTAAAATTCTATTTCTTAGGTTAAAAATTTAACTCTTTTGTTGAAATTTCACGTATTTTGTTCAAAAATCATCTCTTTTTGGTACAAGATTAATATTATTGGTTGAAAATTCATTTTTTTAGTTGAAGATTAATTTCTTTGATTGAACTGTTGAAGGGGGTGAGACGTGGGATAATGTCCTGATTTTCTGATCAAGCTATCTGGTCGCCCTATTTTTAATTGAATTTACTATTCATCCAAAAATAGTATACTATAAATGATGATTTCTTTTGCAGGATAAGCTATGGGAACAATTTTCACGAGCTGTTTATGCCTCAGGAACCCCGTTTTCTTTCGTAGAAAATAAATATTGGATCGAGTTTTTTAAAGACCTACGATCATCTTTTTCTTTACCAAGTAGAAGAATGTTATCTAACAGATTGTTGGATACAGAATGTGCACGTGTAGAAGCAATGGTGCAACGTAACATAAGTGAAGCACCTGTCTATGGAGTCGAAATCGATGGCTGGTCAAATATTAGGTACGAAAATATATTTCTTTCATGAATTAAAATCACAATCAATGTTACTTGCATTAAATTATTGAATATCTTCCTTACAGGCGTCAACCGATTATAAATACTGTGGTTACAACTCCAAAACCTCTCTTGTACAAGACGTTGTTTACAGGAACAGATCATCAGACTGGCGAGTATTACGCTCAACAAATTAAGAATACGATCATGCAATGTGGAAAAGAAAGATGTTTCGCAGTTTGCACAGATAACGCATCTGCAATGCAAAAGGCTTGAAGAATCTTAGCTAACGATCCGAATCCAACGGATTTACCAATATCGTATTATGGTTGCATTGCCCGTTGGGAAAATTTACTCGGAAAAGACATTGAGAATCAACGCAGCTTTACTGTTATAAAGCAGAATATAGTACGAATTGTGAAGGCTATTAATTCCAGTCAAATTTTGAAAGAGAGGCTGAATTTATTTCAGATAGAATTGTATGACAAAGTGATTGCCTTACTTCTATAGGTTAAAACAAGATGGTGTTACCCGTCGAGAAATGGTAACAGGGATCCGAGCGGGAGCCGGCCGGATAGCCTCAGTTTAAGCCAGGCGCTTGCCGAGATCCGGCTAAAAACGTCACGGTAAATTGGTCGGATTCCGGCTTTTATACCGGCCGGGATACGGTCGGGTAACCCGGCCACAGACCGGTTAAAAAATGTTGCTTCAGGCGAGAAATTGGTAACTTGGATTGTGTTTTAAGGCTCATCGTAAAGAATACGGTGAACTTTAAATGTAAAATCAAGTTATCAAATTCTTGCGAGGAAATTAGAGCACAGTGGGCTGAATCGGGAATTTACTATTCAAAATCACCTACAGCCTACAATTCTCAACTGATTTTCAATTTTTTGCTTAGAAGTGATCAGCGATAGTTACACAAGGGCATCTATGGATTCGATATTTGTTTGTTTGTTATGTTCTATTTTTTATATAAATAAAAACCGAGCAAAAATGATAAATTTTTTAATTATTATTTTTTATCTTCAAATAAATAACTCAAATTATCCCATTTTCGACAAAAATGAATTGATAAAGTATCTAAAGAATATAAATAATCAACAGGATATCAGATCTAATAATTATAAACAAATTATATTACCAAAATGTCAACATATTCGAAATTTTGCTTGCAAAGCATATTTGTAAGTTGGAATTGCTTGATTTCATCAACAAGATCACGTTTGATCATCAAAATTCATTGTATGGTATAATTTGTTTATTTTATAAACAAATTTTATAAACAAATTATGTAAACAAATTCATAGTTTAGGCGTTTATTGGCAGAAAGTAATCACTTTTCTTTCTTAGTACGTTTAAACTATATGAGTAGTAATATTTAGTGATTGAGATAAGTCATTCGATATTATTTATTAATTTTATAAACAAATTTTATGAATAAATGCATAGTTTGGACATTTATGGGCAGAAAGTGATAGTTTTTCTTTCTAGTCGTCTTCAAATTACATAAGTGGTGATGTTTGGTGACGAAGAATTGTCAATTGATATTATTTGTTTATGGTATAAGCAAATTTTATAAAAAATGCATAGTTTGACCATTTATAGGTAGAAAGTGATCGTTTTTCTTTCTAATCGTATTTAAATTACATAAGTGGTGATGTTTAGTAACGAAGAATTGTCAACCGATATTATTTGTTTACGTTATAAAACAATTTTATAAACAAATGCATAGTTAGATCAATAATAGATGAAAATTGATCTTTTTCTTTCTAATCGTCTTCAAATTACATAAGTCGTGATGTTTAGTGATGAAGAATTGTAAATCGATATTACTTGTTTATATTACAGAAAATTTTATAAACAAATGTATAGTTTAACAATTTATACATAGAAAGTGATAGTTTTTCTTTATAATCGTCTTCAAATTACATAAGTGGTGATGTTTAGTGACGAAGAATTGTCAATCGATATTATTTGTTTATGTTACAAATGAATTCTATAAAAAAATATAAGTTCAAGGTAGCGTAATGTTTTACGTAAATATCGGTGAGGTTGACTGAAGTAACTTTTGTTTTAAAACTGCTTTTCAATTTTTTAAGTAATTCAAATATTCAAAATATACCGTATTCAGAAGAAGCTGCAGAAGCCCGTAATGAGAATTTCAAGCGTTTCAGAGAATTCAACACACGAAATTGCTTTCGAATTTCGACCAATGAAGATTTAATATGTAAGCTCCTTATGTCACCTCATCTCACCTATTAATTGCGTCTTAAGTTGAGCAAGAATGAATTTGCAATGGATCACAAAATTATTGAAATGATTGACAAGTACAACTTGGCATCCAATTCTTTTAGAACATCACAAAACATTTCCAGTGGTATCATTTGAAGGAAATAACAGAAAAAGATTACCTTCTGTCTACAAATCGCCAAACTATGCATTTCTTCATGAAATAAACAAATAACATAAAATGACAATTCTTCACTAAACATCACCACTCATGTCATTTGAAGACGATTAGGAAGAAAAACGATCACTTTCTATCTATAAACGGTCAAACTATGCCTTTCTTTATAACATAAACAAATACTATCGATTGACTATTTTTCGTCACTAAATATTACCGCTTATGTAATTTGAAGACGATTAGGAAGAAAAACGATGTTTCTATCTATAAATGGTCAAACTATGCATTTGTTTATAAAATTTGTTTATAACATAAACAAGTAATATCAATTGACAATTCTTAGTCACTAAACATCACCACTTATGTAATTTGAAGACGACCAGAAAGAAAAACTATTACTTTCTGTCTATAAATGTCCAAACTATGCATTTGTTCATAAAATTTGTTTATAAAATTAATAAATAATATCGAATGACCAATCTCTATCACTAAATATTACCACTCACATAGTTCAAAGATACTAAGAAAGAAAAGCGATTACTTTCTGCCAAAAAACGCCTAAACTATGCATTTGTTTACATAATTTGTTTATAAACATTTCTCAAATTTTGAAGCCGATATTTCACGTATAAAAAAAGTTCTTAGGTTCAAAAAATTGCAAAAAATGCACCCTGTTTTCATTTCGTCGAAAATAATTTTTTGCGAAATTCCTCCTCGAATAAAGTACGTTGACGTAATTTATTATCTTCCGATACATTTTCCAAAGTTTCAGCCTGATAGTTTATTTAGAAAAAAAGTTCTTAGATTCTGAAAAAAATTTAGAAAATAGAAAAAGTGAGGCCGGTAAGGTAGATATTTATGTGTGTCACTGTCGACTCGGGTGAGCTCACTGACTGATCGCCAGCCCAGTCTTCACCGATTGAATGGCGTATTCAAAGATTATATATGTGCGATATTTTTATTCATTTGAAACTATAATAAGGAATAGGTTGGACTAAAAATTTGACTTTCGATTTCTAGTGATCGACCCCCCCCCCTCCCCCTCACCCACATACATGTATATCCCAGGGCCGGCGTCAAACTTTTAGCCCGAATGGGTAGTAAGGAGTTAACAGGGTGGAGGGGGGCAAATGATTTTGACAATTTACTCACGTGGAAACATGAGGAACACAGGTTTACGATAAGAAATGAATAACAATATTCTTTCAGATATTACATAAATAAATCATTTTTGAAGTGCAAAACATGACGTACGTTTCTTATTGCGTGCAATAAACTCATCCATTAGAGCTTCAGAATCAAGTCCATCAACGAAATCCGGATACGAGTGTAATATAGCAACATAATTTAGTCGATTTTGAGCCATGATCGACCTTAAATAGTTTTTCATTCATCGTAAAACTAAAAATCTTCTTTCATTGGAACACGAAGGACTTGGTACTGTCATCATTAATCTTAGAAAACGTACGAATTCAGGAACGATATTCATCTACAATTTTTTCCCCTGTAGAAACTACACGATAGAGTTCAAATCTGTAATTTCTATTTCCCTCACGCTTCACAATACCTTTGAAAACATCTGTATCGGCAGTCAATCGTGATTTATCAAAATGTCCCTTATAAAATTCTACAATGCCATTAGCATGTTGTACTTCACCAATTGCGAAACTTTCCAAAGACTTGAAAAACTTGGCATTATCCGCGTCGAAACGCTCTTGTATTGAAACATTTACTTGATCGAAAATCTCGCAAAATATTTTTTGTAGTAATCTTTTGCAGATTTCAAATCATGATTTTCTGTATAATTATATTCAAATCGTTTTGGGATTTAACATTTTCTTGGCAGTTTCGGTTCTTTGAGTTCCAATTTGGTAGCAAATTCACCAGAGTTCTTCCAAATAGTTTTGTATCTAGAATCTCTAGAATCATTCATTACGACCGCAACGATCTCCACTTTCCGATATGATTCAACAATATAAAGTTGCGATTTTTGTAAATCTTTGCTAAGGATCTTGATCCCATCAAAGATTTCGATCATTGCAGTTAAAAGAAATACGAACTTGAAAGACTCCGTATTATGAAGAAACCCTGAAGCTTTGGCAACCACGGTGCTATCAACTTCTTTATCCTTAATGAGCTCTTCAAAAAATGTCATTAATGTTGCATGGTTGGCAATCAGTGTTTTAAGGGATTTTATACAAATAACCCACCTCAACTCTATAGAACTTTTTTCCTATTGGCAAGGCATGAAGTGGAGTACTCCGTGTACTTGGAGCAGATATGCCGAACTTGCTCAGTGTTGGATAGGAATATAAGATTTTGTGCGCAAATTCCGAGTGGGTAAGTACCCACAGGGATTTTTTCCGAGTGGGTAGTACTACCTATACTACCCACCTGAACCGCCGGCCCTGGTCTATCCCTAAAAATTGGATGCCTTTGTTTTCCCTCAAGCTATCCGACGCCATATTGATTCGACGTTATTCGTTTCAATTGGGTATCTTTTTTAGCAGAGGTTGCTTTCTGAGGGAATTTTTCATAAATTCAGGAGTTTTAACCAAAAATGAAAATTGACGATAACTCAATAATTGTTGTTTTATAGATGTTACACTTGAGAATTATTTATTATTTATTGCCCAGAGGTAGACCGCCGAAAGAATGGTTAGAATCTGTGAATGAGACATTAATCCGAAGAGCCATAAGAATCCATAGAAACACGAGAGCTTGCATGAAAAAATGCATGGACGTGAAGGAAGCTAGAGTAATATGCCAGGACAGAAAAGTTCTAAAAATAACGTAAAACCATGTATGTCACATTTTTGCATATATGTACTACTAATATGAAATCATCGCATATTGTAAGAAAAACTCAAATTTCCTGGAAATAGTACAATTTTCCAACTAAGAATCAATATTATAGAATCAAAAAACGAGTCAAATATTTCGCGGAATAGTGAGTTTTGTGGCATGACGTCGATAGGTCGAAATATCAGCCGCCTGGGAGGTTAGTGCATGGTACTGCAACTGCATACGACTTTTTGGAGAAAATCGCCGAAATCGCACTGTACTCAAGTTTAGACGAGGAGGAATCGAAGAAATCAAGAAGGGAATTTCGGGCCCGACAAATTTTTCAAGTGGATCGAAGGATTGCTCAAGACACGATTACTTGTGAAAAGTACTAGGGTTGGTTTTTGGGGGCTGCTTAATGTCATTATGGGGTTGAGAACATAATCTGGAGTTATCTGAATGTGAGCTCAGTGAATATTTTTATTTAAAAAATTTATTCGCTGTTTTACATAGAGTAACTTCTGAACTGATTCGTGAAAAGTACTAGGGGTGGTTTTTGGGGGCTGCTCAATGGCATTGTGGGGTTGAAAACATAATCTGGAGTTTTCTGAATGTGAGCTTAGTGACTATTTATATTTTAAAATTTTATTGGCTGTTTTGCATGGAGTAACTTCTGAACTGATTCGTGAAAAGTACTAGGGGTGGATTTTGTGGGCTGCTTAATGTCATTATGGGGTTAGAAACATAATCTGGAATTTTCGGAATGTGAGCTTAGTCACTATTTTTATTTTAAAAATGTATTGGTTGTGTTACATGGAGTAACTTCTGAACTGTATCGTGAAAAGTACTAGGGGTGGATTTTGGGGGCTGCTCGAAGTCATTATGGGGTTGAGAACATAATCGGGAGTTTTATGAATGTGAGTTTAGTGACTTTTTTCACTTAAAAAGTTTATTCGCCGTTTTACATGGAGTAACTAACATGGAATAACTTCAACTGATTTTTGAGAAAGGAATTTTAGAATTATTTATTTTCATTTTCATACAGCCATATAAGTCCGGACACTTGAGTCTGTTACACCTTGTATAAGAAGTAAATTTAAGTAATATATCTTTATATTATTACAGGCTCCTTCAAACAGTGGCTCTGCATTGGGGCACCAGCAAGAAGAAGCGATGGAGGTGTGTTTAAGGAAAGCAAAATGGGACGACGGTTTGAGTGCGCCTCTTTAAATGTTCCTCCGCCAGATGCAACTGACGAAAATGGACCAATTTTACCGTACGTGCTGGTAGGGGATGAGGCGTTTTCGCTCCCTAATTACCTAATGCGACCGTAACCTCGACGAGGTGAACTTGTTCGTCCTCAAAAAATGTTCAACTATCGCTTAAGTCGATCGCGGAGAGTAGTAGAGAACGCCTTCGCTATTATTGCAGCAAGATGGCGAATATATCGTACCTCTATTAAGGCATCCGCCAAATCAACCATTAAAATTATATAAGCAACAACGTGCTTACATAATTGGTTGATCAGCGAGTCATTAGAAAACGAAAACGAAGTAGATCATATACAATTGTACTACCATTTAACGCTGGGAGATGCAACCGAACATGCAGATGGTTAATATCATTAATATATACATAGAATACTAACAAATATTACTTGAAATTCCTGCAAATCCAAAAATAAGTCTCTATAAATTTAAATCTTTTCAAATCCCTTAAAATTCCGTAGATTGTTATTAAATGACTATAAAACTGTGATATCCTGTAAATTACTCGTAAATTCCTCAAAATTTAGTACAATTTCTTCAAATCTCGCGAACCTTATGGTTATTTACATATACGAAACAGTACAGTAACAAGATTCTTCTATTTTTACCTCATCTTCCCGTTTTTCCTTCTCCAGTAATTTTTTAGTATCCTTCCCGAGTGCATCTGGAATTGCATTCTCTCTACTTTTATCTCCCACCCACCCTGTAACTTGCTCCTCCCCAAAATCTGCCAAAGACTTTTACTTGTGCAGCCGTCGGTTACGGACGTGTCGATTCGCTCCGCTTCAGTTTTCTGAGATTCTTCGAGTATCTCAGATTTTTATGTATATAAAGTTGGTCTGTCGTAAAAGTGATTGTGGCCGGTTTTTTTGTGACTTTTAACTTCTTGTCAATTCGTTCAATTGTTGCTAATCGGTGGTATATAGGTGAAGGGTAGATAGGTATATAGGTTTAAGGTATAGATATTTTAGATTGATCTAGAATTCTCGTGCTCTTCAATAATGATTAATCGCTGATACCAAAGACATTAAAAATGATATCTAAGAATCATTCACCAATTAGAATACCAAAAATAGTTAACCAAATATATTTTTATGAAAAAGAACAACTGGCATGTTAACCAATTTGCGCAGATAATTTAGACATCGAAATTGTATTATGCTTTCATCATCGTGTGCCAAAATTTTTTACTCGATACCATAAATTTCAAAAAATTTATTTTGTTTAAATATTATAAAACATCACAAGACATAAAATTACATAGGAAAACCTTATGTTAAATGCATTTTATTCGTGCTTCTAGTAAGAGGAGATCTGATATCTACAACCAAGAAAAAACCGGGAATGTTGTGGGCGAAAATTAGTAGACTCCCTGTAAATAGACAAGTACCTTGCAATAAATGAAGGTCCTTTCGAAAATAGAATATGAATCACAGCTGAAATTGCAATAGATCTCTCATAAATGTACTAATAAATAAAAATAAATGTAAAGAAACTTTTTATCACCTCTAAATAAAAGCTATCATTCATACTTTGGGAAGACATACTTTTTAACACGCGATCTTAATAAATTGAGAAAGATTTATATTTCACCTGATCTACTTTTGTATTTATTTACAAGAGGTTTGCATAACTTATTGGGTAAACCACCTTTGATTAAGCTCAGAGAGGAGAATCTTTTGGAAACACGCGATATCGAGCTAACATGTTTTCATAGGTGTTTACGTGAATCAAACTCGATCGACTCATCACGAAGGCTTCTGCAGCATCGCTGGGATGCAATATCGAATAAGTTCGACCAGCCACACACAGACAGCAGCCACAGCGGTGGCAACGGAGCTTCATGATCAGGTAATTTATATATAAAATGCAATATTCATGTACCCGAAATGAAGGCCCAGGGCTCGGACTCATGACACTGTTGACACTATTTGAAACTCTTTTTCAGCGATTAAGGAGGGAATATAGTTAATTCGGTAAAAAAAGCTATTTTTTTTATATAAATGTGCAACATCTCAAGAATTTCATATCCAAATTTCAAGCAAATCGGAGCAAAACTAACGGAGATATGGAGTTTTGAAGGATAGCTGCTCCCCTTCGGTTTTGTGTACCTGTCCGGCAGCAGCCGAACAGGTACACAGGTTTCATTTGGTACTAAAAAAAGAAAGTTCAATTTTTCTATCTCCTCCAGAACACCCTCGTTTTGTACCCCTAAGACAATAATACCCCTAAGGTAATAAAAAAAATTATCAAAACTTCTCAAAAATTCCCCAACTTCAAGACCGAAAATCTTAAGGCATAAAATGGTTTGATTTGTTATCCAATGACATCAAAAAGAGTTTTACCCACCCAACTCTACTGGAACATACCCGTTTTCTACCTAGTAGTTATTAAAAATTCGAAAAATTGATAAAAATACCTTAATTTCGAGACCTAAAATTTCAAGGCTTAAAATGGTTTAATTTGATGTCCAAAGATACCAAAAAAGTTGTATCCCTTCAGCTCTTCTAAATTCGGTTCCAAAGGTATAGGCCCCTCACTTTTTTTTATTGCAACTCGCACAAAAAAAATCTCTACAAAATCTAATTAAAAGCATCTGAAAGCTTAAAGTCTTCCAAATGCAGCGATATGTTCACTTTTGTCCTTAAAATTTTTTTGCAATAGTTCGAGGGCAAAATGTCCCAAAAACAGGGTTTTTCGGCCTCCTTTTTCAAGGGTCCACTTTGACCTGTTCCCAGAACGTTAGAAAAAATCTGAAAAAATTCACAGATATTCTTCGAGCACTTCTGAATGCAGTGCATTTTTCAAAATGGTGAAATATGCAATAGTTTACTTTATACGGTGATTTATTTACAAAAACTTCATCTTGAAAACGAATTGAGATAGGAAGCCGTTTAATGGCTCAAAATGTGGAGTTTTGTCATGCGATCTCAGTGCAATCATTAAATTGATGATAAAATCATTCTTAGTCAGGAGATATAATTTTGAATATTTCTGACTCTAATCAGTTTGGGCGCGTGACCAATACAGCGGGACAAGTGGAAGCAAAAAAAGTACCCTTTCTATGACAATAGTAATTCCAGAAGCAAGCCAAATGGCCGAAAGCTTCCTCTTTTATTTTTATAAAATTTGTTTTATTATTTTCATAGTTACTTAAAATTCACAGAATATTTAACATATTAATATTTTCAATATAATATATTCAGAAATTACGGTTGATCCTCCTGAAAACTGTGTAATTAGATCAGACAGAAATTTCGAACATTTCACTTTAAAATTAGGATGAAAAAAATATTTTTATTAATTATTCATTAGTTAAAGTAATTAAAATGAAACAATAATTATGGCAATGTAAAAATGAATTTTACTTACTCTTAGAGCAGACGTAGAACGTAATTTAATGTCTTATTAGGTATCACGAATTGTCAGTGTCTAAACTCTAAAAGAGTTAATCCTATGACAACATTTTTCGTCTAATAACACTACCATTTATTGGATTATATCTCCCCAATAATAATTTATATCTGAAGCTTTGTGAAACTTATCATTTACGGGGAGGTCGCTGGACCGAAAACCGTGACATATCACATGATATAATTCAATTCAAAATAAGTTCAATTTCAACTTTTTTTCAATGTTAAGTTCAATTGTTCACTGTTTCAGTTACTACATCATTCAGTTTACAACGCTTAATTCTAAAATATATTACTTTACAATTTTTCCATTTTATGTCTTCATTTTTGAACGTAAATTTTTAATGAAAGAATTTAAAAATTCAGTTTTGAAGACTTTTAGAATAGAAAATTAAAAGAGTTTGAAATTTAAAATTGTTTATAAAAAACGTTTTAAGTTTATCAAACTTTAAATATAAAATAATTAATAATTTTTTAAACTGAACTGTAGTTCGAGTGTTAAAAAATGCACAGTAATTATTTTACAATGCGATTCTAAATCTGTTCAAAATTAAACAATTGACAGATTTTAACGTTAAAAACTCAACTTTTTGAATACAAAAGCCTTAATAATTAAGCAAATTGAAATGTCTGATTGAAGCTTTATAAAGTATTTTCAACGTGAAAATAACTTAAAATTAATATATTCATAATTGAACCCTTTTATTCAATTTAAAATCCTCTTCAAATATTGTTTCAGTATAACATATTCAATTTTTAACCCAATCAGTTTGAAATTTTTTCATTAAAAAAATTTCAAAATAAGCAATCATAAATCAAATATTCAAAACGAAACAATTTGAAACTGAATTGTTTGAAATAGAAAGCCTTGACTGGTAAAAATTTCAGAGTGAAACATTTGAAATTGTAACGTTACAATTTTTGTTTTAACGTTAAATAACAATTGAAAATTATTAATTTGAAACGACCAAAATCAAAAGAAATAAAATAAATTTTGGTATTTTATTTTTTTCCCAATTGCAAGAGGAACTTTTTTGGTTTTCAATTTTTATTCCGTGTAAGAATGGGAAGTATTGTATTTTCAACATTTTTATCGAGCTTGAAATGAGGAAATTTTAATTTTTAATCTTTGTTACATTGGCAGTACATTTTATATTTTTAAGGTTTTTATTGAGTTGGAAGAAATACAATTTTTTTTTTAATTGAAAGAGGCCATTTTTTTCTTTTTCAAGATTTTTATTGTGTTCAAGGAAATAATGTTGTATTTTTCATTTTTTTCTGAATTGGAAGAGGGACATTTTTTTATTTTTATGATTCTTATAGTACTGGAAGGGAGGAAATTTGTGTTTTCAAATTTTTATAGATAGAAAGATGCACTTATTTTGTTTTGAACGCTTTTATTGAGTTGGAAGAGGTACATGTTTCATTTTTTAACATTTTCATTAATGCAAGTTGAAATGGAGGATTAGTTTTAAGTTAGAGCATTCAAAACGATAGCGTGAATTTATTTTTTTTAACCAGAAATCTTTGTGCTCTCCAATTTATAAAACTGTAAAAGTTTAACTTTTGCAGTTTAATTGCACTTAATTGTAAAGTTTTAATTGAAAAGTGTTAAAAGCTTCTATTATATATGTGTAAATGATTGATAGTTTAAATTAATAATCTCTAAATTAAAATTTGTTTAAGCTTCAATTCACACTGCACTAGTTACAAACATTTTTGTACTACAAACACATATGATTGCAACTTTTGGCGGAAAATCGCAGGTCACTAACTGGGTGCAGTCGGTCTGCTTATCTGGTCGTCGCGTACTCGGCTATAGACGGAACAGCTCGGAAACCTTCGGGCGTTTTTAGTATGGTCTTTTAGAATTCTCGCGGTTAGGACCAAGCAATTGACATCTGCTGAGGATTAAAATTTTACAACCTATAAAACTTGTAATTTTTTAATAAATAGTTTTTAAATAAGAAATTCGGAACCTGTCGGGCTCAACAACTGCTGACATATAAAATTTTCCGTAAAAATATTAAAACTGTCATTTTCTAGAAGTATCTAGTGAACTGTTGGAGATAGGAGAAAATGGACAACATTTTTAGATTCGTCATCCAAAGAATAATAATTATTGCAGATAAATAAACTCATTACTATATACTAAATAAATACCATGAATATCAATAATATAAACATTTCGTAAAGTTCAAAGTGGATTAGTTATGACCCTCAGAGACCCTTAAGACATCAAAAATGTGCTGGCTCCGTCTCACGAGCTAGACATATAGAATTACTTGAAATTGTCTTGGATTTGTCTTTACCCAAGGCAAAATCAAGACCAAATATTTTTACCCGGGCAGTGCTTCATATGCCGTTGTCGCAAACATATAAGCTTTTGTTCTACATGCTAGCACTACAAGAATTTAAATTCAAATTTCAGGTAGAATTTATATCCCCACATGAGCCTTTTTTGGACAGAGCGCCTGAATTAGATCTGGAACCTGAAGTTACTTTAGCTTGAACCAAAGAAACATGATATAAATTTGCTTTTTTTTTTAAATTTTTTTTTCGTGATTTACAGATTTTGGAATTAAATTTTTTTTTGCTATTTGGCATACGTGGACTCTCAAGTGAAAAATCTGCTCATCTTAATTGAGACGTGTACACTGTACAGTTAGGAGGGTGCCATGTGTGCACGTGGACTTATGAGTGCAAAATCTGATCATATTAATTGAGACGCGCACAATTGTGAGTTTCCCATTTGTGCACGTGCACAGTAGGGTGGTACAAAATAACGTATTTTCGAATTTTGACCATCCAACACCAGAAACTGAATCTTCATAATGGAAAAACTCTTGTGTATCTTTTTCAGATTTTTAAAATAATAATTGAGCGAGGGCATGACGTTCAAATTTTTGGCTAATTTTAGCTGAGAAAATTGATCAGAGTGCATAAACTCGGTAACTGTCACTGGGCAAGCTGACTCTGCATTTGCACCTTTGTCACACTCAGGGAATTATTGGTTAGTGGGCGCAGCAGTAAACTACTCACTTTGTACTCAGGTCGTGAGATCCGGACTTCCGCCTTTGTATATTTTTCACCTGTTCTACGCCTACTCCTTAGATTTCTTAGGAAATTAGATTTTACTGAGAATATTTTCAATATTCAAAATTCTGCAGAAATAAGTACTACATTTATAAGAATAATGGAATAAATTGTAGCAATGGTAATAGTTTATAATTTTTTCTATTTCACTAGTTATAATAAGTTTAATATATGTACATTTATTTTAGTTAACTGATTATTAATTGTTTAACTCAATTCAATAATGTATTTTATGGTAATTCATAAAAAGTTTGGTAGAAATAACACTAGATTTCAAATTAAGAGTTATTACTGAAAACTTTGACAATTTAATTTCTTAAAAAATTTCATTTTTTCAACAAAATTTATTTTTTAAACAATTTTATTTTTTGAACAATTTCACTTTTCAAACAGTTTTAATTTCTAAACAATTGCTTTAATTTTTCAAACATTTTATTTTTTCAACATTTTTATTTTTTCAATAATTTTATTTTTTGAACAATTTCTTTTTTTCGACTATTTTATTTTTCATACAATTTTATTTCTACATTAATTTTCTTTTTTAAACCATTTTATATTTTATTATTTTATGTCTTCAACAATTTTATTTTTTCATTAATTACTTGTTTTTAGCAATTTTATCATTTTGAAAAAATTATATTGTTTGTTTAAATTTCATTTCATAATCTATTTCATTTCTTCTGCAATTCAATTTATTAAACAATTTTTTATTTTTTCATTTTTTTTCAAACAATTTTATTTTTTAAATAGTTTTATTATGTAAACAATTGCTTTAATTTGTCAAACATTTTATTTTTTAACATTTTTATTTTTTTAAATTATTTCGTTTCTTTGAACAATTTCTTTTTTCTAATATTTTATTTTGTATCATTGTATTTTTTCAATACTTGAGAGATTACTATTCACTTACTTGAATAATAATTAATTAATTACGAAAATAATATCAATCGATGATAAAAGTATTCTAATGAATGAACGTGTTATTTAAATAAGTAACACGAGAATTCTAGATCAATCTAAAATATCTATACCTTAAACCTATATATACCTATCTACCTTTCACCTATGTACCCATCCACACATCACTACTTTCCAACCGAGTAATTCACGCTTACCCCGAAAGGTAAACATCTTAATGATATAATAATAATAATAATAATAATAATAAATGGTAGCGTGCCCAGAGACACACCAAGGAAAGAGTGGTATGGATCCTAAATTTTATATATTATGTAAAAAAAATGGTTGAAACAATGATTGGTAAGTGGTAAAAATACGAAAATTCTACGAAGTTTGTTGAAAAATTTGAAGAAAAAAAAGCTGCATTTATTTGCCTGCTTCCATTCAAATGTTCCATTTAAACAATAAAAAAAGTTTAAACAATTAGCAACAAATTGAATCAACCCTACTGATTTTTTATATTGCCTTATTAGTCTGTCATGTGATGAGGGTACTGTTAAATGCTAATGATTTTAAACAGTTTCTACCATCAAAAGTGAATGATAGAAGTATGCTATATTCATATTACATCGTTAATATAAGTGGAGAAGAGTAGTGAGTCGTGAAAAAGTACAACAAATAAGTGAAAATGTCTACCCCAGCGTAGTCCTACTGACGTCGCTTCTGCTGCTACTGCAACAGCAAGCTAAATCGTTTGTTGCCGCTGTACTTCCCGATCCGAGTATACGCCGTGCATTTCACCTTACTGCGAATCGACTGTCCCGAAAAATAAGTCACTAACCAAGTTTTCCGTATACAGAGTGTATCAACTATATTTTACTTCGCTAGAGTGTCGTATCTCTATGTATTTTTAAATGGAGATACGACAACAGTTGATACACTCTGTTTTCGGAAAAATTGGTTAGTAACTTATTCTTCGGGACAGTCGAAATATAGACGCTTTAATATAAACGTAGAATGTTATACACCGGTAGTAGAACTGATAGTCCAAAAATGTTTTGAAGCAGAGTAGAAGAAGAACCGACCATAAATGCAAACTCCAGCAGGCAGTAATATCATCTATTTCCTGTTGAATAGAAGAGCAGTAATAGTGCTCAGGATAGCAAACATCACACACACGTTATAGAAGCGATATAAATCAGACCTGCTGCGCAGAAGTGGAAAAGAGTAATGAAATACCAGCCAAAACGCTATAGGGGTCAATTGACCCCTGCCGGTAATAGACTATGAAAAGTCACAAAACGCCATCTCTCTACAAGCAACCGCTGCGGAGATTTACCACTTCCCGCCCGGTACTTCTAGTGGTAATATGTTAAAATTCCCTGAAATATTTCAAATTCTTTAAAACTCTTGAAATCTCTTGAAACTTTGCAAAGTTCTTGAAAATCCATTGAAATTTTTAAAAATACCCTTAGATATTTCAAATCCTTCAAAATCGTTTGAAATGCCTCGAAATTTATTGGAGCTCTTAGAAATTCCCTTAGTTTTTAAAAATACCAAAAATATTTCCAATTCTTTGAGTTAATTGAAAATTCCTTGAAATCTTGTAAGATAGCCTAAAATCTTTGAAATCTTTGATAATACCTTGACAATATCATAATACGCCCTATAAAATCGTGCCATATTTTCCAAAGTTCCAGGAAACTTTTTAATACCCCATGCAAATTTTGCAAATAGCTTGAAATCTGTCAAATCCTTAGAAATTCTTTAAAAAAATTTGTAATCTTTTCAAAGAGCCCTTTCAAAAAGCCCTCAAATATTTAGAATCGTTTTTTTTTTATTCTGAGATCAAAATGAAATCTACTTTCTTATGAATAATTTCATGCAAAAAGAGCATGAAATATATTCACAAACCAAAATTAGATTTCCAAACTATCTCATTTTCGATTCATTAGAGACAGATAAATAACAAAGGAAAAATGAGGAAGAATAGAATCACTTCAAATTACTGAAATCTTTTAAAAATACCCAAAGATATTTCAATAACTTTAAAATTTTCTGGAATGTCTTAAAATGTATAAATCTCTTGAAAGTGCTTCGGAATCTTCTGAAGTACCCTGAAATATGTTAAATCATTTCAAATCCTATCAGTGTTTAGAAACTGAAAATGTTGTTTCAATTAATTTCTCATAATGATCGAATACACTGAATGAACAAATGCGTCACTGACTTTAAAATTGATTTATTAATCTAACAATATATATATATATATATATCAGTGGCGAGGACAACCTCTCGATATTATTTTCTTATGTTTAAGAGTTTTCTCAATTTTTTTATTGTGGAATCATCAAAAATAATTCCCGAGCGGCGAAAAAGGTAGATTGCGTGACTTCCTGGTGAGCCACGCTTGCCTTGCAACCCCTGCTTAGCCACAGGGGTAAAATAGTCGACCAGCAATGCTCCCACCCTATTGCCCTATGATAATTACGTACTCTAGAACGGCGCGGCGCGTGCCTTGGCAGTTTGCTCACGTGCCTCGTCGCGTATATAGCGTGACTATCACATACTGCTCATAGACCATAGGTAACGCTCGAAGTCCTTTTTACGACGCCTCGATTAACGCTGTTGAAAAGATCAAAAGTCAAATGTAATCATACAGTCACAATCAAAAGTCTACAGTAAAATCTGTTAGGAACATGATCACTTGTATGTAGGATTTAGGGGAAATATGGCTTACATTAGCTGGATTTAAAAATTTTATTTTTTATTAATTCCTGATTTGCAATAATAACACAGCCCCACAGATAAAAAGTGTCTTGATTATATTGACAAGAATATTTCCGTCGCCTATCTTGAGCGGTAACAGGTTTTTGTTGCGCGCGCGACCTCTCACCACTTTTTTAAATAGCCAACATTAAATTCCCGGCAAACGTAAGAGGAGTGATTTTTTATTTATTTTTTTTCTTCAAAAAATTGCTGTGTTAATAAATTTAGCGGACAAAATAGGAAATTTCAAATTATTATTATTATTTTTTTTTTGAAGTGTAAATAAGAAGAATATACTCTAAATCATCGAAAAGGCATGCATATGTATTTACGGAATGTAAATAATTGGTTTAATTAACAAAACTTTTGTTATAAACAAATTTTAGAAAGAAATATGTGATTTTTTATTTTTTATCAGCGCACATGTTTCTTCTCATTAAAAACAAAAAGAACCAACGGAGAGCACTATTTCATTTAAAAACTTTGGAAAAAAATGGGGATTTGTGATTGTTACAAATGAAATACGTAAACATATCGTCAAAATTTACATTTCTCGGGCAAAAAAAAAATTGTTCCAATGTCACGAAACTAACTGTAATTGTTATTAACAAAAAAACATACTCACATTGTCCAAATAAGCATTTTTTATTAAAAAGATTTTTTGTCGATTATACAGTACTGGTAAAGACTCAGGGATAGTGAATTGGTATAAATCTTACCTTTCAATTGTCAAATGTAATTGTTATCGACAAAATACAAGAATGAAAGCCCTGGATTTGCAGTATTTGTTATAAATAATAATTGAAATGTTTCATTTTCTTAAAATTTTTGTTTGAATTGTAGTCATTGCTTATTTATTTAAGCTATTTCCTGATAGTGAAAGTTTATTTTATAGTTTACAATTTTAATAATCAATAATAAATGTAGAAACAGTAATTTAACATTTGCTTTCAGCCAAATCTCGTTAAATCGCCGAAATCGTTAAATTATTCTTCTCTCTCCTTAGTGGCACAATATGCTATTTATAACAATTAAAATTAAAAATATAAAACAAATTTGTATTGGTACACTGTTAAAAAATTTTCGGATTCTACAATTCTTCTACAATACGAGCGTGATGTAACATTGTAATGGCCAAATTCCAATACGTGTATTGCAGTTACAAAGAACACGCGCCGTTTACATACACTCAAAAAAAATCTAGTTGAACCAACCAGAATTCTGGTTAATTCAACTAGAATAGAGTGTTAAATATGCCCTTACCATATATTCTGGTTAAAAGTATTAGAATTTTCTGGTTGGCTATTTTCTGGTTAATGTTATCAGAAATGCTAGTAAATTTAACCCGAATTTCTGGTGAGGGTAACCAGAAATATTCACTAGACAGTTTTCTAGTAGCTTAACCCTCCGTTTACACACAGGGGATCTTAAGGCACAAACGATTTTTCAAACTGGAATGTCTCGTCTATGGGAAAATATGGAAGTTCGGTTCCCCCTTCTAAAAAATCTAGATAGTAATAAGGTCAGGTCCTGTGAGTGGCGCTGCAATTCGTCAGTTAACCTTTGAGCGGTGCGCAGTGAAAGTGCGCACAGTGAGATAAAAGACCCTGTGTGTAAACCACGTTAGTGTTTTCACAAGGTAGTGAACATTAAATGTTTTGCTTTATTTGGTATATTGTACTGTTTATTTTTATGATAATTTTATTGAGAATATCTTGTAACTTTAAATTAGCGTAACTTTATCGTAATTGTACTCTGCAACTCTCAAATTAAAGAGTAAGAGTAGTACTCACAATAAATAATGTAACTAAAGAGAAAGACCAAGAAAATGTTTTGCATTCTGTATATACCCTCAAAAGTAGCCATAAACGCCATTTTTTGGGTGCATAACCGAAAATCTCTCAAAATCCTGAAGTGACGGGCCAATTTTGACCCCGGATTCGGATTCTAAGTATAAAAATACTTCGGGAATGACCCTCGCTATCCAACAACTAACAGGACCCCATTATTTGCAGCCCTGTGTTATCGTAGAATTTACAAGATGATCAATTAAGAAGTTAAATTCTTCATGAAGATGATGTTATAATATAAAAGTAACATCAGAATCATGTAGAGAATCCTTAAAAACATAAATAATAACCTATCAGTGTAATACTAGATAAGATTTTGCAACGAGGAGAAATAAACGTTTAAAAAGTGTTCTTTATCTGCATGTGAAAAAACGCATAAATGTGGTTAAAATTTAAAACTTTGAAGAGTTGGGGTGCAAAAATATCGAAAAGGTAGGGTTCTAGGATGGGTTGAACTTTGTTGTGGGTACCTTAAGGAATCTTTTTCGACCGGTTATAACCCTTCGGGCGCCGAACACCTGAAGACCTTCCCTTGTAAGATATATATGAGTGTTCTGTAATTTCCTGCTCGTGCATGCGTTTTAATAAAAAAATCCTGTACCCCTTCTATCATATACTTAATACACAATTCTTCTGCCAACTCTAGTTTATTAATCAATTTCAACTTTTCTTGAAAATATGTGGAGAACTTCTCTCCTACCTTCCAAACTCATGCTTCCATTTTCTTCGTTGGAGTAAGCAGATCTTCACGACACTTGTAGACTGCTGTTAACTCAGCTTTCAATTCAGCCCATGATTTCCCAACAATCCCGTGCGTATTGTTGTACCAGTCTAGTACACGCTTCTTCAGTATTCACTGTATTTGGGCGCTGCTAGTCTAGCATTATTCCTGTGTGCAGCTTCTTGATGATTCCCATTGTTGCCCATCAGACCTCCAATTCGCATGGCTTCCATCACCGCCCTCGTAGTCGCTGCAATAATATCGTCAGCGTTTGCCATGACTGCTCCTCCTACTGGAGCTCTGTAGACTCCAGAATCTTTAGATCCAGCCACACTATGCGTATCCTCATCTAAGCGAAGTTGTTGCCCGTTTTGATCAAACCCGTCGAAGTCTTCACTTTCAGAAGACCCATTATGAACATTCGGATCCACCCCGACATTGTTTCCGTTCGCTGTCCTAATCTTGTCTTGCTCGAAAATTCGAGAACGTTCTCTGAGTCACCAGTCGAATTTTCTGGAACGCGTCGGCGTCACCTGCTGATTCTCTGTACACGTCACAACAATCACCAAGTTTGAAATCACACGACGGTTTTCTGTAACTGGATTCCTTTTTACACACTTGGCTTACAGGACACAGGCCAATTCACTAACACGTTGAATTTTTACACCAATACACATCGGCTCCTCGCACCGATCGTCACAGAATCGACTTAAACACGTCGGCATGTATTATCCTTTTGCCGAACCTCACACAACCCGACGGCATCCAATAATAACCGTAATCAACAACTCACGTCGGCACCCATAGCCGATTATCGCCCAAGGTGTAAACGTAACTGCGTCACGCTTCCATCCTTTGTTCAAGTTCACAACCGAAGCGATTTACCCACGCTTCATATGGTCGCAACAATTTTGACGAACATTCGCGTCACATTTAATTTTTCGGTTTTCCGAATACCCGAGGCCTCTCGAATCCCACTTCTGATAACTGCCGTAACAGAAGGGGATGGTCGAGGGGTAGATAAAAAGGCCGTTTTAAAGAAGAAAATGTAAGAATGATTTATTCAAGTATGGCTGATACAAGACTGACTCCTTTCTTCCAATATCGAACGGAAGAATCGATCTCTGACAATCAATCGCTCCCAGCAGAACCTCGGTAAGTCACTCCTATGGCCACGTCTTACAACGGTAACATGGGTAGTCACAGAGCACGATGAATTCACAATGACAGGCTGGCGATATATATATATATATATATATATATATATATATAATATTGAAAGAAGTTTTAATTATATCTCTAACTTCATTGACACAGACTTTCTCAACTGGGTTTTCTAATTCATTATGTTCTATGTCGCAGTTCTCATGCCCTATACCTTCACCTCCTAATAATTCTTTATTGTTATAAGATCTTAGTCACAGAAAAAATCGTTCAGAGTAAGCGAATTTATATCTATATATATTGATAATGCCATATAAAAATTACAAACTCCCTAAATGTATTCGGAGTGAAAGTTGGTTAATTTGAATAGTTTTCGTGTAAAACGTTTTTTTATTCTAACCCGAACATAAAAAAAAAACGTTTTACACAAAAATTATTGGAATAAGACCATTTTTCACTCTGAATATAGATTTGATTCACAATAAGAGTAGGCCCTAATTATCTAAAAGAGATGTAATTCTAGTATTCATGGAGTGAAATGAGGCACTTCAATTTTGAGGTTGGGTCCTGGACTATTTGGTCATGAGCTATGCGATATATGGTATTATTAGAAATGTATTTTCTATATGTTACATCAATAAAATATAAAGAAGGTTGGCATTCAAATGATGTTTATTGACTTTTAATCACGAGAAAATATCTAAAAGCGACACATTGTTTTATATTTCACGATAAAATGAATTTTAAGTGCCTAAATGAAGAAAAAATGTTTTCCAGTACACTTAAATTTGTGCCTGTATATAGTAAGGAATTTATTTTAAAAAATTATTTTGCCTTGGCGCTCTTGAAATTAAACAAGCGATTTTCAATTCAAAAGGTTTTCTCACTACACAAACACGAATTTAGGTACAATATAAAACATTTTTACTTAATTCAGACACCGAAGATTACTTTCATCGTGAAATTTTAGGTACTTTTTTGTAATTAAAAGTTGAAAAAAATTAATTTTTTGTCAACTTTTTTCATGTATTATTGTTGCAATATATTCGAAATATATTTATAACAACATTCATTACATATTTCATCGTTCAATGGTCAAGAAAATTGATATTACTCGAAGGAAATGGCGAAAAGACGATTTTTAGTTTTGTTTTTTAATTTCAAGGTCGCTTAGGCAGTGTAAAGATTAGTTAATTGTATTATTGCTATTTAGGTATAAATTTACTTGCTTCAAACTTTTTTTCTGGTACCTAAGATCTTATAACAAAATTTGTTGGTCTTCAGATAAAAAGAAGTGTGTCGCTTTTAGTACTTTTTGACTACATCGTCGATGCGGAGACAGCAGTTTTTTAAAATGTGGAACTTTTTTTCCGATACGATGCACTGTACAAAAATACTGAAAGGCAAACTTGTATACAATATTCAGAAGTAAGCCATATAATTATGACTCTCAACCACAAATGTTTGTGACAATTAAGAAACTTAATGTAAAAAAATTTTATTATTCGTTTTTTACTCAATATTCTGAGGCAAAAATTAGACGGAGAGGTATAAGAATCAAAGCTGGTATAATGCTGTTTTAATTACTCTATTTATTATAGATACTTTCTGACATAGATTAATGTGGTTTCACATTGTTATGCATGGTAGAGAAATTGACATTGAATCAAGAAAATATCGGTATGAATATGGATGATACAATATTTTTATGATCCAAGATAATTTTGTCTTGTTTCAAGAAGTAGTACTTAAACAAAGAAAATCATGTTTGATAATTGATGTTATTTTGTCGACCAGGGTAATTAATTAAATAAGTAATTAATTTCTGATGTTAGACATTGCCGATTACTGGTCAAATAATTTTCTGGAGAAACGAGAAAAAATCTGCTCGTCCCGGATTTGAACCAGAAACGCCACTATTCTATCTGCTCCAGCAGATATTTAACGCTTAGTTAAGGCTCCACTCGTGGATAGTGGCGTTCTCGGTTCAAATCCGGGCCGAGGAAGACTTTTTTTGGTTTCTCCAGAAAATTATTTGACCAGTAATCAGCAATATCTCACATCAGAAATTAATTAAATAAAATCGAGTTTCTTTTCTCTTAAAATGTACCAGTGAAATTTCAGTGGTCGAAACAGCCAGGAGGGTATCATCGAAAAATTATTAAGATTTCACTGGTTCACTCTGTGGAATTCCGTCACTAGTTTCATCAGTGAAGTTCACTGGTTGCTCAGTACCACCCTCGCAGAAATCGCCATATATTTTCCCTATTACCCATCTGGCCCCGATCGGGCTGGCATGATCTGGCCCGGGTAATTTATTATTTTCAGAGGATTTCGTTTTTAGTTCTGGACAATCGCGCCTAACGTGACCTGATCGATTGCAATTATAGCAAGTTCCCTTATCTTTCCCGGATAGACTATTTGATTTTCCTGATGAACTCTCACCCGATCGGCTTTTCCTGACTTCACTTTCACTGCCGACAGGTTTGTGAAAAATACTAAGGCACTTATTAAGCTCATGTAAAGTTTTGCACTGTGTTGCCAGTACCGTCGTGCGTATGCTTTCGTCACGTATTCCGTACACTACGTAATCTACTAACTTATCTTCTCATAGTTCTAGTTTCAACTTATTTAGCTTCCCTAACTTTTTGAAACAATATGCCTGCAAGTCTTGGCCCTGACTACTTTTATATAAAACTGCTTCTTCGAGTAATCTATCAAAATTCACTTCCCCCGGAAACTGTTTTGCGATGGCATAAGAGAATGCTGGCCAGGACGATTGCGAATCGTGTAATTCACTATACCACAACCTGGCGTTACCCCGGAGCCTACATACAGCGAAATAAAGCTTAGTCTTTTCATCCCAGTCATATAAGGTACCGAGAGTGTTAATCTTTTTAAGCCATTCCGACGCTGAAAGGCTCCTTTCGATTGGATCGTACTCAGGCAGAAATTTCTCATTAATGAAATTGTTACCTTATTTTCTCGTACTCATCCTAACAATGCTAGTCAATGCATCCGTGAGTTTTGCGAAGTCAGATTCACGGCTGGAAATTGTACATGGCGATGAATTCCTGTCTGGAGAGATTGGGCTGTAACTTCGCAGAGTGTTCCCTCTTTGATCTATGCCTTTTCGAGCGATGGCGCTCCATCGATGCTCCGACTTCTTCGTCTGGAAGAGACTCAAAATATTACAAGGATGAGACAACCGATCTGCCGTCATTCGCAACCCAGATAATTCTGACCTCCGGCTCTTTGAAGAGGACTCGTCTCAGGCCCAGATACGAGAGCGCACGTCCCTCCCCTTGCCTCGCAACTTTCCAAAAATGTGTCACCCTTGGAAAAGCGTCAATCCTGCGCTTCCACTTTTACGAGCAGTTTAAAGGAGATTTGCTGTTGAGGTCCGAGTCCTGGGAAAATATCTGGAAAGCATCTAACCAGTGGCTCTCAAAAAAATTGCGTCTCCAAATTTATGATATAAATTTTGATATCGTTTTTTAATCACACAATTTGAATGAATTTCCACCATTCTATTAGCGGACATGTAGGAGCAACAGAAAGGTCGTCTTCTTCTTGGAGACGAAATTCAATATAATCCAATTCTCCTGCTGGAAGATTACAAATCACTAAAATAACAACTAGTGTCTTCTTCTGGGAGCCCAGACGACATCAACTTCACCGTGGACACGACAGCTTCAGTGCACATCAAAGCCAATTCAATACAGCATCGACGCTATTCATTTACATCACCTGCGTAACAGTAAGTGCTTCTCTTTTTTGAATCATCTGAAGGCTTTTAATCGCGATAGTAATGTTGCCTCTACTTCAAAATGGACGACGACGCAAACCTTAAAAAACTAACATTCATGCGAGGGGTTAACAACTCGTAAAGTAAGGTGTACACCTTCGCTGAAGTCTGTGTACACTCCATCGGTCGAGTTGTGAACCCCTCGTGTTAAAGCGTGAAACAACTAAGGGAAAATTAAAAGAGTTCCAATCATTTTTAAATAGCTGTAATAAAGATACTGAATTATATCAATTGCCAATACGATTGGAAAGATTAAATTCATTATTCGAACATTTTGATTCGTCATATAATACCGCCGTTTTCTTATCTACATACGAAAGCGAAAGATCTTCTAACAATCTTTATGACAACGGTCCTCCTGCTAAAATGCATAAAATGGATAATAAAATGGCAGGAACTTTTTTCACAGGAAACAAAAAATTTCTTGCTTGTTCTGACGAAGAATACCATCCTTTTTTCAAATGCAAGAAATTTCTGAGCCTCTCAGTCAATCAGAGATTCAAAATCCTTAAAGATGCAAAAATTTGCAATAATTGAAGGGTCGGGGAACAAAAGGGCCTATCCCACATTGAACATTATGGAGGAACGATTTTTTCATTTGGATTGTCTAGGTTTATTGCCACTTTATAGGTATGTGGTGCCATTTAGCGTGACTAGGTTGTGTCAAAGGCTTTGGAGGAACTAATCGCGGTCACATTGGACGCTTGTGTTAACACGTAGTGACGTTCATATGTGAAGTGGTGTATGTAAGTCTGAATAAAGTCGCAGTTTGGCCCTATCCTAGAGTGTTCGTCTCAGTCATTTAAAATTTCAACAACTAATTTTTTCCGTGTAGCGTGTTTTCAGAGAAGCGTGAGTTTTAATACATTTTGATTGTTATAAACAATATTTCGATCTGATTTTCCTTGTTAGATTCTCAAAGCGTAAGGTTGAAAGTATTCAAACACATTTTTTTTTCGAAAACAACATCCAAAAATAACGTAGTGTCAGGGGGACCAATTTTAGTTAAACAAGAATATTTTTTGCAACAAAAATTATGTGGAGAATTCACTTCGTGACTTATGTACGTGATAGAACTTTACCAGGAACAGTAATATTCAGATTTGAACAAAATTATTTACATTTTTAATAAAAAAACTGTTATAAACAATAATTTTTTCATATTAACTTTCTTGCGTCCAAAATTTCATTTGTTATAAAAAATTTGTGGGTGCCCGCATGAAAAAAGCAATTACAGTCGATATGGAGTTATATATAGGGTCATATAGCGGTTAATTTTTAAATTTGGAACTTCGAAAAACCGCTTTCGATTAAAACCCATCTAAAGTTGACGAGTACAATAAGCGCACGTGTTATACACATAAGGGGACCGAAAAAAGTGAATTTCATGCGCATAATTTCTAAGAGCAAAAAATTTTTAGTTCTTGATGGGCTGATACTGTTAAATTTTTTTTTTCAATCGAATAATATCCTCAATTAATATCCTCAAGCATGTTGAAAATGGGGAAAAAATTGAATTTACGCGTAAAATATATGAAAAAATGGATTCTCAGCCACCAATTAGAATATTTTTTTTTCTGTTTGAAGGATACAATAAAAGTCTTAACATTTTACAAGAGAAAAATATAATAATTGTAATATCCTAAAAATCTGTATACATTAAACGCACGTAAGTTAAAAAATTAGTAATATTTATAATCTGTATATAATATCAATTAAAAAATAGTATGCAATTTATGAATAGGAACGTTAAATTAATGTTCAATAAGAATAAATATTTATGACAATAAGATATAAATAGATACCTATAAGATAAAAACAGAAAGTTTGGGTGCACTTCCTTTGAGTTCATACTTCATTTTGAAGACGAATATCTGTGCAGACGCTAAATCTACGACTTTGTAAGTAGAATCTTTTGAAAGATTAGAAAATGTTCGATCGAATCAGCCTATGTTGAAATTATTTTAAGGAACGAGTCAAAAAATATTTAGTTTCAAAGTTAATAGTATATAATAGGAGTAGAGCACCGTCTTTTCATGGTGAGTGCAATGTTTCAGAACAAAAACATTCCCCTCTGTACTGTACTTTTTTTCGGTAGAGACGCGGAAAATGTGAAGCGTGTTCTGCTGGCGGTGGACTGAGCGCGTGATTTCTCTTTTCGAGTCGGCGCAACCAAGCGCATGTAAATGTACTACTGGATAAAAATTTGCCCTTGACGGGAGTTTTGTCAGTGCCACGATGGGAGGTGCAGAGGTCGAACATTTTGGCTGACGTTTCCGCCATTTTGTGTTTCTCGCTAAAAACATCGGTATACGGGGTGTTTTTTAAAACTTGAGACATCGAAATATCTCATAAAATACGCATCCTATGACAAAAAATCCGTAATAAAAACTTTTCGTTTTCGAGGGGGAAAAGCGACTTTAAACAAATTTACCTCACCCCCTGGATGCGGGGGGGGGGGCGAATCGAAAAAAAAATTTCAAATAAAACTTACGTATTTCATAAAGGAGAATCTGAATCTGTGATGAAAAATTGGGGTTCCCATTTGAAATAAAAAAATTAACCCCCCCTTTCGCCTCCTGAGCGGTGGGTTGGGGTAAATTTGTTTAAAATCGCTTTTCCCCCTCGAAAATAAAACGTTTTTATTACGGATATTTTTTCATAGGATGGGTATTTTTTTAGATAATTTGATGCCTCAAGTTAAAAAAAAAACACACAGTATATCTGTCTCTTTCTGACCGCACACTACTGCGCATGGGGTGACGGGCAACTGTGCACGAGCCCATCTGTGCACGTCAGTGTCCACTGGTACAACTGTGCACGTTGTTGGCCACAGGCACAACTGTACACCGGGACATCTGTGCACGTCTCAAATTTGGCAAGATTTAATTAATTTTAATACATTTAAAACGTTTATAGAAACAAATCATGATACCAGAAGTTTAATAAAATACTTCACCTATTAAAATCTAACTTTTTCATGCTTCAAGTATTTCAATTAATTTCAGCCAAAGACTTTTTCATCAGTTTCCGCCAAAACTGTTTTTTCATAATTATTCTTCTGACGCGAACTTTAGAAGAGAAATTGCATTAAATCACTATTGTTCTAAACAGAGAAAACTCTTTTATGTAAAAAACTAATATGAATTAAAAAAAGACGGGCGTTATTTGTAATAGATACCGTGCCCCGCACCGACACCATACCCCACTTTCCCCTAGCCGTTTCTTATTCTTTGAACGCAACATTTTTATTCATTTATGTTTTTAAACGTGACGTATTAAGTGAATTTTAACAGAAAATGTATAATTTTTCTATTTCGAAAACTTTTGTACAGCATTGTTTTCAATTTCGTTGGAAACTCAGATGTAAATTGAGAAAACTCGATTTTTTGTTTTTATAACTATTACGCTCGGCTATAATATTGACCGAAAAGCGAAATGAGAAAATTGCAGTGATTTTTTCCTTAACAAAAATAAATTTTTTATATCGTATAATCTCGATTTAAAAAAATGGGAAATTTTAGCCCGGCCCTCCCATATGCGAATTTATGCCGGCACCCAGAGCTGGACCATCGGCTTAACGTCGGATCGACTTTGGCCCGCCATAGATCATCAGCCAAATTTGGGCCAACTTTTGTATTCATAAAAAACTTATGTCAACCCAACTTAAACAACCAATGTTGGCAGTCTGAGTGGGACGAATATTGGCCCAACTTTGGCCCGACCATAGGGGGAACCATGGGAAATCTTTCGTTAACGAGTAACAACGACTATCGGCACAACTCTGGTCCAAAGTCGGCCCAAAAGTCGTCAGCGAAGTAGTTAGTACGTTGTTCTAAAGTTCAGCCGACTATTGGCCCAAACATGGCCCGACCATCGGGTGAACTATCGAAAATCTTTCTTAAACGAGTAACGCGGACTATCGGCCAAACTCTGGGCAATAGTCAGCCCAGTAGTGCGAAATTCGGTCGGATGCCAGAACTTGACCATGGGTCCAAAGTCGGCCCTGCTTTGGTAACCGATCTACGGTAACCAGATTTCGGCCGACTAAGATGTTTTCAAGCTGCCATGATCCCACCGACGTTGGCAACTGACATCGGTGGCGGGCGAAAAGCCGACTGACGGCCTAATTCTGGCCCAAATTTGGGCCGACCATCGGATGAAGTCACCTTGATGCACCCGACGGTTGGTCCAATCTTGGTCCAAATGTGGGTCGGCCGTTGGATATACCCTGCTTCATTACAGTACAAGTCCAATAAGTTGCCGTCCGATAAGTGTACACTCCCCTTAAAACGACATCACACACACGGCACGCACACTAATTGGGGTTCTCCCAATACGTGTGCTATTTTGCTTATGATTTGCGCATCATTCCCCGAAATGTGAAACTTATCGAATTTCAACGGTATTTCAAAACGATCGAAATTTGGGTACGAAATAATATTGTAAAATAGTCTGGAATACCTAAAAAGCGAAACGTTACACGAAAGTTTGGACAAATTTGTTATAAAAAAAATTGTCGTACGCGGTAAAATTTACTAGTTCCGTCGATGCAAATTGTAAATGATCATTAAAAATGACACTTTTTGTCATTATCAACAGTTGTGAAATGGTCTAAAACGTGAAAAAACAAAATATTACACGAAGAAAAATTAGTCAAAGTGGGCGCCTCAAAAAATTTGTTGATCAAAAATTTTTGAAAAAAAGTTGTTTAACCATTGTGTTGTCACCCGGGTACCCGGGTGCCCATTGTCATACGTATTATTCAATAACTTTTTTTCTAATAAAGATAGGCCGAATACTTCTTGAATCTACAAGATTGAACCGATTCTCTGCCGAAATTAGCATTGCACATATTTTTAGAAATTTTTTAGCTTGAAATATTTTGCAATTGAAAAAAAGAGCACGGCTGAGCCACCCGGGTACCCCTAAAGAAAAAGCATGATTTTCATACAGTATATCATACAAATAAAGTTTTTTATAATAATATATAAAGTAAATATGGATTATTTTATAAATAATAACTAAATATATACATTTTTAATTGTTTATTGCTGCAATGTACTTATATTATTTGCATACTTACTAATTTTCCATGATAATTTTATAACATCATATCCAGTCCACATATATAAGCCTCTATACCAAAAACGTCCAAAAAAGTCAATGGAGAGAGTTCCAGCGGCTCTTGTGATAGGACTGGCTCTTGTAATGCCTGCGATGCCTGTGTAGAAATTTTATTACGTTGGCATGAATCACAGGTCGCGATCATTTGTCGTGTCATTTTTGCCATGAGTGGTGAATAAAATGACTCCCTTAGAATCCTATAGGTCTTTTCGGCTTCCGGGTAGCCATAAGAGGCGTGGCATTCCCATATAAGCATTTTCATAGGTTCTTTGGGCACGTAAATTCGATGAGTCGCGCCGTCCGAATGATACAACGTTCCATTGATGATTTTAAAGCGTTTTTTATCATTGGTGTTTCGCTGTTCATTCTTAATGAGCTGTTGAATTTTTTCATTCATTTGTTGTTGTTGCGGAATGTTACGATTTTGTTTTTCAATCTCTTTAGTCCATTCGTACTTCAGTGTGTTGATCGTGACTCTGGTTTCTCCTCGATATTTTTTATAATTGTCTTAATCATGTAATCGACTCAATATATCTGCCATTACATTGTCCTTTCCTGGAAGATGTTCAACCTTTATATTATAATCCTGGTTCGCGAGAATCCAGCGCGTAAGGCGCGCGTTCACGAATTTGCACGTTTTTAGAAATGTTAGAGCGACACGATCAGTGCGGTTGATTATTGCTACTCCGTGCAGGTACGTCTGGAACTTTTACAAGGCCCATACAATCAAAAGAAGTTCCTTTTCGGTGGTAAAACATGTTAATTCCGGTCCTTTGAGAGTACGACTCGCTATAGTAATAATTTCTTTCTCTTGCTTGTAGTTTAATTTGTATAAAACGGCACCTCACGCGTAGCTGTTGGCATCCGTTTCTAGGTAGCAGCTTCGTCTTGGGTCTGGAAAGTAGAGCATGATCGAGTTTCCAAAAAGTTGCTTGATTCGTTCAAAACTTTTTTGTTCTTCATGATCCCGTCTCCACGGTATGCCCTTTTTTATAAGCCTGAGGAGTGGCACTGTTTCTCCGGCATGCTTGTCGCTAAACTTCGAATAAAAATTAATTCAGCCAAGGAATCCTCCTAATTGCTTAACATTTTTCGGTGCAGGGAAATCGTGTATGCAATTAATTTTTTCTGGGTCTGGTTTAATGCCTTCGGTCGTTAAGATAAATCCGAAGAACTTCGTTTCTTGCTCGTCAACGAAGGTGATTATTTGTTCGCCTATGCCGTGTAGTGCCTGGTCCAATCATCGAACGATAGCGGCGGTTCTAGTTTTGAGTCCGAAAGGAACCACTCGGAACTCGTAACTCCGCCCACGGTACTGGAATGCCGTGTATTGTCTCGAATCAGGATGCAGAGGCACCTGTCAGAAACTACTCGTCATGTCGAGATTGGACATGACATTCATACCTTCAGATTTCTGGAACAATACCTCGGCTGGCTCTGGGCACTCCCAGTCTTCGATTAAAATTTCATTTAATCTCCTTGCGTCCAGACATAGGCGAATTGATCCATCCTTTTTCATTACTGGCACGACTGGATTAATATAGGAACTATTCGATCTTTGAATAATTCCCATATTCAACATCCTTTGTACTTCGGCGTCCACCTTCTCCCTGTGTGCAATTGGAAGTGGGTAGCTGCGTCCTACGAACGGTTGTCCTTCTTTAACTTTCAGTACGTGCTGATATCTCGTGAGCAGTCCTGCTTCTCTCCGAAAGACTTGTTGGTGCTTCCAGAGAATCTATCCGAGTTTTAATTTTTCCATATCGTTGAGATTAGGACTTTCGTCGATTTTGTCTTGTATCTCATCCCACGTGACTTCTGGGGGTAGTTCTTCATCCTTTTCTATTTCCTCTCGTTCCTCTGTCACTTTCCATCCAACAGCTTCTTCCATCGCAGTTTCAATGGTGCTGAGATTGTATTGTCCATCAATGATTGCCTTACTTTCATTCTGTATAATTCTGATAGCATGTTTGTCAGCAAAATACGGAAAGGTTAAAGTTTTCGTCTCTAGATTAATATTGGTGCGATGTTCGTCTAGCACATCGATTTCGATTATACAGGTACGAGAGAGGCGTGGCACGATCAGAAATGCTACTTGGATTGTGAGAGTTGGCAATTGTACATCGTGAAGAGGTTGGTGATAATTTGTGAGCTTGAGACTGTTTTGGGTAGGCTGGGAGGTTAGTTTGCTTGGCGTGAGGAGTGGGGGGGGGCAAGTGCAGCCGAGTAGCGACGACAGGTAGCGAAAGGTAGAGAGAAGCACGGAAGAAGGTACGGTAGCAGGGTGGGGTAGAGCCGTGAAGGTAGGATTAACGAAAGTTACGTATGGCGTTACGGACAGGGGTTACTTCGAATCGATTTGATGGGTAACGGAGACAGCGATAGCAAAGAAGAAAGGGATTCGGGGAAGAAGTATTCTGTACGCCGAAACGTGAGACAAAAAAAGAGAGGGCAGTATAGAAAAACGGTAGAAAGGGAGAGATTAAAGGCGGAGAGTTTTGGCTCAATAAAGCCATTCGTAAATAGGAGGAGGGATAGGGCGGAGGGAGGAAGTAGTGAAGATAAATTAGAAGCAGGATCCACCCGAAAAAATCCGAAAATATACAGAACACCGCCGGGAAAAGACCAACATGTAGCGGGGGAGAAAGACAAGGGGAAAGACGAAGAAAAAGTTGAACATAAAGGACCAATAGAAAAAGAAAATTCACACGTAGATGACATGCGTAAAATGATAATAGAAGTAATGGGGGCATACGAAGAAAAGCAGGAGAAAAGGGTAGAGGAAATAAGGAAAGCAATTAGGCAGGAAATGGCCGAAATTATGACAGAAAATAGGAAATGGGAGGAAGTTAGGGAAAATTTAGAAAAAAAGATGCAGATTTTAGAACAAAGATTAGAGCAACAGGATGCGCATAATAAAAAGGTAGCACAGTTAGAAAGTAAGATAGTGAAGATCGAAAAATCAAAACGGGAGTTCGATGTAGGGGAGAGTGAGAATAATGAGAGGGAAAGGATAAGGGTGATAGAAAGAAGATTAGAAAGAAAAGAAAGAGATGAAGGAAATCTAAGATTAGAAGGGAAGGAATTGAAGGACGGAGTGAAAAATGTGTTGAAAAGGATAGATGCTAAAGTAGAGATAGAGGAAATGCGAACTTTAGGAAAGGAAACGCGAGGAGGAGAAAAAATGGTACTAGTGAAACTAAAGAAATTGGAACATAAGAGGGAAGTGATGACAAAGAAGAGGTTGTTATATGGAAGCTTGGAGAGAATAGAGGATGATTTGACATTGGCAGAAAGGAAGATGCAGCATAAGTTAAGGCAAATAGCGAAAGAGGAAAGAAGTAAGGGAAAGAGAACGTGAGTTAAGTATGGCAGAATACAGATTGAAGGTGTATGGTGGGATTGGGACGAAGAAAGGGAAGAGATAGTAAGAAATGAGGTGCCGGGAAACTGAGAGAGAAAGGAACGGGAGAAAGGAAAATAAGAAATAGTAAGAAGCAAAGAGAGGGCAGAAACGAAGGTAGGGAAGAGTGGAGGATGTTACTGGAATATAGCAGGATTGGAGAGAAAGAATAGGGAGTTTATGAGAAATTTGGCACAATGGGATCTAGTAGTAATGATGGAGACGTGGCTAGATGAAAAGGGATGGGAAAGAGTAAGAGGAAGGTTAGCAAGAGGTTACAAATGGCAAGTTCAAACTGCAAAGAGAATGAATAAAAAAGGCAGAGCAATGAGAGGAATGGTGATGGGTGTAAGGAATGAATGTACAACAGAGAACGATAAAAAGGAGTTTAAAGAACACAAAGAAGGGACAATAGTAGAAGAGATAAATATGGGAGGAGAGAGGTGAAAGATAGTGGGGGTCTAAGTGAACGTTAATATGCAAGAGAAATCAGAGCAGATGAGAGAATTGATGGAGGAAAATAAGCAAGAGATTAGGCTTATAACAGGAGGAGCTTTTAATGCGAGAACAGGAGATAGAGGAGGAAGGGCATGGGGTGGAGAACGAGGAAGGAAATCCAAAGACAAGATACTGAATGGGGAGGGAAAGAAATTGGTAAAGAGCCTAGGCGAGAAGGGATGGTTTATCCTAAACGGAAGTATAGAGGGGGATGTGGAAGGAGAATATACACATTCAGGAGGAAAGAGGGGATATAGATTCGGATCACTTTCCCATAATAGTGACAATAGAGGGAGAAATGGGCGATAACAATAACGATAAAAAGGAAGCAAAATTAAAAAGAGCAGGAAGAGGGGATTGGTCAATGGAAGGTAAAGAACAGTTTAAAGAAAAAGTCAGGAATATCAAAATGATAGAACCTTATCATTTGGACACACCGCATATAATCTTTCAAAAAATTCTTGGAGAAAATTAATCTAATTTCTTAACGAGCCATTATCAAAAACATCAACGCAATCGGACATAGAAATCTAATAAATTTAGATGAAAATTATTGTGGAGTTTGAAAGCGTTTAGATTTGCCACCGAAATATAACCTTATTATTTGAACCCGTCAAATATAATCTTTCAAAAAATCTTTCTAAAAAATTTATTTAATTTCTTTAAAAGCCATTATCTTGAAAACCGATAAATTTAGACGAAAATTATTGTGTGGTTTGAAAGCATTCAGATTTTTCCACTAGAATAGAACCTTATCATTTGGACACGCCGAATATAATGTTTCAAAAAAATTCTTGAAGAAAATTAATCTAATTTCTTAACAAGCCATTATCAAAAACATCAACGCAATTGGACTTGAAATCCGACAAATTTCGACAAAAATTATTATTGGGTTTGAAAGCGTTTATATTTTGCTACCGAAATAGAACCTTATCATTTGGACCCGTCGAATATAATCTTTCAAAAAATCTTTTTAAAAAATTTCTTTAATTTCTTTAAAAGCCAATATCTTGAAAACCGATAAATTTAGACGAAAATCATTGTTGGATTTGAAAGCGTTCAGATTCTGCGACCGAAATAGAACCTTATCATTTGGACACACCGCATATAATCTTTCAAAAAATTCTTGGAGAAAATTAATCTAATTTCTTAACAAGCCATTATCAAAAACATCAACGCAATCGGACATAGAAATCTAATAAATTTAGATGAAAATTATTGTGGGGTTTGAAAGCGTTTAGATTTTGCCACCGAAATATAACCTTATTTTTTGAACCCGTCAAATGTAATCTTTCAAAAAATCTTTTTGAAAAATTTATTTAATTTCTTTAAAAGCCAATATCTTGAAAACCGATAAATTTAGACGAAAATCATTGTTGGATTTGAAAGCGTTTAGATTCTGCCACCGAAATAGAACCTTTTCATTTGGATCCGTCGAATATAATCTCTCAAAAAATCCTTTAAAAAAATGAATCTAATTTCATTAAAAGCCAATATCTTGAAATTCGGTACATTTAGACGAAAATTATTGTGGGGTTTGAAATCATACGGATTTTGCCACCGAAATGGAACCTTCTCATTTGGACACGTCAAATATAATCTTTCAAAAAATCTTTAGGAAGAAATTTATTTAATTTCTTTAAAAGCCAATATCTTGAAATCCGATAAATTTAGACGAAAATTATTGTGGGGTTTAAAAGCGTCCAGATATTTCCACCGAAATATAACCTTATAATTTGCACCCGTCGAACATAATCTTTCAAAAAATCTGTTTAAAAAAATTTATTTATTTTATTTAAAAGCTCTAAAAATTTTTTTCAATTTTTTGATAAGGGCCTTATTTGAAGTCTTGAAATCCGACAAATTTTGACAAAAAATATTACCGAATTAATACCGAAATAGAACCTTGTGATTTGGACCCGTCGAATATAATCTTTCAAAAAATCTTTGAAAAGAAAATTCATTTAATTTCGTTAAAAGCCAATATCATGAAATCAGATAAATTTAGACGAAATTCATTGTTGGGTTTAAAAGCGTTCACATTCTGCCACCGAAATAAAACCTTATCATTTGGAGACGCCGAATGTAATCTTTCAGAAAATTCTTGGAAAAAATGAATCTAATTTCTTGACGAGCCATTATCAAAAACATCAACGCAATTGGACATAGAAATCTAATAAATTTAGATGAAAATTATTGTGGGGTTTGAAAGCGTTCAGATTTTTCCATCGAAGTATAACCTTATCAATTGGACACGCCGAATATAATCTTTCAAAAAATTCTTAATGAAAATTAATTTCATTTTTTAACGAGCCATTATCAAAAACATCAACGCATTTGGACTTGAAATCCAATAAATTTTAGAGGAAAATTATTGCTGGGTTTGAAAGCGTCCAGATTTTGCTACCAAAATATAACCTTATCATTTGGACCCGTCGAATATATTCTTTCAAAAAATCTTTTTAAAAAATTTATTCAATTTCTTTAAAAGCCAATAACTTGAAATCCGATAAATTTAGACGAAAATTATTTCCTGGGTTTAAAAGCGTTCAGATTCTGCCATCGAAATAGAACCTTATCATTTGGACCCGTCGAATATAAGAAGAGAAGAAGAGAAGAAGAGAAGAAGAGAAGAAGAGAAGAAGAGAAGAAGAGAAGAAGAGAAGAAGAGAAGAAATTACAAAACGACTTCCAAGGAACCATGAAACTAATATTTAAAGAGATTAAGGGAAGTAAAAGTACAGAGTTTGTGAGCATGAGAAACAACAAAAGTGAAATTCTATATGATACAGACGGGTGGCGAGTACATACCTTACAGGTTGTGCGAATAGATAAATTTATGTATCAAGACGGGACAAGTCCCAGACGATTGGAGAAAAGCGATTATCGTACCAATATATAAAAGAAAGGGAGATAAAAGCCACTGCAACAATTACAGAGGTATCAGCTTACTAAATACCGTAAGTAAAGTATACTCAAAAATACTTATTCGTAGGGTAATGGAAATCACAGAATAAAAGATATGGGAAGTCCAAAGTGGATTTATGTCAGGAATATCATGTACAGATCAAATATTTAGCCTAAGATAGATCACAGAAAAAAGCTTAAGAGTAGGAAAGAAAGTCTTCTGTGCATTTGTTGACCTAGAAAAAGCATTTGGCAAGATAAATAGAAATAAACTTTGGGGAGTCCCCAAAGAGTACGGAGTCCATGGATGGCTCCTACAAGCAATACAAACAATATATGCAGGCAGTAAAGCGAGTGTAAGGCTTAATGGCAAGCTGAGTGACTGTTTCGATATTATGCAGGGTGTTAAGCAAGGATGCGTTATGTCCTCATGCCTATTCATCATATTTATGGACAAGTGTCTAAGAATGGCTCTCCTCGACGAAGAAGGTGTAGATCTCGAAACAGTGAAGGTGCGTGGTTTGGCTTTCGCAGATGACAAGATTGTCATGGCAGAATCAATCGAGGACTTCCAAAGAATGTTAAATAAACCTAATACAAGCATGAAGAACATGGACCTCAAAATTAACGTAAATAAAGCAAAGGTAATGGTGTTTGAAGGAAAAAGTGAGAAAACAATGTACAACATTGTCCTGAATAGTGAGATATTAGACCTTGGATACTAATGGGCCCAAGTGGGGCACCACACATAACAATTTTGTGAGGCTCTCCACGTGGGGTGATCGCTAGAGAGATTAATCAGCAACCTAGGTCGGAACAGTGATGCGGAGTGAACGTGTTATTTATATAAATAACACGAGAATTCTAGATCAATTAAAAATAATAATACCTTACACCTATATACCTATCTACCATATACCTATATACCCATCCACACTTACTACTTTCCAACCGAGCAATTCACGCCTACCCCGAAAGGAAAACGGCTTAATGGTATAATAATCCCTTGAGGAGATCATTTTTTTGGATCAAGGAACAATATTATTTATTTGAGAGTATTTGTCGTTAAAAAATATTTAATTGTTGCAAGCAGATAAAAAATGTATTGGCCAAAGAATACACTTAGGGTCCAACTTTAAGACAAAAATGGACTTAAATCTAGCTCTACGGAATGTTCCGCAAGACTAACCCATTTCCAGCTCATTCAGGGCTATTATTGCGGAATTTTCCGTAACACTATAGCGGTTGACCGGTTAGTCTTACGGAAAATTTCGTTATATGTACCTGTGTGTAATACGTACTACGCACCTGTGTCCTCTAGTAGCGAATCGAAGAGGAATAGAAAGCCCAGTTCAACAGAATGGAATCAAGTTTTTGAAGAAAGTGAAATTTATGATCAAACTTCTTAAAACTACCTTAATTTCTGAAGAAATCTTAAAATATTACTTTTACAGAACTGAAACTATATCGGATAGATGTTGGCCGTGCCTACTGTCCGTCCAAAAAGTTTAGGCAGCTCGATTTTTGTGCAGATTTTCATGAAAATCTAAGCAAAAACGAAATCTAAAAATATAAGACAACATGCATGTTAGAGGCGAAGGTTTTGCTAATACTGATACCAAGCTTCAAAATTTTCAGATGATTAGCGATTATTTCCGGGCAAGTGCAACGTGAAAAAGCATAATAATCCGATGATCATTTCAGAATACTCAACTTTGAATGGCTGTAAGTCACTGAAAAATATTATGAATATTCTGCCCAAAAATATATAGGTTTCGTTTAACCATTCTGTGCACAGTGGTGATATTTAGAGTCAGAAATAATTATTCGTTAATAAGTTATTGACAAAAGAGTGGGGAGGTGTTATCTCCGGAACTAATTCACGGTAAATTACAGTTTAAAATGAAAAAATGAAATGTATTGTGAATTCAAGTAGAAAAAAATCAGACCCTTCGGCGTGACCATGAGCCGCAACGAGCCGTGACCGTAACCCTTACCAGGACTCCTGGAAACCAAAGAAAAAAATGACAGAAAAAAGTGGTGGGAGTCAACCTCCCATAGACTTATCATCTGTCTGTTGCAAAGATTAAAGGTTCATCCACACATCGTGAGGTGCATAGAGAGATTAATGCCGCTTTGGAAAACCAGATATGCAATCTCATCTGGAAAACATCGTGTGATCACTAATAGTGTCACCTTTCAGAGTAGTGTGTTTCAGGGCGTCACCAAGAGCCCTCTCCTCTTTTGCCTCACATTATTGCCACTATCTCTCGACAAGAAGATGCACGGCATCTTCCACAGAAATGTAGCGGATCTGTCGATATCGTATGAGCTAATATTTGCTTTCCTTAAATCACCCAGATTGAACTCAGGCACGGAGGGTTTCATTTTGGCATGTTAAGACTAATATATAATAATATAATATAACTATAATAATATAATATAATATAACTAATATATGCCGCAAAAATTAAATTTTGTGCCCGGTAATTTTGGTCAAAAACATATAGTAATGCTGGCTTCAGGTGACTCTGCTATGTGAAACTCGAAAACTATTAGTGATATCAAGTTCTTCTTTGCACAGGAATTTAGTGTTTATTTAGTGCTAATATATGCCGCAAAAATTAAATTTTGTTCCCGGTAATTTTGGTCAAAAACATGTAGTAATGCCAGCTTCAGCTGAAGCCACAACTCCCCTATGCGAAACTCGGAAACTATTAGAGACATCAAACTCTTCTTTGCGCAGGAATTTTGTGCTAATTAAGTGCTCTGGATTTGTGCCATGCACAAAATCCGGGCACTTTTGTTTTACCAGAAACGTGTGGTAATTCTGGCTTCAGGTGACTCTGGGATGTGAAACTCGGAAACTATTAGTCGTATCAAATTCTTCTTTGCACAAGAATTTAGTGCTAATTTAGCGCCAGCAATTTATGTTTTTGGCTAAAATTATCGGGCACAAAATTCAATTTTTGCGGCATATATTAGCACTAAATTAGCACTAAATTTCTGTGTAAAGTAGAATTTGATACCACTAATAGTTTCCGAGTTTCGCATAGGGGAGTTGTGGCTTCAGCTGAAGCTGGCCTTACTACATGTTTTTGAGCAAAATTACCGGGCACAAAATTTAATTTTTGCGGCATATATTAGCACTAAATAAGCACTAAATTCCTGCGAAAAGGAGAATTTGATACCACTAATAGTTTCCGAGTTTCACATACCAGAGTCACTTGAAGCCAGCATTACTACATGTTTTTAACTAAAATTACCGGGCCCAACATTCAATTTTTGAGGCATATATTAGCACTAAATTAGTACTAAATTCATGCGCAAAAAAGAATTTGATATCTCTATTAGTTTTCGAGGTTCACATACCAGGGTGACCTGAAGCTGGCATTACTGTATGTTTTTGACTAAAATTACCGGGCACAAAATTTAATTTTTGCGGCATATATTAGCACTAAACAAGCACTAAATTCCTGCAGAAAGAAGAATTTGATACAACTAATAGTTTCCGAGTTACACATACCAGAGTCTCTTGAAGCCAGCATTACTACATGTTTTTGACTAAAATTACCGGGCACAAAATTCAATTTTTGCAGCATATATTAGCACTGAATTAGCACTAAATTCATGTGCAAAGTAGAATTTGATACCATTAATAGTTTCCGAGTTTCGCATAGGGGAGTTGTGGCTTCAGCTGAAGCTGGCATTACTACATGCTTTTGACCAAAATTACCGGGCACAACATTTAATTTTTGCGGCATATATTAGCACTAAATAAGCACTATATTCCTGCGTAAAGTAGAATTTGATACCACTAATAGTTTCCGAGTTTCACATACCAGAGTCACTTGAAGCCAGCATTACTACATGGTTTTGACTAAAATTACCGGGCACAAAATTTAATTTTTGCGGCATATATTAGCACTAAATAAGCACTAAATTCCTGCAGAAAGAAGAATTTGATACCACTAATAGTTTCCGAGTTTCACATACCAGAGTCTCTTGAAGCCAGCATTACTACATGTTTTTGACTAAAATTACCGGGCACAAAATTCAATTTTTGCAGTAATTTAAATAAAACCTCACTAATTCAAATAATATACTAAAGCAGAGAGTATTAACTATCAAACCTTTTTTCTATTTCTACTTCTCTTTTCTATTTCTATTTCAAAATCTCGAAATAATATGATGCAGTTGAATTCATTTAAATTTGAATTTATAAATTTCAATCCTGATGAAAAGGTTAGATGAGATCCCCAAAATGATTTCCAATTTTCAAATATTTTTATCCATATATGACATGAGTAAAAAGATCAAGAAAAAAGATTGAAAAATATTTTTTTCTTTATAGTATGGGGAAGAGTGCTATGATGAATATATGATTGCATTAGAAAGAGAGCAACAGGAATGCCGTGATCGAGCTAGGAAGTGCATTGCAGATCACGTTGAAGTGGTGTATGGTGCAGGAAATGGATTCGTACATGAACGTCTGTGATTGTACTGAGGTTAAATAAACAATCTGAACAAAATTCAGTTAATCAAATTAACATGCTTTCAATCATTTTCAATCAAAGAGATCAATTTTCAACAAAGTACATATATTTTCTACCTAAAACAGCGATTGTCAACATGATTTATCAATTTGCAACTAAAAAAGATACATTTTTTACCAAAATTAGAATCGATGACTTACAGTAAGAAAAATTAATTTTTAACAAACAAAAAAAAGAATAATACGCTTTTTCAACAAAATAGATAATATCTGAGGTAACATATGACTTTTAATTCGGAAAGAGGAATCCTTAACAAAATGATTCGATTTTTCGCTGAATAATATATTTATCTCGTGGTTCGCGCTGGATAATGTATTTACCTCGTGCTACGCGCTCGGTCATTGTATTTCTTTCACATCTGTGCACATACCTTTAAAAATTGAATGTCCAAGGATCGACAACTGTAATTTGGTAATTCGGAATTCTCTTTTTTTCGTCCCCTAGCCGGAAGTACGTTTTCCCGGCTACATTTCTATCCAGGAACAGTGGCTTTTACGGCCAGCTAGAGTTAATGCGATCTCTGATTGGCTGCGAGATTTTTGTGGCTCGCTGATGTAGCAACGCTCACTCAGTATTGTGTTATTGTGTACTTAGCCTCCGAAAAAAATTGATCTTGACAGGTGAATGGAAAAAAGAGAGCGTCGGTGTGTTCAACCTCAAAACTGATGATTTAAGGTTAGTGCGATTTTTGTGCATAAAAAGTCGGCACAAAACCGAGGACGAGGAAGGAGTATTAGGTAAAAATAAAAAATGTGTTTGAATCAATTATTTCAAACAAATTATTTCTTTGATATAGGGTCAAACAAATGTTTGTTTCATTCGAAGAGATTTTTTGTTTATCCTTACTTATTTAGTTCAAACAAATTTTCGGTTATTTTACATAAATCTCTTGTTTAAATTGAGTAAAGTTCTTGTTTACATTGAATATATATTTTCTGAATTAATTATAGATTTTGTTCAAGTTAAGTAAATCTTTTTCGTTTTACACTTAACCTCAAAATTGAGCATTCTTTATGAAAATAATGTGTGAGATCGATCATATGTTTTTTGTTAATCATAATTATCTTTATATATGTAAAAGCAGGAACACTTATTCAATCCGAATGTTTACTTCATTATCATTACTAATTGTGCTTCTCATTTCTAAATTAAAAAATCATAAAGTAGAATAATGAGAAATGAACCAGAGTTAGAAATTTGAATTGAACATATATATGAGTATTCCTGCTTTTAATTACACAGCGATAATTACAAATGATAAGAAACATGATTGATTTCATAAATCATCTTTATGAAGAAAGGAGGTTAGAAATGAAAAAAAACTTACTCACCTGCGAAATCTTTAATTATAGCCAAAATGTAAAGCCCCAATATTCAAGTAGTTCCAACAAACACATATTGCGTCCATTTTTCAATTAATTTTAAGTTTTCCAGTAAATCAGAACCGTTAGAATCACACAAAACTGAAAAAAAACAATGCCATCAAATCAATCAAAGAATAAATCAATTGAGATTTTAGGTTAGTACCGCAGGGAAACTTGGCAGTGCCTTAGCACGCCTAGCGGCATATTTGAGCACTTTTTTGTATTGTTTTTTTTTTGTCTGAATCAAATAAATATTTTGATGAATTCAAATAAACAAATTTTAAACAAATGCATTGTTTAATAAAAGCCAATTTTTTGCTTAAATCAAAAAAACATAAAGGTGCTTATTGGGTCGGCCAATAGATTTATATATAAAAGACCCAATAAGCACCCTTATATATAAAAAAAAACATATTTTGCTCGAAAAACATGTAAAAATATTTTACATCACAAAACAAAAGTGATGCACGTTTCAGGAAAGCTAATTTATAATGGAAAATATATCTTAGATGTTAACGTATACAATATTCCATCTTTTGTATTTGGAACAAAAAATTAAATATAAAAATAAGCCCTCTACATAGACTTTACAACTTATCACAATGATATATATGAACTACAATTTAGTATGTACAAGTCACAGTAAAAGAACAATTCAACTTAAATATTTAGGACCCGATAAACTACGCTTTACCCCTGATGAGTGATGGACATAAAGGTGCTTATTGGGTCGGTAAATATATTTATGTATAAAAGACCCAATCAGCACCCTTATATATAAAAAAACATCTTTAGTTAAAAAAACATGTACAAATTTTTACATAACAAAACAAAAGTGATGCACAGTTCAAGAAAGCTAATTTAAAATGGCAAATATAGCTTAGATATTAACGTATACAATATTGCATCTTTATATTTGGAAAAAAAATTTACATATAAAAATAAACCCTTCACGTAGACTTTTCAGCTTATTACAATAATACCTATGAACCACAATTTAGTATGTATAAGTCACAGTAAAAGAAAAATTCAATTCAAATACTTAGGACCCGATAAACTACACTTTACCCCTGATGATTGATGGACATAAAGGTGCTAATTGGGTGGGTAAATTTATTTATATATAAAAGACCCAATCAGCACCCTTATGTATAAAAAAACATCTTTAGCTTAAGAAACATGTAAAAATATTTACATAACAAGATAAAAGTGATTTACATTTTTTATTACTTTTGAAAACGTTGATCAGATTGGGATACTTGCGTTCTTCGTGCTAAATAAGTTTAATTGTTCCACATTTTCTTATACGTGTCATTTGGAAGCTTCTAATTTGACGACCTGATGAACACCGTTCTGTGTATTCTTCCTCCCACGCATTTACTAGAAGGTTAGAAACTAAAAAATTGGTAGTAAACGTCTCAGGAGACTGTCCTCTATTATTATCATTAAACGAAATCTCATTATCTCACGACCCGATAAACACCGTTTAATTTATGAATGCGACCTAATAAACACCGTTAAATCTATGAAAAAATTACTCTCTCAAAAGATTTGTTTATTATTGGTTTCTCAACTTTTGAAAATGTTGATTATATTGGCATTCTTGTGTTCTTCATGCTAAATATGTTTCACTGTTTAACATTTTCTTTTACGTGTCATTTTGAAGCTTCTAATTTGACGACCTGATAAACACCGTTTTATGAATTTTTCCTCCCACGCATTTACTAAAAGGTAAAAAACAAAAAAAAAGGTACTGAACATCTCAGGAGACTGCCTTCTATTGTTATCATTCAACAAAATCTCATTATCTCGCCGACCCGATAAACACCGCCTAAAGTATGAATGCGACCTGATTGACACCGTTAAATCTACGAAAAAATGTACTCTCTCAAAAGATTTGTTTATTATAGATTTTTCAACTCTTGCAAACCTTGATTATATTGGCATTCTTGTGTTCTTCATGCTGAATATGTTTCACTGTTCAACATTTTCTTTTGCGTGTCATTTTGAAGCTGCTAATTTGACGACCTGATAAACACCGTTCTATGAATTTTTCCTCCCACGCATTTACTAAAAGGTTAAAAACAAAAAAAAGGCACTAAACAACTCAGGAGACTGCCCTTTATTATTATCATTAAACAAAATCTCATTATCTCGCCGACCCGATAAACACCGCCTAATGTAGGAATGCGACCTAATAAACACCGTTAAATCTATGAAAAAATTTACTCTCTCTAAAGATTTGTTTGTTATAGTTTTTTCAACTCTTGAAAACGTTGATTAGATTGGCATTCTTGCGTTCTTCATGCTAAATAAGTTTCAGAGTTCAACATCCTCTTTTACGTGTAATTTTGAAGCTTCTAATTTGAAGACCAGATAAACACCGTTTTATGTATTTTTCCTCCCACGCATTTACTTAAAGGATAAAAACAAAAAAAAAGGTACTAAACATCTCAGGAGACTGCCCTCTATTATTATCATTAAACAAAATCTCATTATCTCGCCGACCCGATAAACACCAATTTTATTAAAAAAAAAAACGAATTTTCAACCAAATTCTTAAATACTCAACTAAAAAAAATTCGAAGTTTCCACCAAATAGTTGAATTTTCAACAAAATACATGAATTTTAAACTAATAAAGATAAATTCTTAAGCAAAAATTGAATAGTTGAATCTACAGTTTTTAAAAATTAATGTTTAACCAAAGAGATGATTTTTCAACTAAAATTATGGAATATTCAATAACAATAGTTACATTTTAGGTTTGAAAAAAAAATAATTTAAAAAAAAAACTACTAATTTTCAACAAAATAGTGACATTTTAAAACAAGATGATGTATTTTCAACTAAACTGATGAATCCTCAACTGAAATAGTTGAATTTCCAACCAAAAAAATTATATTTCTACCAAAAAAGATAAATTTTCAACAAAATGGTTACATTTTCAACCACAGAGATGAATTCTCATTTAAAATTATGAACCTTAAACTCAAAAAATGCATTTTTAACTAGAATTTAACTTTCAACCAAGTAGTTGAATTTTCAATTAAAAATTTTAATTGTCAACGAAAAATGTAGTAGTTGATATTTCAACTAAAAAAGACGAATTTCCAACAAGATCTCAATTGTCGACTAAGAAAAATTTGTCATTCAAGAGAAAAAAAAATTGCAACTGAAAATTACAATTGAATTTTCAATCAAAAACATACATTTTCAACCAAGAAGATTAATTTTCTACCCAAAAAGATGACGTCTCAACAAAATACATGAATTTTTAACCAAATAGTTGATTTTTAAACAAAAAAATTAATTTTCTACCAGAAAAGATGAATTTTTAACAAAATACATTAATTTTTAACCAAATAGTTAAATTCTTAACCAAAGAGATTAAGTTTCAATTAAAATGATTCGTCTTTAACTGGAATAGTTACATTTTCAGTTAAAAAATAAATTTTGAACAAAAAAACAACGACTTTTCCATAAAAAGAGTTAAATTTTCAACGAAAGTGATGAATTTTCAAATAAACAGTTGAATTTTCAACTAAAAAAGATAAATTTTCAACCAAAAATAAAAAAAGTTTTTTCAAACACACAGTTGAATTTTCAATTAGAAAACATGAATTTTCAATTAAAATCATGAATCTTTAACAGGAATAGTTGAATTTTCAACCAAAATAATTAATTTTTAACAACAAAAAACGAACTTTCTACCAAATAGTTGAATATTCAACCAAAAAGATGAATTTTTAACTAAAAATTGCGAATTTTCATAAAAATACATGAATTTTAAGCTAAACAAGATAATTTGTTGAAAAAAATTAAACAGTTAAACTTTCAGTTAAAAAATTAATTTTCAACGAAAGAGATGAATTTTTAACTAAAATTAAGGAACATTCCATTAGAACAGTTTCATTTTCAGTTAAAAAAAAACAACTGATTTTTAATAAAATAGATAAATTTTAAAACAAAATAATGAATTTTGAACTGAAATAATGAATCTTCAACTGGAACAGTTGAATTTTCAACCAAATAAATTAATTTTTAACCGAGAAGATTAATTTTCAACAAAAAAAGACGATATTTCAACCAAACAATTAATTATCAACTAAAAAACAAGAAGAAATTTTTTGACAAAATAGTTTAATTTTAAACTAAAATAGATCAATTTTCAGTTTAAAAAATTAATTTTCAAAAAAGAAAAAAACTAATTTTCCACAAAATTGTTATATATTCAACTAAAAAAATCAAAGTTTCCACCAAATAGTTTAATTTTCAACCAAAAAGATGAATTATCAACCAAGAAGATTAATTTCTATCAGAAAAGACGATGTTTCAACAAAATACATGAATTTTAAATTAATAAAGAAAAATTGTTAACCAAAAATTGAACAGTAAAATTTTCAGTTGAAAAAATTAATGTCTAACCAAAGAGATGAATTTTCAACTAAAATTATGAAATATTCAACTGAAATAGTTGAATTTCCAAAAAAAAAAATAATAATTTGCTACCAAAAAAGATAAATTTTCAACAAAATTGTTAAATTTTCAAGCACAGAGATGAATTCTCAATTAAAATTATGAATCTTAAACCCAAAAAATGCATTTTTAACAAGAATTTAATTTTCAACCAAGAAAATTAATTTCCAACCCAAAAACATGACTTCTTAACAAAATACATGAATTTTTAACCAAATAGTTGATTTTTAATTATGAATCATCACCCAAAATTTTTTTTTTTTATTTACAATTCATGAGGACTAATTTCAAACTCGTATAATTTTCAACAAAATAGTTGATTTCTTTACCAAATAGCTGATTTTTCAACCAAGAAAATTAATTTTCTATCAAAAATCAAATTTTCAACAAAATACATGAACTTTCATTAAAATAGTTTAATTTTCAACTGGAAAAGATAATTTTTTGACCAAAAATGGAATATTTGAA
>JAABKJ010075445.1:117164048-117317328 GCA_011634705.1 Andricus grossulariae | reverse complement strand
ATAGTTGAATTTTCAGCCCAAAAAGACGAATTTTCAAGAAAATACATTAATTTTCTTTCAAAATAGTTGAATTTTGAACCCAAAAAGATGAATTTTCCACAGATTAGCTGAAATTTCGACAAAAAAAGATGACTTCAAAAAAATAGTTGAATTTTCAACAGAATAATTGAACTTTCAACAAAATAGTTTTTTTTTATACGAAATAGCTGAATTTTCAACCAAGAAAATTAATTTTCTATGAAAAGAAGAATTTTCAACAAAATTCATGATTTTTAAAAGAAATAGTTGAATTCAACAAAAAAGACCAATTTTTAACAAAATAATTGGATCCTTAACCAAATAGATTTTGTTTATACAAAAAAGATTAATTTTCTATCCAAGTAGACGAATTTTCAACAAAATAATTTAGTTTTCAAACAAAAAAGTCAAATGGTTCAGAAAACAGTCGAATTTTAAACCAGAAAAGGAAATCTTTTAACAATACAGTTAATTTTCAATGAAGAAATGTGAATTTTCAACAAAAAATAAAACTGTTCAATTTTTAGTTTACAAAACTAATTTTTAACAAAAAAAAAACGAATTTTCAAAAAAGAAACTTATTTTCAATCATTTGAATTCAATATAAAACGACGCATTTTTAATGAATTTGTTACATTTTTTACTAAAAAATAATAAGATTTTAACGAAAATGGAATAGTTCAATTATTTAACAAAATAGTTGAGTTTTCAATCAAAAACATGATTTTTCAACAAATAAGTCATTTTAAACCAAATATTTCAATTTTCTACCAAATTGTTGAATTTTCTAGTCAAAAATACGAATTTTCAACAACAACAAAAATTAAATTTCCAATAAAAAAAGTGAATTTTGAAGAAAAAAATTGGTTTACCACCAAATAGTTGAATTTTAAAATAAAATTATGAATCTTCAATCAAAAAAATGTACAATAATTTACAAGAAAATATAAACATTTTCAAACAAATAGTTTAATTTTCCTCTAAAAGCTATCAGTATTCAACCAAAAATGGAATAGTTAAATTTTCAGTTAAAAAATTTAATTTTCAACATAAAGAAAAAACGAATTTTCAAAAAATAGTTAAATCTTCAACCGTAGAATTTTCAACAAAATAATGTAACTTTCAGCAAAATAGTTGAATTCTTTATCAAATAGCTGAATTTTCAACCAAGAAAATTAATTTTCTATCAAAAATCGAATTTTCAACAAAATACATGAATTTTCACTAAAATAGTTGAATTTTTAACCAGAAAAGATTAATTTTCAACAAAAAATGGGATAGTTGAATTTTCAAACCAAAAATACTAATTTCCAACAAAATACATTATTTTTCTGCCAAAATTGTTGATTTTGGAACCCAAAAAGATGAATTTTCCACAGATTAGTTGAATTTTCGACAAAAAAAAGTGACTTCAAAAAAATAGTTAAATTTTCAACAAAATAATTTAACTTTTAACAAAATAGTTGAATTTTTTACCGAATAGTCGAATTTTCAACCAAGAAAATTAATTTTCAACCAAGAAAACTAATTTTCAACATAACAAAAAAAACGAATTTTAAAAAAAGAATCTAATTTTCAATCAGTTGAATTTTCAATGAAAAACATGATTTTTCAACAAAAAAGTTCATTTTTAACAAAATGTTTTAATTTTTTACCAAATGGTTGAAGTTTTAAGCAAAAAATTCGAATTTTCTACAAAAAAGTTAAATTTTCAATAACAAAATGTAAATTTTTGAAAACAATGGATTTACGACCAAATAGTTAAAGTTTAAAATAAAATCATGAATCTTCAACCAAAAAAATTTAACAAAGTTTGTAACAAAAAAAAAAAAAACATTTTCAAACAAATAGTTTAATTTTCAACTAAAAACTATCAATTTTCAACAAAAAATGGAATAGTTAAATTTTCAGTTAAAAAAAATCTTTCGAGATTTTACAAAATCTATTGAAGTTTTTTTGAAATCTTTCCAAATTAATTTTTTTAAATAAAACGTCATTGAAAATGTTTCTAGAAATCTTTAGAAAAGTTTCTGATTTTCTTGAAAACTATCAAAATTCTTGAAAAGCTTCGAAATTTTTTTTCGAATTCTTCAAAGACTTACATTTTGTTTTCAATTTTTTTAAAATCTTTTCCAATTCTAAATATCTTTTGAAATGATTCATATTTATCCTAATTTTGTTTAATTTTGCTAAATTCTGAGAAATTACTTTATAAATTCCAATTTTGGAAATCTTTCAAAATGATTAAAAATATTTTCAAATATTCTCTTAAAATTAATTTTTCATAATGAAAAGTCATTTAAAATTGACCCAGAAATCTTAAGAAAAGTTTTTTCCTTCAAACCTTGTAAAATTCTTAAAAAGACTTGAAGTCTTCAAAAGTTAGATTTTATTTTTAATTTTTAAAGATCGTTTTAAACTTTAGATTATCTTCGGATTCTTTAAAATCGCCTTAAAACCTTCCATATTTTTCTGTTGGCATTTTTAAAAATCTTCTGAAATATTTTACAATATTTTTTTTTTTAAGTTATATTTTCAAAAAAAATTAGCAATTGAGATTTTTCTAGAAACCTTAAACACGATTTAAACACCTTAAACCTTTCAAAATTCTTAAATAGCTTCGAAATTTTTTGTTCGAAATCTTCGAAAATCTACAATTTGTTTTGAATTTTTCACAATCTGTTCAAATTTTAAATTATCTTTGATTCTTTTCCAAACTTCTAAATATTTTTGGAAATTATTCGAATTTTTCCTTGAATTTCGATAAAATTCTTCTACATTCTGCAAAATTCCTTTGAGTTATTCCAATTTTTTTTTACATCTTTAGAAAATGTATGAAAAGTTTTGAAATCTTGTTCAATTTTCTTTAAAACTTTTATTTTTTTCAAATAAAGTATGAACTGATTTTTACCCTGGAATCTGAAAAAAAAATTTTTTCTTGATATTCATAATTCTTAAAAATCTTCTACATTTTTTGTTCGAAGTCTTCAAAAGTCTATATTTTGTTTGAAAGTTTTGGGAATATTTTCAAGTTGAAAATTGTTTTTGAATTTTTCGCAACTTCTGTTTATCTCAAACTTACTCTAATTTGTTCTAAAAGTTTGTTTCAAAATCTTCTACATTCTTTTTAGAAATTTTAGAACATTATTTTAAATCTTTTTCAATGTTATTCAAAAATTCATTTTTTGAAATAAACAATAATTTGAAAATTTTCATGGAATCTTATGAAATTTTTTTTAATTCCCTTCTAACGTTTGAAAATTCTGAAAAATTTTCAAAATTCTTGATTCAAAATCTTCAGAAATCAACATTTTCTTAAAATGTTGAGTATTATTCAAAAAATTTGAAAAGAATCCAAAGCACTTGAAAGAGATATCAATAATTTCAAGGAATACCAAAAGATTTTAAAGAGCTTGAAATTTTTTGAGATATTTTAACAGGTTTCAAGAAATTTTCAACTGATTTTACTAATTTAATTGATTCAAAAGGACTTTTGAAGGAATTTTTAAAAAGTAGGAATATTTTAGGGTATTTCAAAAGAATTCAAAGTAATTTGAAGAGATTTCAACAATTAGAAGATTTTTTTTTTTAATTTAGAGGATTTGAAAATTTTTAGAGGTTTCTTGAAGATTCCAAGGATTGTTCATTGGATTTCAGTACTTTAATTTATTTCAGAGCATTTGCAATATTCTAAAGTAATTTAAGAGATTCCAAGCATTTTTAAAGATGTAAAGAGTTCCAAGTGTTTTTAAAAGTTTTAAAAGATCTTGAAATATTTTGGAAAATTTCTAATTACTCAAAGGACTTTTTTGTCTTTGAATAATTTGAAGGAATTTGAATGGATTTGAAATATTTTAGGCTATTTTTCAAATTTTCATTTGCTTTTAAAGGGTTTTAAAAAATTTCAAGAATCCAAGGAATTTTAAATTGATTTCAGTAATTGATTTTAGAGGATTTCATATATTTTAAAGTATTTTAAAAGATTCAAAGGCAGTTTCAAGAAATTAAAAAAGTTTCAGGGAATTATAAAAAATTTTTTGAGGACTTGAAAACTTATATATTATTCTAAAAGATTCATAGACATTTTCAATCGATTTGAGTAATTTAATTATTAATTTTCAACTGAAAGAGTAAATTTTCAACAGAAATAGAATAGTTAAATTTTCAGTTAGAAAAATAAATCTTCATAAAAAATTAATTTTTAACCAAAGAAATTATTTTTTAAGCAAAAGATGAAGTTTCAGCTAATGAGATTATATTTCTGCTAAAAATACGAATTTTCAACGAAGTACTCGAATTTTCACCTGGAATTGATAAAGTTTTAAATTACAGGAGAATAGTACAATTTTTTATTAAAAATTAATTTTCAGTGAAAAAAATTAATTTTCAGTATAAATTAATTTTCTGTAAAAAAATTAATTTTCAGCCAAAATTAATTTGTTGTAAAAGAATTAGTTTTCAGTAAAAAAATTAATTTTCAGTATATAATTTATTTTCAACTAAATAACGTAATTTTTCAGTATAATAGTTCAATTTGCAACTACAAAGATGAATTTTCAACGGAGAGAATACATTTTCAACTAAAAATGGAATAGTTCTATTTTCACTTGAAAAAATTATGGATAATTATATTTTTTCAACTTCACAGTCAAATTTTGAACGAAAAATGGAAAAATAAATTTTTCGGTTGAAACAATTAATTTTCAATTTAGATTAAAAGGAATTTTCAACAAGATAGTTCAATTTTCAAGCAGTCATGAATTTTTAACTAAAATGATGAATAGAGAACCAAAAACATTAATTTTTGATCAACTAATTCAATTTTAGAACCAAAAGACAAATTTTCGACTGAAAGATTAAATTTTCATCAGAAAATATAATAGTTCAATTTTCAGTTAAAAAAGAAATGAATTTTTTACCAAACGGTTGAATCGTTTTGCCAGAAAATGTATCTTCTACCAAAAATGATAAATTTTCGACAAAATACGTGAAGTTTCAACTAAAAACCATACATTTTTAACAAAAATAGAACAGGTTAGTTTTCAGTTAGAAAAATGAATTTTCGTAAAATATACGAATTTTCAATCAAATAAATGAATTTTTAACAACAAATCAGGTTTCAACATATGAGATTAGTTTTCTGTCAAAAAAGACGAATTTTCAACGCAATATTTGAAAATGCACTCAAAACTAATTAATTTTTAACCAAAAAAATTACTTTTTATCGAATTAGTTCTTCATTTAGCTCAGTAGTTGAATTTTCAACTGAAAAAGATTAATTTTCAACCAAGCAATTGTGATTTTTAACCAAAAAAGTTGAAATTTTTACCAAAATAGATCAATATTAAATCCAAAACTAAAAGCTCATTAACTTTAAAAAAAAATTTTAATTAGTTCAAATTTTCAAAAAAATGATGAAATTCACATCAGTTCATTGAAAATTCTCTGTCAGGTTTTCCCTAATTTTTCCTGACCAGTTTTAAATTTCCTGACTTTTCCTGACTCTGGAATTCCGTGAACCTGAAGCATCCCTAAAATGTACCTTTTATCGTTATAGCGATTTAGTAGTTTAGTTTTAGGGGAAAAAGGGGACTTTTTTTCAATAAAGGATTAAAAGAGGATATCGTTGTAAAGTCGGGTAGGTGACGGGGTAAAGTTGGTCAGATTACGTGATAATGTCGTCTAGGGTACGGGGTGAAGTCGATTAGGGTAGAGGGTGAAGTTATTTAAAGTACGGGGTAAAGTCGACTAGTTTTCAGGGTAAATTTGGCTGGGATACGGGGTAAAGACGGTTAGGGTACAAGGTAAAGTTGGCTAGGATACGAGGGAAAGGCAGATATAGTACGGCGTAAAGTAGAGTATAGTGCTGAGTAAAGTAGACTAGAGTGTAAGGTAAAGTCGGCTAGAGTATGAGATAAAGTCGGCTAGAGTGTGAGGTAAAGTCGGCTAGAGCGTGAGGTAAAGTTGGATAGGCTACCGGGTAATATAGACAAAAGCACGACGAACTCACAGGCACAGGACTGAAACTATAAGGGATTCTCCCAGAGCTACGACAAAATTTTGTCAAAAATCCCCCTTGTACGTTTTTTTTCCTACAAATTCAAGGGTGGAAAGGGGGTTGGGCAAAAAAGGGATGGGATTGTGATCCCTGAAATAACAATAAATTATCGTCATCATTTATATAATTATTTTGTCGTTCTTTTGATCAAACCTCAATCAGTGTTTCTCTGATTTTCTCCACCCTTCGCTACCCCCATCGTTGCCGAAATGAAAAGGGGTGAGTCGCGGTTGGCGAGGTCGCTTGCTTCCTTGCAGGAGGAGATTCGCCTGCAGGACCCTCAAACATTTCGTGAGGCACCACGTCGTTACTCTGATATGAAATTACATTATATTGACCAACAAGTACGTGAGATTCTAAGGGACCGCATCATAAAAAATAACACCTCACCCTTCAGTTCAGCAGTGGTCGTGGCCGGTAAAAAGGATGGTGGTTACACATTTTGCGTCGGCTATCGATGCCTAAACGGTCAGACAGAAGATGCACCATAGTGTTTGCCGCGCATTAACGTAACACTTGAGGACCTCGGAAACGCTAAAATATCTCTAACGCTGGATTTGAAGAGCGGCTATTGGCAGATCTCAAAAGCTCAAAAATTGAGACTGTTCACGGCCTTCGCTACCCCTGAAAACGGACAGTATCAGTTCCGCGTAATGCCCCTCGTACTGAGGAACGCACTTTGAACTTTGCAGAACTTGATTCGGCAAGTTCTCGCCGACCCGTGGGGAAATTTTTTCATTGCCCACGTTGAAGACATCGTCGTGTATTCATTTGACTGAGAGAAGCACCTCACAAACCTCGGGCTCGTCCTCGAGCGTCTCTCTTTTTACGGCCTGACGATAGCCCCGAAAAAGTGCATTTTTGGGAAAACGTTGCTACACTATCTCGGGCATGTCATTAGCACTAGCGGTTACACAGCCCAACTTATTCATATTGAGGCTATTTGGGACCCACCAACTCCACGGAATCACAAGGCCCTGCGATACTTCATTGGCCTCTGCAACTATGTAAAGAAGTACATTCCGAACTCCTCACAAATCTTAGCCATGCTGACCGACCTACCACCAACTGAGCAGCCTTTTAAGTTGACCCCGGAAACACAGAAGAGATTTGAGTTCACCAATATCGCATTTCAAAAACCAAGAAGCCTCAGCCGGCCTGATTCAAATGTAGCCTTCGTGCTCCAAACAGATGCCAGCGCAAATGAAATGGGCGCCGTTCTCATGCAAGTGGACCGCAACGGCCAACGTCAGATCATCTTATTCGCTAGCGCAAAATTTTCGGTGACCGAATCCAGATACCATTGCGTCCTGCTGAGAGATTTCACTTACAAAATTAAGCACGTACCCGGCCGACATGCAACGTTTGCTGCCACCAACCAGCACAAAGGCCACTCAAGCATCGGCAGTTCCTATGCTTAGCGCCATCACAGCCATTCCAACCGACCCACTGTACCATGAAATAATAGAAACCCAGCAGGAGGATCCAGCGATCACACGAAACACACTGCGATGGCGGAAGTTACGAGATACCCATCTTCACAAGCTGGTGTGCTATGGATTTACCATGACGCGGAAATCGCCATACACCCGGGCATTGAGGAGACTAGACGGCCGTGAAAAGATTCTATTACTGGCCAGGTATGAATCGTGAAGCCCGTCGCTACGTGGCAGTGTACCACTTATGCCTGTGCTATAAGCCAGTGCGGGAACGACAACCAGATCATCTACGATCACGAGCTGCCACCAGGGCATTCAACACGATCGCCGTGAACCTAATGGGACCATATCCATAAACGAGTCAAGGCCCCTCACACATCTTAGTCGTAAAAGATTCGTTCACTTGCTAGGTGGAAGCTGTCCTCTTAAGGATCTCTAACGCTCCACGGATCATCGAGGCTTACGAACAAGAGGTTTTCAGTCGCTTCGGATGCCCACGCTGAATCCTCAGCAACAATGGACCCCAGTTCACTGGACACGCATGGGCCGAAGCCAGCCAGAAGTGAAATGTGAGCTGTGGACTACGCCCACCTATCACCCTCGTGCTAACCCAACGGAGGGAAGAAATCAAGAGATCAAGAAGGGTCTCCGCCTGGGCCTGCACCAAGGAAATCAACGTACTTGGGACAGGCACCCACCCAAATTGTTATTTGGATTACGACGCCACACGAACGCCGCCACTGGTGCTACATCCAGCTACCTGCTCCTGGTTTAAACCATCCTCGGTCCTGGCCAATGCAATTTCGCAAGCGAGATTGACGCCGTACCACGAGCTGAAGGTCTACAACGGAGAAAGGAAGTAGCGCGAGCGCATCAGGCAAGCCACCTGGGCCCGTACCAGATCTTTTAAGACATTGCTGGAGACGTTTACTGGGTCTTGAACGACGGAACGGTCCAGAAAGTTCACGGAAACCTACTAGTTTCTGCACAGATTATAATGATTTCCCAAAGATTTAAAATATTTCGTAAAGATTCCAAAGATTTCAGAAAAATTTCACAAAGATTTTCAAAGCTTTCAGAAAGGGTTCACAAAGATTTCACAAAGATTTCAATGATTTCCCAAAGATTTCAATAATTCCACAAATATTATCAAATATTTTAAAATTTTTAAAACGATTTCGCAAAGATCTCAACAGGATTTTACGAAGATTTCAATGATTACTCAAATGTTTGAAAGATTTCACAAACATTTCACACAGATTTCAAATATTTCGGATAGATTTAAAAGATTTCACAAAGAATTTAATTATTTCACAAATATTTCGAAGATTTAGCAAAGACTTCAGATAGATTAAAAAAATTTCACAATGATTGAAATGATTTCTCAAAAATTTCACAAATATTTCGCAAAGATTTCAAATATTCAGCAAAGATTTTGAATAGATTCAAAAGATTTCGAATAGATTTAAAAGATTGCACAAAGACTTTAATAATGTTCTAAAAATTTCACAAAGATCTTAATAATTTCACAAATATTTCAAATACTTCGCAAAGATTTCCAAAGATTTCACAAAGATTTGAATGGCTTTCTAAAGGTTTAAAAAATTTCACAGATATTTCGCAAAGATATCGGATAGATTTAAAGGATTTCACAAAGATTTTAATGATTTCCCAACGAATTCATTAATTTTACAAATATTACCAAATATTTTGAATATGTCGCAAATATTGCCAAAGACTTTCCAAGATTTCACAAAGGTTTTACGAAGATTTTAAATATTTCAGAAAGGTTTTGAATAGTTTACAAAAAATTTCCGATAGATTTCAAAGACTATAAAGTTACTATTACGAAAAAAGCATTTTTATATAATTTTATATTACATTTATAAAAACATTGGGCACGCTCGAAAAAATGTCCTGACTTTAAAAACAATTCCCTGAAATTTTCAGGATTTTTTAGTTATATACAAATCCCCTGACATCCAATACCATATTTTACATACCAATACAATCAGCAGATTCTATTTCAAAATAGAAAATAATACACTGCGTGAGTCATACGTACCTGAAACATAAAATAAATGTACAACTTATTATTAAGAACAATATTCATTTTTTTCATATTTGAGATAGAAATCTAAACTAACTTTAGTAAAATATCAAGTTCAATTTAAGTTTGAATCACGGTTTAAATTAAGTATACATTAATTAGTATTAAGTAATAATAGCAAAGAATATACAACAATTATGCGAGTTGATTACAAATTATATTTTTTAATCCATAAAAATACCTTACAGTATAGAAATGGTGCTTTTTAGATATAAAATTAAATAAAAGGATTTTCCTTAATTTATGAAAATAACTTACTATAAGGGCACAAGAGTTTTTAATGGTACAAGCTTTTAAAAATTTTATAATCAAACGATATTCTTAAATATACTTGCATTATCACTATAGAATAATTAAAAAAATGGATAATGCTAAAAATAAAAATAATCAATTTTCAAATTTGTTGCTATAGTGAAAATTATAACAAGAAGTTTGATATGAATAAGTATAAATCCAATACTATTTATACCGACAAAGTTACAAAACTTCAGGATCAATTCAAAACATAAAACAATAAATTAAATATAATTCAAGTGAATCAGGAGAAATTCAAGGGAAATGAAAAGAATACGATGGAATTAATGAAAATTCAAGTAAATAGAAATAAATGGTTAAAATTTTGAATATTCCATTGATTTGAGTAAAATTGGGGTGCATTTAGAAGATTTTAATGGAATTTTAAAGAATTTGATAAAATACCGAAGAATTCAAGATGAATTCAGAAGTCTTCAGAGTGAATTAAAACAAAATACAAACAAAAAATGTTAACGTTCAAGTATAATTGAGTCAATTTAGAAGAATTCAAAAGAATTCAGGAAAAATTCAACATAATTTAAGTGAATTGAAAAAAATGAAAAAACTAACGAGTTAAATAAAATTCGAGTGAATTTCGAGAAATTTATGGTAAATGAGAAGAATTTGATATTTGATGAAACTCATAAACAAATTCATGGTGAATTACCAAAACTTCAAGTGAACTCAAAACAATTCAAAAATATTTTTGAAATTCAATAAAGTCACTCAATTTTGAATGAATTGAGAAACATTCAACGGAATTCAAAAGAATTCATCAATATCCTATAGCCTTTCGTAGAGTCGTCGTAACCTACAAAAATACCGATTTTAGATTCCGTATCCAATCTCCTTCCCTGATGTTTATCAATATGTGCATACATTTCAGTACCGAAAATTTTTAAATCGGTGAAGTTACATTTATTTTCTCTGCCCATAGATTTTTTGGTAGAATTGTAGCGAATAACATCGTGCACGATACTTCTACAAGCATACGAATTTCGCGCTCGGCTTCTCGGTTTTGTCGAGGCATGTGAAAAACAGTTGTTTGATGCTTTATACCGTTTTCAAAAAGTATTTCACTCAAATCTTCATCAACGCCTGTTTCTTTTTCTAAGCATTGCATATAATTAAGAAAACAGTCTTTTAGTTCGTTTTTATGTTTCAAAAAGTAAAGATCATTGTACTGCGAATAATCATCTTTGGATAATAAAAAGTATCGAGAGCCACCGACGGAATTAGTTTCTATTGGCCTACATAGGTCTGAATTAATTATATCACCTACTCTTGTTTTATCATTTTCACTAAATGGAAAGGGGCTTTTGTGCATTTTGCCGAACGCACAAGGGTCAAAGAACTGATTCGATTCATTTGCCTTAGCATTATTATATCTAAGAAAATTCTTAACATGCGCAAAATTTTGGTGGCCTAAGCGCTCGTGCCACACCTGCAACATATCTTTCTCAATAGGCGCATTCGCGCCTTCTTCAGCAAAATACGAGTTTTCTACTTTATCGACTTTTATTTTAATTCTAAATAAAGTACTACTCTCGAATTTTCCTCCTATTGCCGAGATTTTATTACCTTCATAACATTTATATTAAACTTTATTCGATTGAAACGTAATATTTTTTTCAATCGTTGCTCGCATAGAAAACTGGTTGTATTCAAATACCAGCGCTTGAAGAACATTTGGCAAATATTTTCTTACCAATGTTTTTCTGTTATACGCCAGTACATCAGTACGGCCTTTACCTTCAGCGTACACTAGATGCCCATATCCAAGGCATTCGGCAGACGAGAAATACGCTCGAACGATGTAAAGTACTCCCGCTTGTTAGACATGTGCTGCGATGCTGCAGAATCAAAGAACCATGCTGTTGGCTGTGAATTCCCATTTGTTGAGATTAGCGATTCTCCTACAAGGGCGTTGCTGTCTTGCGACGATTTGTTGTTGTTGAGGCGTCGTGATTCACAATGCTCAAGTCGCTGGTAATTATCTGAAAGGTGCCAGCAGTTACAGCGCTTGTGACCGCCCCAACCACAGTGCCAACAACTTTCTTGTTTTGATTTTGTTTCTAGCAGTGTCTTTATTTGCATTTTTCTATCGTGTTATTCTGCTCTTGATTCTCCTTAAATTTTCTCGTATTTCTCCGCAAATTTCCACGTTTACCGCTAGAAACAGATACAAACGTCACATCCGACAGATTTGGTCTTCCGAACTTTCGGCGAGGAGAAGTGCCGTATATAAGAAAAATATTTTGTTAATCTAATCATCTTGATCATCGGCGCTCTTGAAGGTGCCAAGGTTTCACTGGTTTATAGCCTGAAAAGCACCCCTGCGTGTCAAAGAAATGCTAAGAAACTTGCGGGGAAAATGCAGAAGGCCATCATCCCGGGGTTGCCCCGTGTCTTCAGGGTGCACGAGACTTTTGCCGGATTATGGTATTGAATTCGTCGCAGATGGGTGGTCACAGGACACGTCTAAATCGCAACGACAGGCCGGCAAAACCCTCGTTTGTTTTATGGGCATAAAGTGACCCAAGGATGACAGCTTTCAGCATCCACTTCGCAAGTGTCGTGGCATATTTTTGGCACGCGGGTATGGCTTTGAGGTTACGAACCAGTAATGGTTTTGCACCTCCAAGTGCACCAATCACAAGGACAATTACTTGCACCAAATATTTTGGGTCGTTGCAGTCGTTGCAGCTCCCTTTTAAGGTCTTGATACATTTCCTCCTTTTCTTTCTCCTTGGCAGTGGTGTTGTATTGGGAAGGAGCCGATAATTCAATCACAAATATAGTTCATCTCTCGATGTCTTGGAGAACAATGTTAGGCCTCGAGTATGCAACGGAGACTGCTGTACTGACCCCGAAAGTATGTGTGCTGGGTACTCAGCGTGTGCTTGACACGCTCTGCATCTATCGCTGGGAACTTCTTGACATGAAATACGGACACGGTATCTTTTTTAGTTGAAAATTCAACTATTTGGTTGAAAATTCAACTATTTTGGTAGAAAATGCAACTATTTGGTTATGGGTGGAAACTCGAACTGTCTTATGGGAAATGCATGTATTTTGGTAGAAAATTCTACTATTTGGTTAAAAATTAAACTATTCGTTTGAAAAATTAAATAGTTGGTGAAAAATTAAGTTTTTTGTTGAAAAATTGTGTTTTTTGATTGGATTCTACGAGTTGAAAATTGTGTTTTTTTTTCTTAAATTAATTTTTTAACTGAAAATGGAACTATTCCATTTTCGGTTCAAACTTATGCTTTTTGTTGAATTCAACTATTTGGTTAAAAATTCATCTCTTGTGATTAAAATTACATTATTGTTGAAAATTTATATTTGTTAGCTCAGTTTAACTAGTAGGAAATTATTTTTGGTTGAAAATTAATTTTTAAATCGAAAATGTAACTATTCTATTTTTGGTTGAAAACTTATCTTTTTTAGTAGAAAATTCAACTATTTTGGTAGAAAATTCAACTATTTGGATTTGGGTAAAAAATTGAACTGTCTTATGGAAAATTCATGTATTTTGGTAGAAAATTCTGCTATTTGGTTAAAAATTAAATTATTCATTTGAAAAATTAACTAATTGGTAAAAATTTAACTTTTTTGTTGAAAATCGTGTTTTTTAGTCAATTCTACAAGTTGAAAATTGTTCTTTTTTGTTCAAAATTAGTTTTTAAACTGCAAATGTAACTATTCCATTTTCGGTTGAAACTTATGATTATCTATCGTAATTAATAATTACATTATCGTTGAAAATTCATCTTTGTACTTTTGAAATTCAACTAAATTATTGGATCGTATTTTTTGGTAGAAAATTTAAATATTTTGTTGAAAATTCGTCTTTTTGGATAGAAGATTAATCTTCTTTTTTGAAAATTCATCTTTTTGACTGGGGGTTCAACTATTTTCTTGAAAATCAATCTTTTTTAGTTTACTTTAACTTGCAGACATTTTTTTTGGATGAAAATTAATTTTCAAACCGTAAATGTAACTATTCTATTTTTGGATGAAAACTACTTTTTTAGTTGAAAATTCAACTATTTTGTTTTGTGTGCAAGATTGAACTGTATTATGGAAAATTCATGTATTTTGGTAGAAAATTCCACTATTGGGTTAAAAATTAAACTATTTATTTGAAAAATTAACTGCTTGGTAGAAAATTAACTTTTCTGTTGAAAAATCATGTTTTTTAATTGAATTCTACCAGTTGAAATTTTTTTTTTTTTTCAAATTAATTTTTAAACTGAAAACGTAACTATTCCATTTTCGGTTAAAACTTATGCTTTTTTTAAATTCAACTATTTGGTTAAAAATTACACTAATTGAAAATTAAATTCTGGGTGGAAAATTAACATTTTTGTTGAAAAATCATAGTTTTGAATAGAAAATACAACTGTTTTTAGAAAATTCGTCTCTTTTGTTGAAAATTCGTCTGTTTGTGTAGAAAATTAATCTTATCTTTTGAAAATTCATCTTTTTGGCTGGGCATTCAACTATTTTGTTAAAAATTCATCTTTTTTAGTTCAGTTTAACTGGTAGGAATTTTTTTTTGGTTGAAAATTAAATTTTAAACTGAAAATGTAACTATTCTATTTTTGTTTGAAAACTTATCTTTTTTAATTGAAAATTCAACTGTTTGGTTGAAAATGAACTATATTGGTACAAAATTCAACTATTTGGATTTGGGTAAAAAATTGAACTGTCTTATGGAAAATTCATGTATTTTGGTAGAAAATTCCACTATTTGGTTAAAAATTAAACTATTTATTTGAAAAATTAACTGCTTGTTAGAAACTTAACTTTTTTGTTGAAAAATCGTGTTTTTTAATTGAATTCTACGAGTTGAAATTTTTTTTTTTTTTTTTCAAAATTAATTTTTAGACTGAAAATGGAACTATTCCATTTTCAGTTGAAACTTATGCTTTTTTTTAATCAACTATTTGGGTAGAAATTAAACTATTTGCAAATTAAATTCATGGTAGAAAATTAACATTTTTGTTGAAAACCAATACTTTTGGGTAGGAAAATGCAACTGTTTTGTAGAAAATTCACCTTTTTTGTTGAAAATTCGTTTTTTTGGGTAGAAAATTAATCTTATTTTTTGAAAATTCATCCTTTTGGCTAGGGGTTCAACACGAAACGTCGGCAAGTTTCGTAGTTTTGCACACGATTGAAACCCGAAAAAGCTTTAAATTTAAATTTATCAAAATTATACTTCTTTGCAGAAATTGTCTGCCCTGAAGTCAAAATTCAAATTCTGTACTGAAATTCCCGGTCCCATATTGAAAATTAAGATTCTTATAAAATCTTCTCAGACCCAAAGTTAAAATTCAAATTCTTTGCGGAAATTGTCTATCCGAAAGTAAAAATTATAATTTTTAAAAAAGCTTCAACGTCTCAAGTCAAAATTATATTTCTCTAATCAAATTTCCTGTTCCAAATTAAAAATGATAATTATATAGGAAACTTCCTTGTCCCAAAGTCAAAATTCGAATTCTTTGCAGGAAATTGTCTTTCTCAAAGTCAAAATTATATTTTTTAATTAAAATTCCGTGTTTTGAAGTGAAAATTATAATTTTTTACTGAAATTCCCTGTTCCAAAGTCAAAATTATAATTCATGACTAAAATTTCCTGTCCCAAACTGAAAGTTATAATTGTTTACTCAAAATCTCCGTTTTAAAGTAAAAACTATAATTCTATTAGAAACTTTCATCTCCCCAAGAAAAAATGTGTGTGCTTTGCGAAAATCCCCTGTCCCAAAGTCCAAATTATATCTTTTCACTAAAATTCCCTATCCAAAACTCGAAATAAAAACTTTTGACTAAAATTCCCTGTCCCAAACTCAAAATTATATTTCTTCACTCAAATTCTTTGTTCCAAACTCGAAATTGAAATTCTTTACTAAGATTTTCTGTCCCAAAGTAAAAATTATAATTCTCCTCTAAAATTTCCAGTTTCATTTCAAAATAATAATTCTGTTAATAAATTCCCTGTCCCGAATTTTAAATTTGAATCCATTGCGGAAATTGTCTGTACCGAAGTTAATATTATATTTCTTTACTAAAATTTCTTTCCCAAACTCAAAATGAAAATTCTTAACTGAAATTTTCTCTCCTAAGGTGAAATTATAATCTTTACTGAATTTTCCTGTTCCAAGTCAGAATTATAATTATTGTAGAGAATTCCCTATCCCGAAGTCAGAATTTAAATTCTTTGTGGAAATTGTCCCAAATTGCAAATTATATTTCTTTACTGAAATTTCCTGTCCGAAACTAAAAATTATAATTCTCTACTAAAATTCCCTGTCCCAAACTCAAAATTAAATTTCTTCACTTCAATTCCCTGTCCCAAAATTAAAATAATATTCTGTACTAAAATTCCCCGTCGCAAAGTAAAAATTATAATTCTTCAGTAAAATTTCCTGTTCAATTTCAAAATAATAATTCTTTTAGTAAATTACCTATCCGGAAATCTAAATTGGAATCCTTCACTGCAATTCCCTGTCCCTAACTCAAAATTATATTTCTTTACTGAAATTTCTGGCCCAAACTCAAAATTAAAAGTCTCTGCTTTTTCTGTTCCAAAGTGAAAATTATAATTGTACACTAAAATTTCCAATTCAATTTCAAAATAATAATTCTTTTAGTAAATTCCCTATCCCAAAGTCAAAATTTAAACTCTGTGCGCAAATTGTCCCAAATTACAAATAATATTTTTTTTACTGAAATTCCCTGTCCCAAACTCCAAATTATATTGCTTCACTGAAATTCCCTGTCTCAAACTCAAAATTAAAATACTGTAATAAGATTTCCTGTAAATTTCCAATTCAATTTCAAAATAATAATTCTTTTAGTAAATTCCCTATCCGGAAGTCTAAATTTGAATCCTTTGCGAAAATTGTCTGTCCCAAAGTCAAAATTAGATTTCTTTACTCAAAATTTGAATTCTTTGCGGAAATGGTCAAAAATTCCAAATAATATTTCTATACTGAAATTCCCTGTGCCAACTCAAAATTATAATTATTTACTAAAATTCCCTGCCCGAAACTCAATATTAAAATTTTTGACTACAATTTTCTGCCCCAAACTCAAAATTATAATCCTTTTTTTAAATTCCCTGTCCCAAACTCAAAATTAAAATTCTTCACTATGATTTCCTGTCACAAAGTAAAAATTATAATTCTACATTAAAGTTACCAAATCAATTTCGAAATAAATAAAAAAAAAATATTATAAAAATAATAAATTAAAGAAAAAAGTAAATTCCCTATATCAAAGTCAAAATTTAAATACTTTGCGCAAATTCTCCCAAATTACAAATAGAGACATAAGAAGCCATAGAAACACGAGAGCTTGCATGAAAAAATGCATGGACGTGCAGGAAGCTAGAGTAGTATGCACCCCTAAATATAATTTTTTTCAAAATCAAACAAAATCGATTTATTTTTGGGTGAATTCAAACAAATTAGGGGGGTGTCCCGATGAAAATGAAAAAAAAAACTTCCAATGCATTTTTGGACCACCCTAATGTTGCATTCATTTAATTAATTTGAAGAAATTTCAAAGCGTTTGAAATATTTTAGGATAGATAATTTCAAACGCTTTGGAATCAGCTTGTAATTCTTTGAAATCTTGTGAAATACCCTGAAAAAAATTTGAATCATTTCAAATATTTTGAAATACTTTGAAATTTTTTAAAGCTCTTGAAAAATCCTTCGATTTTTTTAAATTCCCTAACATCTTTGAAATTCTCTGAAATCACTTAGAATCATTGAAATATATTGAAAATGCTCTAAGATATTTCAAATCCTTTAAAATCTTTTGAAATCCTTTGACATTTTTTTTGAAGTGTTGATAATTCCTGGGAAAATTAAAAAATTTTCTAAAATCTTTCAAATTCTTTGAAATCCCTTCAGATTATTGAAATCAATTTAAGATTCTATAGAATCTTTTGAAATATCCTAAAATATTTAAAAAATTTTTAAATCTTTGGGAGTACCTTAAACAATTTCTTTGAAAATATATTAAAATATATTTGGAGCTTTTAAATCCCTTAAAAATAATACAGCTCGTGAAAATGCCTTTGAAGTGTTGAAAATATCATAAGATCTTCACAATTCTTTGAAAATTGGCCCTGAAATCTCTTTTGAAACCCTAACATATTGCAAACACTTTGAAAACCCACAAAATTATTAAAATCTTTTAAAAATTCCTTGGAAGTTTTTAAAATTTCCTGAAATATTTAAAATCCTTTGCCATCCTCTAAAATTCCTTTAAACGTTTTGAAGCTCTTGAAAATTCCTTGGAATAATTATAAATATCCTGAAATACCCTAAAATATTTTTAATCCTTTGCAATACATTAAGATACTGAAATCAATTGAAAATTTCTTGAAATTTTTTAAAATACCCTAAAATATTTCAAATCCTTTGCAACGTTTTTAAATCTCTTGAAACTTTTTTAAACTCTTGAAAATTTCTTGCAATTTTTAAAAATACCCTTCAATCATTTAAATTCTTTGAAATTACTTCAAATTATTGGAATATCTTAAAAATACCCTAAGATATTTCAAATCTTTTAAAATATTTTTAAATCCCTTGAAATTGTTGCAAGCTCTGAGGAATTCGCTGGAATTTGAAAAAATATTCCTAAATCTTTCACATCCTTTGAAATACCTTCAAATTATTGAAATCTATTGAAAATTCTTTGGAATCTTTTAAGACACCCTAAAATATTTAAAGTCTTAAAAATTTTTTAAAATCCTTTGAAAGCTTTTGAAGCTTTCAAAAATTCATTGGAATTTTTAAAAATACACTCAAATCTTCAAAATCCTTCTATATCACTACAAATAATTGAAATATTTAAAAAATACCCTAAGATATTTCAAAGTCTTTAAAATATTTTGAAATCCCTTGAAACTGTTCGAAGCTCTAAAGTAAGTTAGAATTTCAAGAAACCTTTTAAATTTTTTGTAACGACTTCAAATTATTGAAAAGCAACTGAAAATTCCTTGAAAGCTTTTAAAATATCCTAAAGTCTTTAAAATTCTTCAAAATCTTTGGAAATACCTTGAAATATTCGAAATTATTAAAATTTAGAACTCTGAGAAATTGCTCAATTTTTCTTAACAAATTCTTCCAGAGTTTATTGAAATGAATTGAAAGCTTTTAAAACCTTTCAAACTATTCAAATCCTTGAAAATCATTTAAAATTGTTTAAAGCTTTCAAGAATTTGTTGAAATTTTAGAAAGTCTTTCAAATTGTTTGAGTCCCTTAAAATGATTAAAAATGAACGGAAAATTCCTTGGAAGCTTTCAAAATATCCTTAAATCCTCCAAAATTTTCGGAAAGATCATTCAAATCCTTGGAAATTATTTGAAATTGTTCAAAGCTCTAAATAAATTAGACCTGGCCCCGTTTTATCTAATATACCTATTTCTAGTAATTACCTATTTCAGAGTATTTTTTAAGATTTCAACAAATTTTTAATAGATTTCAATAATTTGAAAAAATTTTGGGCAGTTACACGTAGAAAAAAATTAGTTTCTAAATCAAAATGGCTTGAGAATGAATAATAACACTGCATGCTAAGATTCACTTGGTGAACATTCCTGGAATATTTAATGATTAATACATAACTATGATAAATTTTTTATAAAAATATTTATTAATATTTGTTATAAACTTAGATTTTCAACTTAATCTCAAGCTATTTGAATGGAAAGAACGACTTCATTGTACTTGAACTTCAAAAATTTGGAATTTGTTCATCTAATTTATTTATGAAAATATAAATTGTTATATTGTACCAAATATCAAAAATATATTATTTTAAAGAATATTTACATGAATTCATGTATTTTGTTCAAAATTCGTCTTTTTCGTTGGAAATTAATTTTGTTAAAAAACAATCTTTTTTTGGTGAAAAATAACTCTTTTTGGTTGAAAATGTTTTCTACCAGTAAAGACGAATTTTCAATAAAATATAAACATTTTCAACCATATAGTTAAATTTGCTACCAATTTGTTGAATTTTTTAGCCAAAAATACGAATTTTCTACAAAAGCATTGAGTTTTCAATAAAAAAAACTTAATTTTCGATGGAAACAGAATAATTTTTAACCAAACAGTTGCATTTTTAACTAAAAACGGTGAAATTTCTACAGAAATAAATGCATTTTTAAACGAAAAAGGCGAATCAGACGCTAATTTTCCTTTAAAAAAAAAGCTAATTTTCCATTGCACACTTTTTTATTTCGGGGACTATACACTTTCAAATTCCAAAATCCCATTCAAATACTGTTTCAATCTGAAATATTTCATTTTTAAGCCATTTAATTTGAAATGTTTTAATTAAGTAAGACATTTTTTTGAATTTTTAGCAATATTTGATTTTGTAATTAAAATGTGCAATTATAAATCAAATATTAAAAACTAAACAATTTTAAACTGAATTATTTGAAATAGAAAACCTTGAGTTAGTTTAAGAGTTATTTACCAGTTTTGAGTTCGGGTTTGAGAAGATCCAAACTTAATTTAAAACTGAAAAAGATTTCGAAAAATAAAAAACTAAATTTAGATTTTTTTAAATTTTGAAATAAAATTTTAAAGCTTTTTATTGAACTTTAAAGGTTTTGAGAAAATAAAAAAAGTCTTACCTTGGTTGGGAAAATTTAAAATGATTTTTTTTTGTTTTGAAAAATTAATTTTAAGAGAATATTTGAAAAGATTTTTAAAAAATTTTGAATAATAAATAACAATTGAACAATTATTGATTTGGAAAGTAATCGAGTAAGTTTAAAATACATTTAAAAGTTTTGAAAAGATTCCAAAATAATTTGAAACGTGAAAAGATTTCAAAACATTTAAAACACAATGTAGATTTTTTAAGATGTAGAACAGAAAATTAATAAGCATTTCAAATGGCTTTAAATTGAACGAATAAAATTTGGTAACAAAATTCCTAGAAAAACTAACAATAATTTTTGTTTAAAAAATTAATTCCAAAAGAATATTTAATAAGATTTCCAAAATTTTCACGAAAGAATCTGGATGATTTTAAGGTAATTTTTTTACTTTTGCAGGATTTTAAAAAAAATTTAGGAAAATTCAACTTCCAAGATAATCAAATTATTATTAGATTCATAAAAAAAATTTCAATTCTTCTTTTTAAACAAATTTTTGAGAGAATATTTAAAAAGATTTTAAAACAAATTTTTGATTTCAAATTAACATCTCTTTCGGTTGAAATATCAACCAATTGAATTTAAAGTTGAACTACATAATTTATGAAAAAATTATTGTTTCTCTTTAAAAATTTGACTTTTTAAATTAAAAGTTCAACTCTTTTGTCAAAAATCCTCTTTCCCGTCGAATTCAACTCGTCAAAGACTTGTTTTTTCTTTTTTTTTTGTTGGAAAAATAACTTTTTCTAAAGTAAATATTCAAATATTCTATTTTTGGTTAAAAAATTATTTTTTTAGTCTAAATTTTATGTATCTTGTTGAAAATTCGTCTCTCGATAAAAAAATATTATTCTTAGTTGAAAATTCATCTCCGTAGATTACAAATTTACTATTCTATTCTATTCTTTTCTATTCTATTCTATTCTATTCTATTCTATTCTATTATATTCTATTCTATTCCGTTCCATTCCATTCCATTCCATTCCATTCTATTCTGTTATATTCTATTATATATTTAATAATATCGATTGTATCAGAGATTGGTACTTTCGTAAAGAGAGATTCTACGTCGAAGCTCACTAAGATGTCTCCGGGTTCAATGTGGATCTGTTGTATCTTTCTGATGAAGACAAAAGAGTTTTGAACGTGCGTGATAGAGTTTTCTGTAAAAGGATTCAGTTCATTGGCGAGAAAGCGTGCTAGGTTGTAAGTTGGTGAGTTTATTGCGCCGACGTTCGGTCTGAGTGGAAAGTTGTTTTTGTGGATTTTTGGGGGTCCGTAAAGTCTTGGAGAGGTGGGATTAGTAGGTAATAATTTAGCTATTTTTTCGCTGTCAAGTTTAGATTTTTTCAAGTAGGGTTTTTGTTTCGCTGACTATTGCTTTTGTGGGGTCTTTTTTAAGTTTTCCATATGTATCTTCAGTTAGAAGGTCCATGATTTTGTTGTTATAGTCCTCTCTGTTCTTTATTACTGTTATGTTGCCTCTGTCTGCGGGTAATATTATGATATCTACATTCTGGTTGAGTTCTTTATTTGCTGCTTTTTCTTGTTTTGTTGAGTTTAAGGAGGGAAGTTGGACTCGGCGTAAGATGTTGGCCGTCCTACGCTGTATATCATTGGCCTTTTCGGGTGGAAGGTTATATATTGTGGATTCCAAATTACTGATGATTTCTTCTTTCGGGATTTTGGAGAAAGCTTCTGCAAAATTATGTCCTTCAGATAAGGCTGAAATCATTTCATTGCTGAGAGGATCGTCCGAGATGCTCTCGACTGTGTTAGTTGATGGTGCGTGCCTTACTGGAAGTAATTTGTCAAATTTTATTTTTTGGTTTTAAGTAGAAAGACCTTTATTCCGTTGAGATTGGTAGAATGTTATGCAGTCCAATGTAGATCAAATGTCAAATCTGAGAGTGTTTGATAGGAAAAGGTGCAGTTTTAATAGTTTTCTGGAGATAGCGTTCAAGACAAATTTGGTATGCTGTATTCTTTCTTTCTAGAGAAGCAAACTTGTTTCATCTAGAATTGATTTGGATTTAGATGTTTTTAAATGATTTTTTCAATGTAAGGATTTTGAGACGATGTTATTGTCCCTAAACCTTTTTAAGAAAGCTAAAGATGTTAGTAGCTTACCTCGAGAAGCCCTGAGTTTACTAAAAGTGTTAATTTTAGTAAGAAAACTCTCCCCGTCGAGTTCTCTGATAATAGATTTAATACTTTCACAATGATTCATCATAATAAATTAAAATTTAAAGCTTTTTCGGATTTCAATCGTGTGCAAAACTACGAAACTTGCCGACGTTTTGTGAACTTTGCAGTTCACTTCTTCAGGGCTGACCTGAAACTGAAGTTGCAGGTTATGTTGTTCTTATATAGATTATCTACGATGCCTATGATTGGCCAGAACGCCCTCTGGTAGGAACTGCTCGAACTTGATTGGCCAATCAAGTTAAGATAAGTCAAGGAAGGTTGAACGCCAGCGCAAATAAAGGAACTCAGAGAAAGCTGCGTTTTCTTGTCTCCGCATACAGATTCAAAATTGATTGATATTTTAAGAGCTGTAGACGGAGAAAAATATGTGATGCTTTTTGCGGTGAAGGCATCGATTTTAAAGGCTCACGATTAATACTTTTGCAATTTCGAAAGGGGAAAATCAGAGTGAATTTATTTTATTTTTTTTTTTTGCTTCAAGTAAATTGTCTCATCTGTTTTAGTGTGAAGTTATGCTTTTCTTATAAAATAAAAAATTTAGTTCTAGAATATCAGAAGCTTTAATTTCCAATTACCCATTGACTATTTATTTTAAAGTTTTTCAGTTTAGGTCGGTTTAAATATGAAATTCAGTTTTGAAATTCTTTGACTCAAAATAAAACAATTCAATTTTGATAGCTTTAAATTTCTATATTTCCATTTGCTCTTCATGAGTTTTTCTTCAATGTAAAAAAGTCAAAAAATGAATAAAGTATAATTAAATAAATGAATGTGTTAGTCAAGGAATAAATCAAATCGTTGCTTATTACAGTTAATACAAATTGTGAATATTGAGAAAAATATTCATTGTCAGACCTTGGATCACAAGAAATATTATACTTTAGTTTTACCTGTTGGAAAAAATAGATTTACATTCAGAAGGTATTTTGTACCCCGCCAATTCGTATCCAACCGATTTGAATCGATCTGCCCATCCACATTACCAAATTTCGTAAAATTATCTTATCTTGGTTGAAAATTTAATTATTTTGTTGCAAACGTAACTATTTTATTAAAAAGTCATCTGTTTTGGTCAAAAATTCAACTACAGGTTGAAAATTTAACTTTTTTCTTGAAAATTATTATTTGTTTTTGAGAATTAATTGTTTTAAACTAAAAATGTTACTATTCCATTTTTGGTTGAAAATTTATATTTTTAATTGAAAAATTATCTTTTCTTGTTTCTTGTCTTGTTAAAATTATCTTATCTTGGTTGAAAATTTAATTATTTTGTTGCAAACGTAACTATTTTATTAAAAAGTCATCTGTTTTTGTAAAAAATTCCACTACTTGGTTGATATTTAAGCTAATTTGTTAAAAATTCATTTTTTGGCTGAAGATTCATTGCTTTGATTGAAAATTTAACGATTTCGTTAAAAATTTGTTTCTTTTTAATTTGAAAATTCAACTATTTCGTTGAAAATTCCTCTATTTAGTTGAGTGTTGAACTCTTTTGTTCGAAATAATTATTTTTGTTAAGATTCAACATTTGCGTTGAAAATTTAAATCTGTTTGAAAATGTAATTTTTATGTTGAAAAATCGTATTTTTTATTTGAATTCAACTGCTTTTAATAAACTTGAAATATTTCTTCCTTGAAATATCAGCTGTTACATTTTTCGTTGAGAATTCATCTTTTTTTCTTGAAAGTTGAATTGCATTGTTAAGAATAGAATTTTTTAAATGAAGATTCATCATTTTAGTTGAAAATTCAGATCTGGTTGAAAATTATATTCAATTGGTTGAGAAATAATTTTTTGAACTGAAAATGTAACTATTCCATTTTTGGTTGGAAATTGATATTTTTAATTGAAAATCGATCTTTTCTAGATGAAAATTCAACTATTTTTTTGAAATTTCGTCCTTTTTGGTTAAAAGTTAATCTTCTTGGTTGAAAATTAATACTTTTTGGTTAAAAATGCAACTGTTTGGTAGAAAAATAATCTGCTATGGTTGAAAATGCAACTATTTTGCTGAAAATGGGTCTTTTGGTTTAATTCAACTGTTTTTGATTTCAAATAAAAATCTTTTTTATTGAAATATCAAATATTACATGTTTTGTTAAAAATTTATAATAATTTAGCTGTTTTGTAGAAAATTCATCTTTTTGTTTTGAAAATTCTAAAATTGGGTAGAAAATTAAATTACTTAATTTAAAATTAACTTTTTTGTTTAAAATTCAACTGTCTTCTAAAAAAAATTGTCATTTTGATTTAATAATTTTACCACTTGTTCGAAAGTTCAACTATTTCGTTGAAAATTCGTATCTAAACCTTTTACTACTAGAAAATAAACTTTTTTCTTTAAAATTGGTGTGTTTTGGGTGTAAAAGTAATTATTTTCAATGAAATTTCTTTCTTTTTTGAGGATTCAATTATTTAGTTAAAAATTTGTTTTTCGTTGTTGAAAATGATTTTTTTTTAACTGAAAATTCAATTATTCAATTTTTGGGTCAAAACCGATCTTATTTAGTTGAAGATTCAACTTTTTGGTTTAAAATTCATCTTTCTCGATTGAAAATTTATCTTTCCTGATTGAAAATTAACTTTCTTGTTGAAAATTCATATTTTCGGGTATAAAAGAAAACTGTTTTTTAAAACGTATTTTAGTCATCTTTCTTTCTTCTTGATTTAAAATTAAAATCTTTATTGATTGAAATATTAATTATAACATTTTTCGTTCAGAATTCAACTTTTTTGGTAAAACATGAATCTTCTTCATTGAAAATTAACTTTCTTGTTGAAAATTAATATTTTCGGATATAAAAGAAAACTGTTTTTTAAAACGTATTTTAGTCATCTTTCTTTCTTCTTGATTTAAAATTAAAATCTTGATTGATTGAAATATCAATTATAACATTTTTCATTCAGAATTCAACTTTTTTGGTAAAGCATGAATCTTCTTGATTGAAAATTAACTTTTTTTGTTGAAAATTCAACTGTCTTCTAAAAAAATCGTCATTTTGATTTAATAATTTTACCACTTGTTTAAAAGTTCAACTTTTTCGTTGAAAATTCGTTTCTTAACCTTTTACTACTAGAAAATAAACTTTTTTGTTTAAAATGTGTGTGTTTTGGGTGTAAAAGTAATTATTTTCAATGAAATTTCTTTCTTTTTTGAGGATTCAATTATTTAGTTAAAAAGTGAAAAGCCCTTTTCAAGGCTGCCCGTGCAAAAGATCTGATTACTAGTAACGAATCTCTTTCCACCATGTTCCCCAGGCCGGTCTTGACCATGATTACCATAAATCTCATCTTCTCGATCAGAGAGATACTTTTGACGAGCAAAGTTGAGGTACTGGGAACCCATTTCGTTTTGACCACTACCCGGTTATTTTTAGTTTCTAGGTTGGATTGAACAACCTTTAGTTGTGTCTTGGAAGGGGATATTCCCGCCTTGGCCGATAACCTAGCCTCTCTGGGGCTTCTTCCGTTCTCTGTCAAACAGGAATTTAGCGACGAACAATAACACCAATAAGCTGTGGGGAGGGAAGTACAGACCCATCTCATTGACACTGGCTATCGGTAATTTGTATGAGAGGTTCGTCCAGCTTAGGCTTAATCATATGGTGAAGGTATTAAGGATTATATCCTTTTTCACATCGGCTTCAGAAGGAGCTGGATTGCGTTGAGGAGCTGGTCCACGACTTAGCGGATGCCCTTGGGAAACGTGACATTCTGCTTGCGCTTGTCTATCCAGTCGAATCACCAAACTTGTAGACCACATGATCCGTCTTAGGACAGTGCACTTTCCCTCCAGGAGCTCCGACTCTGTCTCGCTTTTTTGCAGGGTCTGGGTTCTGCAGGGATCGGTATTGTCTCCCATTTTATTTAATATCTATATTGATGAAAGCAGCAGCCTTTTACCTTTTACTCTACAGCAACCGTAAAACGCTTCTTAGGAAATTCGACTGTCTCAGGAACGCGACCCTGTAACTCGTACTGGGCTCTCTCAAAGCGACGTCCATTGAAATACTGCTCTCGTAAGCAAAAGAACCCACGTTGTGAAATAGAAGGAGACTTCTGGGTAAGAATTTCTTGTTTGGGAATTTCGCGTAGTGAAACTGTCCCATTATCCCCAAATTAAGGCTGTTGGCAGATAGGTGCGTAAGGGCTGACTTTCATGTAAGCACATACTTTTTTGGCTTGGTGGGAATCTTCTTCAGCTTGCTTCCGACTATGGAGGGAGTTAAAAGAACGGTTAGGCCGAGTTACTTCGACTAGCAGTCGGCTAGGATGAATTTTTAAATCCCTTGTGACCCGGACTTTGGGCTGAATCTAGCGGGTAGCCCGAACCCGGAAACATAATTCTGGAAGCATGTGAAGGAGGTTTATCCCGATAGCTGTTACTTTTTCACAGACAGATCAGTTTCCGACACCCCATCTGAAGCTGGCTGCGCGTTTGCCTGTCCTAGCCCTCAGATTAAGTATAGAACCCCTATTACGCCAGGTGTTTCTCATGTTACGGTTGAATTGTTCGGTATTGCGGAAGCCATAAAATTCAGTACAAATAAAAATATCAAGAAGTTAGCTGTTTTCACGGATGCTCTGGCTGCGGTGACTAATAGCAGAAACAGATTGCGAAGCACCAAACTCCCGTATCTTGTTTATATGATAGGTGCTTTGTGCTACCGGGCAGCACAGAGGGGCGTAATAATAACCCTTAATTGGCTTTCTTCACATAAAGGAATACAAGGCAACGAGATTGCCAATTATGCGGCAATCTCGGCGGCAAACTAGTTGGTTCATCAGATTTCTTTTGGATTCCTTTGCCAAGACCTTGTGGGGAGACGTAAAATGAATTACGGGACTCTTGTTGGCGATCGAGGTGTGGAGGGACATAGCGCTCCCTTCAGCCAGGCAAAAGTCTGCAAGGAGATATAAGTGTGTAAAGAAGGCGCATCGCAATTTCTGAAAGGAATAGAAAAATTATAGAGATCTCTCAAATGATTCTGTGATAATTTTCTAAAAACCGTCCGATTGCTCGCGCGGTCTTTTCATCCGGTTCGGTCGCCAGATCGAAGATATTCGAGGGGCTACTCACTCAGAATTTTCAGATTGCTGCACGGGAAATCTTAAGAGAACTTTTCGAGGAACTTTTGGAAATCTTAGAAATCTGAAATGCGTGTAGAAATCTTGGAAATCTTTGGCTAAGAGTGGACAGGGGTGGGGTGGTGTGGAGTATTACGACACATGCTCCCAGGCGTTAAACGAACACCGGACTGAATCCGAAAGCCGCCGCGTTTAGCCGATCTAAAGAGAATCACAGGTGAGTCCTGATCGCGAGCAGGATCGGGAATCTCGGAACTCTCGGCAATCTCAACGAAATATGCCCTTAAAGTTGAAGAGCAACCGTTGACACCACGAAGATATGACCTTGTCAAGAAACAATACTTTTCAGAATTTCACGGTGTGAATAGGGTCTCTGATTGTTGGGCTCCTAAAAAATACCAAAAACGATTTTTGGGCTTCAGCCCTTACAGTTGAAAAGCAACCACTTGAAACCACGAAGATATGGCAATTTTTTAAAAAACAGTGTTTTTTAGAATTTTACCGTGTAAATAGGGTCTCTGATTTTTGGGCACCTAAAAAATGCCAACACCGATTTTTGGGCTCCTAAAAAATGCCAACATCGATTTTTGGTCTGCAACAGTTACAGTTGAAAAGCAACCCTTCGACACCACGAAGATATGACATGGTATAAAAACCATGGTTTTTAGAATTTTACACAATGAATAGGGTCTCTGATTTTTGGGCTCCTGGAAAATACCAACACCAATTTTCGGGCTCCCAACTTACAGATTAAAAGCAACCGCTTGACACCACGAAGATATGAATTTGTCAAAAAACAATGCTTTTCAGAATTTCGGTGTAAATAGGGTCTCTGATTTTTGGGCTTCTGGAAAATACTAACAACGATTTTTGGGCTTCAACCCTCACAGTTGAAACGCAACCGCTTGACACCACGAGAATATGGCTTTGTCAAAAAATAACGTTTTTTAGAATTTTACAGTGTAAATAGGGTCTCTGATTTTTGGGCTCCTGAAAAATAACTACATCGATTTTCGGACTCCAACCGTTACAGATGAAAAGCAACCCCTTGACATCACGAAGATATGACTGTGTCAAGAAACAATGCTTTTCAGAATTTCGGTGTTAATAGGGTCTCTGATTTTTGGGCTTCTGGAAAATACTAACAACGATTTTTGGGCTCCAACCCTTACAGTTGAAAAGCAACCCCTTGAAACCACGAAGGTATGACTGTGTCAAGAAACAATGCTTTTCAGAATTTCACAGTGTAAAGAGGGTCTCTGATTTTTGGGCTTCTGAAAAATAATAACAACGATTTTTGGGCTCCAACCCTTACAGTCAAAAAGCAACCGCTTCACAACACTAAGATATGAATTTGTCAAAAAACAATGTTTTTCAGAATTCTACAGTGTAAATAGGTTTTCTGATTTTTGGGCTCCTGAAAAATACCAACACCGATTTTCGGGCTCCAATCCTCAAAGTTGAAGAGCAACCGTTGACACCACGAAGATATGACCTTGTCAAGAAACAATACTTTTCAGAATTTTACAGTGTGAATAGGGTCTCTGATTTTTGGGCTCATAAAAAATACCAAAAACGATTTTTGGGCTTCAGCCCTTACAGTTGAAAAGCAACCTCTTGAAACCACGAAGATATGACTTTGTCAAGAAACAATGGTTTTTGGAATTTTTCACTCTAAATAGGGTCTCTGATTTTTGGGCTCCTTAAAAATACCAACACTGATTTTTGGGCTACAACACATACAGTTGAGACGAAACCCCTTGACACCACGAAGGTATGCCTTTGTCAAAAAACAATGCTTTTCAGAATTTTACAGCTTAAATAGGGTCTCTGATTTTTGGGCTACTGAAAAATATCAACACCGATTCTTGGGCTCCAACCCTTACAGTTGAAAAGCAACCGCTTCACACCACGAAGATAAGACTTTGTCAAGAAACAATGCTTATCAGAATTTCACAGTGTGAATAGTGTTTCTGATTTTTGGGCTCCTAAAAAAACGAACACCGATTTTCGGGCTCCAACCCTTACAGTTGAAACGCAACCGCTTGACACCACGAAGATATCAGTGTGTCAAGAAACAATGCTTTTCAGAATTTCGGTGTAAATAGGGTCTCTGATTTTTGGGCTTCTGGAAAAAACCAACAACGATTTTTGGGCTCCAACCCTCACAGATGGAAAGCAACCCCTTGAAACCACGAAGATATGACATTGTCTGAAAACCATGGTTTTTAGAATTTCACACTCTGAATAGGGTCTCTGATTTTTGGGCTCCTGGAAAATGCCAACATCAATTTTCGTGCTCCCAACTCACAGTTGAAAAGCAGCCCCTTGAGACCACGAAGATATGAATGTCAAAAAACAATGCTTTTCAGAAATTTACAGTGTAAATATGGTCTCTGATTTTTGGGCTCCTGAAAAATACCAACACCGATTTTTGGACTCCAACCCTTACAGTTGAAAAGCAACCGAAATTTCATATCCGTCATGACACACGTTCAATGACAAGACTAACCCCCTTTGCGCCCGGTCAACAGGGGTTGGGCACCGATTAAGGCCAGGCACAAATATATTTCCAATGAGTGCTTGATGCCGCCAATCACGTGATTTAGGTTTTTTTTTTAATTTCCTGACCATGCTAATTTTGAAGATGAATTAATTTTCCAATAATTTATTAAGGTACATTGGTTCAGGATTTGCATGGTTAGCATGGTGGTTCGTTATTACCCTACATGCAAACTGTCATTTCTAATTTTTCCCCTAATATCCTGGATGACGCAAGGTCCAATGTCGCTGGCTCTGCTACTATAAAATATTTCCAATTTCTCGCCGTAATAAAACTGCGCATGCCTGATACCCGCTCGACAACGCAGACGTAGCCAGTGAGTCACCATTTTGCAGCAGCTGTTAACAGCGCTACGCGACAAAGCATCGCATTTTTAAAATTGAATTTACTGATAGTCTCAGGAAAGATCAGATGATCAGTGGATTTGAGATGCGGATTTAAAAAATCAATTATTGAGAGAACGCAAGTTGAAATTGAGACTTACACGGAAAAAAGAATGGACTCAATATTGTCTCAGGCCATTTTCTTACAAACTCATTTTGAACTTCAGTTATGCTCGCTATCTTTATAAACGTAAAAACTGAAAAAACCATTGAATTGAAAGAAAAAAAAGATATCTTTTTGAATTATAAATATTATTATACTATTATACTTACCAATGAAATTGAGAGTGATTAACATGCTGAAGGCCCGGGTATAAACGACCCTCATTTTTTCCAAGTAGATCAAAAACTGATTAACGTACGATTAAAAAAATATCGTTAACTGTGTAAAAAATGAATATTCTGGTGCTTCATTATAGATGATATAATATATCCTAAAGCCCTTATCTCATACATTATCGTTCTGAGATGTTTACTTTTAATTAGAGTCAGTCTAAAAGATACATATTTGATTAATGAACTCGTTAAAGTTGAGGTACATCATTCAATAAATATTTGAAATTTGGTAATCACGTGATATGTCCTCTTCAAACTATCAGACAAATCTCCGCTGAGGGTCATTTGACGATGAATTTCATAAGACTTATACATTTCCTTTAATGTCTAGCGTTTAAATAATTTCCAACGGTAATATACATTCTCTTCATTTATGACTGAAGAAAGTATTAGCTTAGTCTGAAATTTTGCACCTGAGTTCATAAACGGTTCTTCGCGTTTTGAAACCTCCTGAAGCCTGGACACAAGTTTTGGCGATGGCGTATGTCTGCCTGTTTGGCCCATAGTACGAGCAAAGAGTTACATTTACAAGCAAAAATGATCAATTTGCAACGAAAAATGTATTTGACAAATTGTAAATATAAGATTAAATAGTTAAATTTTTAGTTAAATTATTCATGTTTATCAGGAAAAATTTTTTTTTTTTAACAAAATAGTCAAATTTCCAACCAAGAAAATGAATTTTATACAAAGTAGTTCAACTTTCAACTAAAAACTTGAATTTTCAAGCAAAAGAGATAAATTTTCAACGAGAAATCTACATAATAAATTCTCCATAAAAAATAAAATAGTCCAATTATTAGTTAAAAAATTAATCTCTAAAATCAAAAAATGAATTTTCAACAAAATAGTTCAACTTTTAACTAAGTCATAGAATTTTCTACTAAATGATTGAATTTTTATTAAAAAAATATATTTTGAACCAAATAGTTGTTTTTTGATCAAAAAATGAAAATTTTCAAACACGGAGTAGGCTGCTTTATACAGAAAAAAAAATTTATAAAAAATAATTGAATTTTCAAAGAAATACACAATTTTCAGTCAACCAAATAAGGTTTAACGAAAAGAGAACAACAAATTTTACAAAAAATAGTTAAGTTTTCAAGCAAATAAAGTAATTTCTTACAAAGTAGTTCAACTTTCAACCAAGAAGTTAAATAGCAAACCAAAGATCTACGTTTGGAAGTCAAGCTTACACGCGATGCAATTGCAAAACTGAATGTGACGAAAGCAGGTGTAAAGTGCATGACTTCAGGATTAGTGCTTCAAAGACGTAGAAGACTCAGACATAGACTATTATGAAATATTAGTTTTGGAGAAGTTATTGTAAAACCCATGGTATCCGCCTGCCAGGAAGATGTTCCGTTAAAAAGTTGGTTAATTTTTGTAAATTATTTTTTGAATTAAAAATAACAATAATTGTATAAAAATGTTATGCAATTTTTTGTCTTCAAAAAATTTTTTCTTTGTTATAGATATGTAATTGTTTTATTTTTAAAAATATTTGTTAACAAACAATTTTTTTAATTGCTTAAATTCGGGAATTTTCTAGTTCGGATATTTTATAAATCGAAAATTTTCTTTCGGGAATTTTCAAATTCGGAAATATTATAAATAGTCGAGAATTTTCCAATTCGGGAATTTTATAATTTCGGGAATTTTTTCAGTGACGGGAATTTTATTTTTCTGAAGAGACAACTGAAAAATTCCGAAAAATAACATTTCCGACACTGTAAAATTAGCGAATTGCAAAATTCCCGAAACTATTAAGGTGCAGAAATATAAAACTACCGAATTGAAAATTTCACGAATAATAAAACTGTCGACAGTATGTAATATTACCGACTTTTTAAAATTCTCGACAGAAAATTGCCGAATTATAAAATATCCGAATTAAAAAATTCATGAATTTAAACAATTACAAAATTGTTTTTCACAAAATATTATTTATTTATTAAAAATATATAATTCAGATACTTTTATCAAAGAAATTTTTTTATGTTCAAAGTTTTTAAAAATTATTGTTTCAATTTAAAATAACAATAATTAAAAAAATATATATATTTCTGGATGAAAAATTTTCTTTGAAAATGTGCATAGTATTTGAAAAAATACGAAACCCGTTCTTAAAAATCGAATTGTTAATTTGAAAAAAAAAAAAAATCGACATAAATCGGTGATGAATTGAGTCCTGTAAAGTTTGTTTGAAAAATGTTCTGAGGTTCGAAGAAAATTTAGGGAGAAATTTTTTGTTTCTTTCGAAGCTCACATGTATTTTACTTTATTTTTTAATAAAATTTGTATACAATCATTGTTCTTTCAAATGCAAAGAATAATTTCCTTGGTAAAAGTTTTTGATTATTGTATTTTTAATAAATAAATAATATTTATTGAAAAACGATTTTTGTCGTGTTTGAATTCGTGAATTCCATAATTCGGGAATTTTCCAATTCGGGATTTTTATACATCGACAATTTTATAATTTCTGAAATTTTCCAATTCGGCAATTTAATAGCGTCGGAGATTTAATTTTTCGAAATTTTTCAGTCATCCCTTACGGAATTATTTCAGTCGTCTCATATTTTTATACCATCACGGCGTGCCTGAACAGAAGATAAATAAAATTTTCATGAACGTCTCAGATGCTTGCAAGATCTTTTAGCAGAACATAAATAGGGATGTTTTGGACAAAAATGGAAATATATTTCGTCGAACTCTGTCAAAATAAAACTCGTTTAAAGGTTTTTTATACCTTTTTTCACTAATTTCGTAACTGAAGCGGCTTTCAAATACTTTTTTCAAAGTTACGTATCAGCGAATCTACACTAATTTTTTGGTCAAAGAACTTCATATAAACAAAGTTTTCCCGCTTATCCGGTGTCGCTATTTTATTTTTAGACAGCTACATAATTTTTTAAGGTAAAAAAATGGTCTGGTATTACGCAATTATTAAAAAAAAATTACAATTTTTTAAAAAGAGGTAACGAAACCAGATAAGCGGGAAAATTTTGTTTGAATCAAGTACTTTTACCGAAAAAACACGTACATTGACTGCACATTTATTTCTAATTAAAATTTAATTGATACAGTCGCCATACGAGAATGCCATTTTTACCTGCCTTCTTTTCGGACTCTTTTTGAACGACTGCAGCTTACTTTTTTATAAATTGAATGTTTCCTATCACCACTTTTCTTAAATTTTAATATAATTGAATTTTATATGATTATTATAAATTAGCCTTTATATTGCAGTGAAAAATAAGAATAACTCGAATAAAGGTGTGAACTTATGGATTTATTTAAATAAGCTTCATATCATCATAACATTATGTACAATAATTTGATAAATGAATTCTTGAGCACTAAAACTTCATCATAATTAGAATTCACTCTTCCAACTTCATACTTCTCCCACGTGATTTTAAAGTCATGATGAACGGATTCGATTGCTTCTTAATTATAGAATCCCAAATAAATATTAGCTTCAGACAAATTGTGGATAAAAATAATTTACGAACGTAAACAGACAAGCACATCATTGGTTTTTGATCATTTATGTTTACTGTCCAAGTTCGGTTTTAACTTTTTCATTATATCACTGAGTTTATAATGCGTAATTCGGAAATCTTTTACTTGCAAAATTTTCCATTTTGGATTTTTATTTATAAGCACATTTTTAATATAAGGAATTTTGAAGTGCAGTCTTGAAGATTTGAGCAATTAAAAATTAAAAGCCTTTGACATAAAAAACTGTCGATGAAAATTAAAATTAAACTGTTTCAATTCAAAAGCCTTAGTCGTTAAATAATGTAAACTGCCGATTAAACCTATATAAACAATTTTCAATTTAAAAACACATAACTTCATAATAATATATTCATAATTAAAGGCTTTCAATAAATTAAAAATAATATTCCAGTCTAAAGTATTCCATTTTTAAACCATTCAAATAGAAATTTCTTAATTATGAAAATGAATTATTGTTTAATATTTAGCAATATTTGTCTGTTAATTTAATACAAGTAATTTCAAACCAAATATTCAAAAGTAAATAATTTGAAACTGAATTGTTTGAAATAGAAAGCCTCAAATCGTTAAGATTTCAAAGAGCTTGTAAACTTTGAACGTTGCGATTTTAATTGTTCTATTTAAAAAGTGATTAATTTGTGAGTAAAATTGTTGAATTTTTGTGTACATTTATTACTTGTAGAACAATTGGAGTAATTTTTAGAGATATTTGTAGAGGTTTCAAAAACATTCAAAATTAATTAAATACTTAAAATGATTTCAAATAATTTAAACGAAGCGTGTGTTCGGACAAAATTTAGCTATTCGTACTGAAATTTCGGTGAAAATAGTCATGGCCTAATTCAATACATAATATAGATTTTTGCAGATTTCGAACAACAAATTTGGAAGCTTTTGAGGTATTATGAAAGGCTTCAAATGAATAAAAACATTTTCTTAGGATTGCTATGAAAATTTAAAATGATTTGTTTTTTTGAAATATTATTTTAAAATACTAATTTTGCAGTATTTTCTAAAAATTGTAGAAAAAAATTCTAATCATTTAGATATATGGCTGTGGCTACGTGTAACGAAATTTTGGTACAAGTAGCCAGATTTTTTTCGGTACAAATAAGGGGTGCTGGTAAAGGAGCTATTTGTACCAAAATTTCGGTACGTATAACTGGACTTTTTCGGTGCGCGTAGACTATTTAAAGATGTTTGAAATTCATGAAAAAATTTTAAAAATAATTCAAAATTGGGAAAAAATTAAAACATGCAGATTTTCCAAGATTTTCGAATAAAATTTTGAAGCTTTTCAAGAAATTCTAAACTATTTAAAAAAAAGTGTCATTCAACTTCTAATTTGAAAAGTCTTAACACTTTTCAAATCTTATGCGGCCCTATCTGGAACTTTGTCGCAACTTACATTAGAAGACTGTTTTCGTTCAGGTCCGAAGACGATTACCTATCTGGCTCCATCCGTCTTTAGAGCGAACATCGGAAATAGAGAGTTGAATTATTTGCCCGTCGGAATCTTATGCGACCCTATCAGGAACTCTAGCAGAACTTACCTTAGGAGACTGTTTTCGTCTAGGCCCGAAAATGGGTTCCTATTAGGCTCTTTTCGGCGTTCAAGCGGATATCGGAAACAGAAAATGGAATTATTTTCCCGACGGAATCTTATGTGGCCCCATCGGGAAATATGTCGGAACTTACATTACACGGAGAAAAATGGAGAAATAATTGTTATGAAGAGTGCTATAATTACATTACAGATCATTATGGTTTTGGTGACTATTGCTCGAGTACATGTACCCTTTCTAATCTGTTTAGATGTGATTACTAGATCACATCATTCCTATATCTATAAATGAGTGTTTAATGAAATTATACAATTAAATGTGATATAGATCTTACTTTGATTCATAATACAGTACTTTTTGTAAAAGACACCTATTTAGTGAATCCTATTCAAAATATATTACTATGCATAGTTAAGATTAGAATCAAAATAAGATGCATCGTGCAATGTCAAATATTTGACGCGCTTAGAGATGCTGTTATTAGCCAATAACGTTGAGTCTATGAGCCTTCTGCAACTCAGTACCAGAAAGCTACCAACGCAGTAGCGCTGCATTACCGCCATCAGTTCGCGAGTTCGCGCCATTCTCGACTACACCTTTTTTATATTTTTTGTGGATTACAAAAGAAGATAATAAGCGCTATTAAAATGAAAATAATCCAATTAGTGCCACGTTATCACAGGTCCGACTACTCAGCTCCGCCACCAAGGCAAAAGGAAAAATGGAATACGCCAAATTTTTGCTTTTTACATTTTCAATCTATCTGAATGTGTGTGCGTGTGTGTGTGCATATGTGTGTCTGTAGCTTTTTAGTCTGTCATTACGATAATTGTCGAAAGAATTGACTGATTATATTGTATTTTCAACGGTATATTCTGTTGTAATTGACAGCTGTTCGTTTTATTCGAAAAGTCAAACAATTTATTCTAATGACTTCTTTCGATAGAAAAAAATTACCAGAGTTATAGCATTTACAAAATTCATAAATATAAACGAAAGTGAAAATCTTATGCCAAACAACGCACAATATAAAAGAAAGCAAGTAGGAGAAAAACGTTTCTTTTTGAACACCACACAAGATTATCATAACAACTTTTTAAATTTTCTTGAAAAACTGAAAATTCAAATTTTGATCGTACAAACAAAACAATGAAAAATAAAAAATTCCATTTTGTTGTGAAAAATACAAGATACTAGAAAAGATGACGAGACAAAAATTTTGCATTCAAAAAAAGATATAAAAATGTTGTAATAATTACTTTTTGATAGGACGCGTAGATTTGAATTTTTCGGGAAGCGACAGAAGGCACGAAAGAAAATTATTATAGAAAAGTTGCTCACTCAAGAATAATCTACAAATTTGTTATTGACAATTTTCAGATAGGATGAATAGATTTCCTTTCAATCGTAAAAAACAAGATTGAAAATAAAAAAAATGAAACTTAAAAAAAAACGACACAAGAGACGAAAAACAAATGAAAATACAAAAGCTATTCATCCAAAAAAGATCTACAAATTTTTGATAAATTCTTGATATGTAAATATATTGAAATCAAAAAATCACCTTTTCGAAAAAAGGGAAATGCACACTTTTTTCAATTATAAAAACAAGACAATGAAAACACGTATGTTTCAATACCAATGCATATTATGAATTGTACTAATATAAATTTACTGAAATGATACATTTTTCAGGGTACTTAAGAGTCATTTTTAATGCATAATAAGGAACAAATATTAAAGCAATCATAATAAATGAAATTTGTAATTTATTTTGCAATATCATTAAAAATGTCTACAGGAATCTCAAGAAATGATTCGCATTATCTTGATACTCTCTAAAATCCTTAAAAAGCTTTAAAATTTTATTTCCGAATCATCAAAATATACATATTGCTTAAAATTTGTTTCAATTGTTTAACATTTTAAATTATTTTTGAATCGTTTCAAAAATTCTAAGCCTCTTAAATATCTCTGGATAAATTGAAATTTCCCTAAATGTTTTACTTTAATTCTAGAAAATTAGAAAATAAGGATCTTCAAAAAGTAACATTTTATTTGGAATTTTTTGAAATCTTCTCTAAATTGAAAATATTTTTCAATCTTTTCAAAACTTGTAAGACTTCGAAATATCTTCTGACATGATTCATTTTTCTTCAAAATGTTTGAAATCATATAGTGTATAGAAAAATGTGGAGAACGGAATTATTTCTTAGTTTAAAAACGATAATTGAGAAATAAAATGTTCCCTTTTATCAATGATGTTTAGAAATATTTAGAAATGAATTTTATCGCGAAATAAGACTACTTATATTGCCAATTTTATTTCACAAAATTTTTGTTGGAATAAAAGTTTTTCAGGACATGTATTATATGTCATCGGAGATGAAAAGAGAGCAAAACAATCTTCCCTTATCGATTGTCCCATTATGAAATTTTTTCAAAAGTTTTCATTGACAATTTGTACCATATGGAAATTAAAAAATGGAGACTAGCGTAATGCTTTAGGGTTTTTTTTTTAAATCTTAAACTTAAGTGTGACTTCTCAGCATACAACATAAAATTCACAATTACGAATTGGATTTGAAAACTTTTTTTGATAAGTATTTTCATTTAGTCAATTTTTAAAAATTGGGTCTTATTATGAATAAAAAAAGTACATAGTGTATCCGTAAAGGAATATGCAACCACAACCCCCACTGTCTTAGTGATTATCTTCTAACCAACAGTTACTTTTCCAGTGTAAAGAAATGTCATAAATCTCTTTTTTACAGAAGTCGGTGCTATGTATCATAATCCGAATCCCCATCCAGGTAATGCTGATATTCTATTCCGCTGCCTATGTAATATATAATATATATATATTATATATATAATAATAATTTAATAATTAATTAATCAGTCGACAACATAGAAAGCATTAAACAATTAGTTTCATTTAAAAATTCAAATAATTTTCACATTATAATTGTAATAGAGGTATTTCAAAGAAAAGTCAAACTTTTATTAAAAAAATAATAGCCCATATTCAATTAATAACCTCAAAGTAAATAGTCAGTTAATGTTACTTAATGGAAAAAAAATTTAAATTCAATCCTTATTTATTTGAAAAATTTTAAGAACATTGATGGACTAATAATTCATTAAACTGTTTACAACATAAAAACATCAAACAATTTTTGTCATTAAAACATTGAAATAATTTGCACTTTATATATTTTTTTAAAATTTCAACTTTCATCCATGAAAATTATATTTATTAATAAGCTTTTCAAATAATTCCAGAAAATTTAAGTTTTAATGGAATCAATTAATAACAATATGTATAATGAGCATAAAAAAGTAATAATAAAATAATGTTTAACATTATTTTCATTTAAATATTCAAATAATTTTCAATTTATATACAAAAAAAAATTTTAATTGCATTTCTGATAATTCGAATTATTAATAACATTTGATACTAATTCCAGAAAAATGACAATAAAACATTTGCCCATATATTTTTGAAAATTGAATTCAGATAATCATTTCACAATATCGCAAATATTAAAAAACGTTATATAATTGTAATGAAGGTATTTTAAATAAAATATAAACTTTTATTATACAACACATAGCCCATATTTAATTACATAACCTTGAAGTAAATAATAAATTTATGTTACTTAATTGAAAACAATTAAAGTTCAATATTTATGTGATTTGTTATTATAAGAAAATTTAATCAGCTAATAATTAAATAATCAGTTCAGAACATAAAAAGCATTAAATAATTGTCCTCATTGAAGCATTCAAATAATTTTCACATTATATTTTTCTTAAAAGTTTAATTATTAATAATCTTTTACACTAATTTTAAAAAGATTGTTTAACGTATTTCAACTAATTAGAGAAAAATTGAAATTCAATCTTTGTCTAATTTAATGTTGTGAAAAAAATGAATCACCTATTAGTTAATTAATCAGTTCACAAAATAAGAAGCATCCAGCTATAATTTTAATTAAATCATTCAAGTAATTTGTACTCTATTTTTTTCAATTCAAACTTTCATTTCTGGAAATTTAATTTATTAATAACCTTTCAAAGTAATTCCAGAAACTGTACGTTTTAATAGAATCAGTTTATATATAATTAATCAGTTTGCAACATAAAAAGGATTAAATAATTATTTTCATTGAAACATTCAAATAATTTTTACATTATATATACTTTTTATTTGAAAATGCATTGCTATAAAATCAATTTATTATACACCTTTGAAAGTAATTCCAGAAAAAATGAAAATATATGTAGATATTAATTAATCATTTCATAACATAAAAAGCAATAAACAGTTATTTTAATTAAAACATTGGAATAATTTTTACTTAATATTTTTCTGAAAAATTGAATTAATATTAACATTTTGAACTAATTTCATGAAAAAGTAAAATATATGTACATATAATATTGAAATAAGAACTCAGATACTCATTTCATAACATCACAAAAATTTACAAAAATTATACAATTGGAATAGATCTATTTTGAACATAAATAATCTTTTATTATAAAAATTATCCCCAATATGCAATTACATAGCCTACAGGTAAATAATCAAGTTATTCACTTAATTTAAACAAATTAAAATGTAATCTTTATGGAATTCAATTTCGTGAAAAAAAATAAATCAGCTACTAATTAATTAATCTGTTGACAACATAAAAAGCATTAATCTATCATTTTCATTCAAACATTCAAATAAGATTTACTTTAAATTTTTTTAAGTTTCACTTTAAATTCTGAAAATATAAGTTATTAGTTACCTTATATAGTAATTTGAAAAAAAATTAAAACATAGTTAGATATAATTTTGAAAATTAAATTCAGATAATAATTTCATATAATCACAAATATTGAAAGAAATTACATAATTGGAATAGAGGTACTTTAAATGAAAATAAACTTTTATTTTACAAATTGTAGCCAATATTCAATTACATAACCCTAAAGTAAATAATCAATTCATGTACTTAATGTAAACAAATTAAGCGATCTCGATAATGGCGAAGAACTACAGGGAAAAGTCGGAAAAAGCGTTAGGGGGTGGGGGAGGGGGGAAGAATTATCGGAAAATTGCGTAACGTAATTTATGGATGGCCCCTTAGGTAGAAAATTATTCTTGTTTGTTGAAAGTTCAACTTTCATGGTAGAAAAGTCATCTTTCCTGGTTGAAAATGAACTTTTTTGATCAAATTCAACTGTCTTCTAAAAAATGTGTATTTTTGTCTTGAAAATTCAAATATTTGATTGAATTTGAATCTTTTTTCATTAATTCGACCATTTGATTGAAAATGCATCTTTGTATGCTGAAAATTTAACTATATGGTTAGAAATTCAACTATTTTGTTAAAAATCTAATAATTTTTGGTAAATTTAACTATTTTGTTAAAGTCATAATTTTTAGTCGAAAATGGTAGAAAAGTCATCCTTCTTGGTTGGCAATTTATCTGTCTTTGTTGAAAATTAACTTTTTTGTTAAAAATTCAACTGTCTTCGAAAAAATTCATCCTTTTGGCTTCAAAATTTTACTTTTTGGTCAAAGCTTTAATTATTTTTTGGAAGACTCGTCTCTTTTACTGGAACGTTCATCTGTTTGGTTGTTAATGCAACTACATATTTGATTGACATTTTTTTTTATTCGTCTTTTTGTGTTGATAATTCATCTCTTTGAGTAGAGAATCTTTTTGGTTGAAAATTCAACTATTTTATTGAAAATGCAATATATTTCGGCTTGAAATCTTAGGAATTTAAAGTGTTTCGTATTGAATTCAATATGTTATCTACAATCATTTTATTTAAAAAAATTTATAAACGTAAAATCCGTCCTTAGCCCATAGCTACGTTACTTTCGGGGGAGGGGAGGAGGTCAAGAAAGACCAAAATTGGTACCGTAGTTTATGGATGGCCCATAACTGGAAGAATTTTCTGTGTGACAAGAAAGTGGCTTGGCGCCGCCGGGCCTTCAAGAATAGAACCCTGACGGCGTTAGGCCCCGCCAGGCCTCGACTATATCACTGACAATATGTAAAACTTTAAATTATTTATAAAGCTTATAATTCCAAAATCAGTAGGCGTAGGCTTATAATTTAAAAAATTGTAATTTTTCTTTTTTTTATCATTATTATTGAACCATCGATATAAAAAAATGTAGCAGAGCAAATTTTTTGTTTTATCTCAATTCTACATGACAAGAGATCCCCAAAGAAAATCGGACTAAACGACAAGCTTGCAGCGTAAGAGTCTCAAAAACTAAATTTCTCCCATTTCCCAATTTTCTTATTTTCCTTGTTATTAAACCACTAATGTCAAAAAAAAGGAATAAAACCTAGCAAATTTTGTGTTTCGTTTTCCTTTTTTTATATTTGTGGTAAACTAAAAAATAAAGTGTATCATGTATTTAGTGGCACTAAAAATTAAAATTTTTCTCGTTTTTGTTATTTTTTAATTACTGATAAAAAAAAGAGAAAACTGTAGCATAGCAAATTTTATTTCATATATCAATTCGACGTGTTCCAAGAGCTTCAATTTGAGCCGTGCACAATGAAATTAAGACTAAAAGATAAGCTACCAGCATAGGGGCATAAATGCCATGAATAACCTCAACGTTTTACTTATTTTTCATATTTAGAATTTAAATAGGAAGACGATTTTTTCAAAGGTTCGCATTATTTTTTTGCGCTCGGCAGTAGTCACTTTATGGAACAAATAAAAAACCTCAGGGTCATCACTAGAATAGTTTTTTGTTAGACGAGATAAGAAACGGACCGAATTTTTCTCATTTCTCTTATTTTTCATATTTTCAACCACTGATAATGGAGGAATACATTCTTTCAAATTAGATTAATGTAAATACCATATTGAATTCAATATGGAACACTAAATTTCTAAGATTTCAAGTCGAAATATATATTGAATTTTCAACAAACAATATAAATTTTCTAACCAAAAAGACGAGTTTTCAACAAAATACATGAGTTTTCAACTTATAAAGGATACATTTTTAACGAAAAATGGAATAGTGCAACTTTCATATAAAAAAATTCATTTTTAACAACAACGACAAAAAACGAATTTCCGACAAGAAAGATCAATTTTAAACCAACGAGGTAAATTTTAAATAAGTATGAATTTTTAACAAACTAGTTCAACTTTCAAACAAATAGTTGACTTTTCAACATATATCTTATATAAATAATATAATTATATAAATATTCTAATAAAAGGGGTAGGGGTATCAAAATAAGAAGTTTATTCAATAATTAGAAATTTTTATTTAAGATAAGTAGTATTTCAATCGTAGACTATTAAATTTTATTGTTTAAATTAATAATCTAATTAATGTGATTAAAACTAAAGTTTAAATTAATAATTTATTTAAAATTTTTAATTTGCAGTTTAAAGTTTTTATTAAACTATTAAACTTAAATTTTTATTAAAGTTAATAGAAAATTTGAATTTCTATGTTATATTTTCAAAATATAAACGTTTTCAAGTTAATTAACTTTTAAATTAAAATAAAATTTTATTCCACAATTTGAAAATAATTGGGTAATTAAATAATATATAAAATAGTTAAAATTTGTCCAATTATTATGAAAGGGTATTCAATAGGTTTTATTCCAATTCATGTTAATATAATTATAATATTAACAAATATTCAAAATTTATTGTGGATTGACGGTACAATTGCATATGCAAATAAAAAGTATCATTCAGGTTGAATATGAATAGGGGTAATTATTGGGTTAGCCATATTAAAATTTTCTGGATCTCATAAAATATAAGGAATAAAACAACATAATAGTAATAATCCAATAATTATAAATAAAAATCCTTGTATATCTTTTATATATTTACATATATTAAATTAGTAATTACAGTAGCCCCTCAAAATGATATTTGGCCTCAAGGTAGTACATATCCCAAAAAAGCAGTAGCTATTGTAAGGATAAAAATTAATCTTCCTCTGTATGAAGTTAAATATAAAAAATATGAATTAAAATAAATTCCTCGTCCAATATGAATAAATATACATAAAAAAAGATGCTCCATTTATATGAATTAATCGTATCAATCATCCAGAATTTACATTATGTATAATTCTATTAAATGCATTATTAATATGTGATGTATAATGTATAGATAAAAATAATCCTGAAATAATTTGAACAACTAAACAAATACACAGTATAGAACCAAAATTTCATAAAATATTAATATTAATTGGTGTAGGTAAAAGAAAAATAGTTTTTTTTCAAGTTTTGAATAAATTTAATTTATTATTCAATATTTTCATCAAATTTTTATTTATTTATTCTTAAATTTTATTAATTAATTAATTGACGTATAGATTTAGGATTTAAATAAAAAATCATTTTTACAATAATAATTAATGTGTATAACAAATAAATGATTAAAAATGAAGGTAAATTATAAAATTTTAAATAGATAATATTAATATTTATTTCGTTATTATAAAAATTTCATTTTAAAATTGATAATATTTCTAATAATTTTCTATTTAGAAATAAAACAATATTCAATAAATTATTTTTATAAATAATTACTATTAATAATATATTCATTAATAAAATTTTATATAGAAATATAATTAGTGAATTATTGTTAAAAATTATTTTATCATTAATAGCAAATCTATTAAAATATAAAAATAAAATTAAGAACCCTCCTACAATAATTAAAAATATTATTATTGAATAAATTCTTGATTTATTAAATATATTTAAATTTAATTAAATTAAAATTGAATATAATAATATAATTAGCCCTAAAATCAATGGGTGTATATTTTTTAATCTTAAAGATATTATTAAAATTCTTATAGAAATAATAAAAATAAATGAAAATAAGTAAATAAAAAAAAAATTTATCAATATAAATATTTTCATTTATTATAAAAAGTATTTCTAATATCAAGACATAGTTTATATTAGAACATTAATTTTGGAGATTAAAAGAATAATTTTTATTTATTTTTTTGAAGCTACAAAATTTTTATTTAATTTTAATGTACAAAATTAATGTTTTAGTTTAAACTATATAGCTTTTGTTTAATTTATAAATTATTATTATATTTATATATATAATTTCTTGTTTATTGTTTTCATGCTTATTTTCACATTTATTAATAAGTTTAATATGTTTGGAAATTATAATATCAAGATTATTAATTATATTATATATGTATATATTATTATTAAACTTTGAATATATTTTATTTTTTTTTTTTACTAATTATTGTATGTGAAGGTGTTTTAGGACTAAGATTATTAATTATATATATATATATATATGGCTTCCGTTTCCGGTACCGAATGGTAAAGTACGCGTGTTTTTTCTGTGCGGTTAGGAAACAACGAACCAAATTCAGCATCGATTCTAGAATAGCAATTTAAAATATTTATTTAGGAACATATTGATTGCTTTTATTACATATTTCTCAATTATATAACGTTTTTATCGAATTTTTAATCATAATAAAACACAGATAAAAAAAAGTTTAACGTACTTTAAATCTATTTCACAATCATTTTAATTTTCGATAACTTATTATTACTTGACAATGTTGGAAATATAAAGTTTTTCCTGACAGATTTTGATGACAAACTAGCTTCGTTCAATCCTGCTATATTTATCGATGACCAATTTTTTTTTATTTAACAAAGAATTTTCCACGTATTCTTCCGCAACTTTTTCAGACAACCAACATCCCAGTAATTTGAGATTCAACATTATTCCTCCTCCAGTCGTGAGTAAAATCGCACCTGTACGGCGATAAGCATGGCCTGTATATTTTTCAGGATTCAGCAATTTTAACCAAGCAGCGATTTCTTTTAGCATGCCAGCCATCAATTCTTTGTTGATCATGAAGGATCGTGGTTTACTATTTTTTATATCTGGTAAGCTAACCAAAAGTAGTTGACCTTGTTCCACGAGATGTTGGATTTTTATGCTGACAAGTTCGTCGTCTCGGCAAGGTCCCGAAAGGCCAAAAATCAGTACAAAATGTAAATTGAACCAAAATTAACGTTTTCTTACTGGCCTAGAAATCGCTTTTATTGATGTCCAAGTTATGTTCCGTAAATATATTAACACACATATTTAAATTCACAATATCTAATTTATGACAAGTAGTCGCGAAAATACTATGAAAAATATCAAATAGTTTCTTTTTGCAAGGGAAATAACAATTTTATAGGTTATGGTTAAGGCAGAGGTCTCCAAACGTAGCTCCTGTATCTACTTGGGATCCCAGGCCAGAAGGTCGGATCTACTCTGCTCTGACCCAGAACTGTCAAAATCCTTGACCTGATTCGAGCCGCTTGGAACCCTTAAACTCGAGACAGTGACTGAATTCCAACTATGAATCAGTTTAATTTTACTAATTAATCAGTCAAAGTTGTTAACCAATCAGTAAAAATAACTGATCCATGGCTACAATTCAGTCACTGATTGAAATTAGTTAGAATTTTGACTGATGCAAATTGATTGAGTATATTGCTGTTTTATAAATTAAAAATATTCAATAACAACAATTACAATTGTTTTAATTGTTATAACAGTTTAATATTCTACAATTTCAGCAGTTTTGATTTTGAAACATTCAATTTAGTTTACAATTAAAAATTCTAAAACTTGAATCGCATCGAATTGAAAATTATTTTTATTTGAAAGTTAAAAATTTTGAATAATTTAATTTTGAACGCTTTAATTAGCACTAGTGCAATTCCAATGCCTTTGAATTTCTATTGATCCAATTTTTAAAATTCTAATTTACAAATATTTAAAATTTTGAAATTTTCGCAATTTTAATCTTACATAATTCTACTCAGAGATTCCTCAATTTTAAAAAAACTCTTAGATTTTGAACGCTTTCAATTTACTTGTGATTATCTTTTTGAAATAAATTTTATTAGTAAAGAAATACAAATTTATACAAAATATGTATTTTTATTGTTGCAAAAATTTATTAGTGAACAACTATCTGCAATTACTTAGTTTGAATACTTTAGAAAAAATACTTTTTATTTCAAGTCTGATAATTCATACCAGAAAAAAGGGTCCTCCAGGTTCAAATTTCAGAATCGAGGAGTCATAAATTTTCTGTCAGTTTTCCTTCGCAGTGACCCAGGATCGTCGTGCGATCCTGGGTCATGCTGCACCTGTAGATTGTGGTGACCCATGTTCTAGAAGAATCAACATTATAGTAGAAAATTTTGCATCGCTGAATTACATTAGTTAGCTAGAAAGGAATAAATCATCCTCGATTTCTATAAACTATATTATACAGTAGCTTTATTGGATAATTGAAAAATTCGAAATATTCTATTATATTGATTTTCTATTTTTTTAAATTTTATTTATAAACCTTTAACGTGTAATAGGCCAAATTGGCCTTTCTACATTGGGGATGAAAAACGAGCATATATCTGTGAATATAAAAGGCATGTGACCTGATCTGAAATGTCGTTAACGAGCGATAAGCGTAAGACAGTGCACCCTTAATATATATATATATATATATATATATAAGTTAAAAATTTGCATTCTCGCAGTCCATTTTTCAAATTCGGGTAAATTAAAAATATCGATCATATTGACGTTCTTGCTGTTTTTTAAGGGTGTTCGTGATCAACTTATAATAAAAAATAAAAAAAATGAATTGCTAGAGTAACGTTTTTCTCGTGGTACTCCGGGAAAAACTTTTTCCCTGAAGTTTTATATATAGCTCGCTTTCCCTCGGAACTTTTTCTACTACATTTTTCCCCTCAACATTTTCTGTAACGCTTTTCCTCTGAACTTTTTTTATCACATTTTTCCCCTCAACAATTTCTGTAACGTTTTTCCTCGGAACTTTTTCTATGACATTTTTCCCTCAAAATTTTACATAACGTTTTTCCTCGGACATTTCCGAGTAACATTTTTACCTCGAGATTCTGTTGACCTTTTTTCCTCTGAACTTTTTCGGTTACTGTTTTTCCTCGGAACTTCTTCTAGACTGTTTTTCACTAAAACTCTCCGTGTCACATTTTTCCACTGAGCGCTTCATATATAACACCGTTGAACATAAGTCAATTACGAGTTTCATGCTATAAAAAAAAAAAAAAACATATTTTATATTTTTCTATTCAAAATAAAAATATTTACTTATCGTTGAAATGATCTTCGGAACAATATACTGTTAACGTTAATGATTCAAGGCACATGTCACGCCAAACAATTTTGTACCTCTTTTTCGTTCCTCACCTTTGGGTATAGACACAAATAATTTTCCTGGATTTTTGACAGAGGTGCGTTCTTACATGTAGGCAAAAAAAATAATAATAGCGTTGTTTTCTTTCCATTTTTATGAAAAAAAGCGTGAATTGCCCGGCTTATTTACAAGCTTTTGAAGGCGTGCTACATCACATCAAGATGGCGGAATGGGCGCGACAGAAATAGGAATTTGAAATGTGTACATTTTTTCTTTTTTGAATATAAATTCGAAAAAAGTTTTTTTACGGTATGCTGGTATTATTAAGGGTTGTAGAGCATATACTTTAATACACAACATTAAAAAAAATCAGTGGATGACCCTCTTCTTGCAGATATCGAAATGGATGATTTAGACAAGCATATTTTCTCTTCCCACTCAACTACCTTTTTATTTCTAATATGTTGACGATATAATAACCGCGACACCAACTGATCAAGTTTCAACAATTATAAATGTCTTCAACAGTTACCACCACAAAATCCAATTTACAATAGAAGAAGAAAATAACGGGCAAATCAGTTTCCTCGGCACATTGATCATAAGAGAAAGCAAATCTTTAAAAACCGAATGGTATCAAAAGCCAACAGCCTCAGGTCGATGCCTGAATTATCAATCACACCATCCCCATAAATATAGAGTTAATGTCATTAATAATTCAGTAGACAGAAGCACCCCTTCACGAAATACCTCATTGAACCTGACAGAAAAAAAATCTATGAGAAATAATGCGGGCTTTGTCACGTAAATTCCAGAGTAAAACTCATCGACTTGTCTAATTTTAGCAGTCTCAGTAAGGAATTCCTAATAGGCCTCATAGAAACCTCATAGAAACCAATGGACTTTGAGATCTAAAAAATTAATTTGGTTATTCCAGATAGAAGCCAGCTCTTTTTGAGTCTGGAAATCCAAGTAGGTCCTGTTTATGTAAAAACCTCATAAAAACCAACAGATGTGGGTACTTTACGAAATCTTGAAAAATTTATTTCGGAATTCGAGACAGAAACCAGCACTTTTTCAGTTTGGATATCACAATTGGTTACACAGTTATGTAAAATCCCAACAGAAACCACTTCATTTTGCAATGGGAAATCCAGATTGCTGACAGATATGTAACCTTGTAGATCCTCATACAAACTCTATAGGGTTCAGTAAGGTCTTTCGTGGAGGGATCCTGTTATCACACAAAGATTTTCATAAAGAAAGTATCAGGAAAAAGTTAACACTATTTTAATTAATAACAATTACCCATTGGAGTTCATCAACCCTACTTAAAAAAAAGTCAGGAATCGTCACAAGTGGTCAGAAGTTCTGACGATTCCTGAACATCCTGACCATTCCTAAACAGTCTGACTATTTCTGAAGATATGCTAATTCACATCCTATCACGTAGCTCATCGGCTAGGACCGCAGGTAGGCCAACCCAAAAGGATTAAAAATTGAAAATAATTTTTTTTTCAATGTTGTCTATATAAGCACAGTCGCCATCTTAAAAACGTAAATTACATGTAAAAAACTAGGGACGTAAATTACGTAGGTAATTTACATGAAAAAAACTAGGTAAGTCACCTAAGGTATGTTACGTGCGCAACCCTGAATACCAGCGGAGTTGGAAGGCGTTCCTTTTTCCACAGATAATTTTATTTGCGATAATTTTTGTAACTCTAAAATAATTGTTCACAAACTGGCAAAGTGGTCTTTTCTTTTTCGAAGCATCATGAATGAGATACTTAACTTGATATTTGAGTGAAGCCTGGATGTAAAGAAGTCAATACGCAAGTATTTTATGGCTCAAGATATATTACGCAAGATTATTTTTTTTATTACGACACTCGAATTTTAATAGATTCAACAATAAACGACATGGCTCCCGTAACGCGTTAATGAATAGCCGCCTAGCTAGCACGCTCTAATGCCAAATCAATATCTAATTATCTTTCATCCCTCGTCCCTTTCCACTCTAGGACCCACCTGCGATTTTACGCCCTTCTATTCTATAATTCGCACCCTAGCACCGCACCACGCGATGGATCGCTTATTAAGATTTAAAATCCGAAAAAGATTATTACATCTATTAAAAGCAGCGATGAGTAAAATTGCAATTGCTATATTGATAAAACCATCATTTACGTGTTGTCCTAATGACATTCAATAAAATTTAATTATACTTTTGATTAAATTAAAGTGTACTTATCTATCTGAAGGTTAATTTCAAGTGATTACTCTTGGAGTTTTAAAGAGAAAAAACCAACCAACCAAAATTTGGTGGAGACAACCAAACTTTTATTGAATAAATTGGAAATTCTGCGGTATTCAAGTATCAATTTATTTGAATCACAGAAATTTTTATCTGTAATTAAAAGTTGAAATTTTCTTCCAGATTCAACATTTTTTAATTCAAGGCTTTTAAAATGAAATAATTGACAAATTAGGTATTCAATAACCAAGTAATGACGAAAATCCTTGACACAATTCAAATTCAAGCATTCCTAATTGAACAATTTAAAATTTGAAGATGTCAAGATAAAACAGTTTCAAAATAAGTCTTTCATAACCTCCACCGGTGTAACGTATTTACAATTTACGGCTTCAAAATGGGAAAATTAAAATTACTTACACATTTGATATATTTTACCTTATTTTATATCCTTTAAAAATAATCCCTTTAATGCGTTTATACTCACAGAAACACTACGTAATTCGATTAAAACCAAACTGCACGCGCATGAGAAATCACGTCATGTGCACCACTTTATACCGAAAACTATCGAACAAAAGTTCATTAATTAATTAGTAACTTGAATCACTAAAGAATTAGTAAATATTTTTACAAATAGACTTTATAGTAAAATAATCTTGTGAGTTTTTTTCTATTCCCTTAGCAAAATGCTAAAATATTACTATTTTACTCTTCAAACACACAATAATTACTGTTAAACGATTGATTTTTTTCCTAATTCCATGACCCTAAATTTTTAGAATTACAAAAAAAAATTATTTTTGAAAAACAATTTTTGTTCATTGTGAAAATTTAAGACCGTGGAAACGTTTTGTGGTGCCTGGTATTCAAGTTTCTAAATTTTCAACTCGATATCTCATTTTGTGTGGATGTGAGTTGTACCAAAGAAATTTTGGTAAGGAAAAATGAATAATTGGAGAAATCAGGTAAGTTTGAAATGCCCTGAAGACAAACAACAAAGACAACAAAAAACTTTATCTTTGATTGAAATTTAAAAAACAATAATTTTTTTATTACAAAAAAATTCGTTTTGAACGCATAGCATTGCATAAATTCCTTTAATTCAAAGAAATTTTTTATAAGTCTACGAAACTGTTTCCTGGGTGTATTTGGAATACCGGTGCACTCGTCTAGCTCTGTTTTATGGACAACCAACGATTTTCCGATATTCGTAGATGATCTTTCCCTTATTTCCGGGTCACCCGTCCATCTGTATCCTGGATAGCATATACAGTAGAGTCTCACCTATTCCCCAACTCCCTTATTCACTTACGCCGTTTATTCCCCGTCGGCCGTAGACGGTTATTTCCATTTGCGCAGTTTCGGAAACTTCCACCCCGTCCCGGTATATTCTCCTCCGCACAGTGGCTGACCAATTAAAAAAAAGAGGCCCGAAGAGCGGGAAGCCTTGAATTACTAATTTTTTGACATTTCTTGCTTTTCGCTCTGATGTATTGAACACCTGCATCAGTTTTCTTCGTCCCAAGATTTTAGCGCAAGCGAGAGAAGTTGAAATTGCTCTTGAAGATCTTTAGAGGCATTGAATTTTTCGATGATTTCACCAAGTACTTCAACACCAGCTTTATGATATTTCTTTTCACACTGCAGTTTGGTGTCTAAGACATCTCAATCCTTTTCGCTGTCATATAACTGATCCTCATCATTGTCAGAAATCATTGCATGATCCTCAGTATCTACCTTATCGCTACCAGAAGGCTCGGCAATATCACCAGAGTTGAGGGATGATTTTCCCGCTGAGTTGATGAGTCAGTATCTACATGAACTGCAAATCTGAGCTCCTTTTGGCAGTGCAGGGAATTTCAAACGCAAGTCATGGGCAACACCACGAAGTTTAAGATTAGTTGCTTTATGACTTACTTTTTGAAAAGAGCAGTTATTCTAGTAGCACATAATATTACTTAACTTAAAAAACTGGCACTAAAGCGTTGCACAAAGATCCTCGGCGTGAGCGCATCAGGGGAGATCGCGCGCCACCCGCTCTATTATGTCATCTTATTTACATATCTTTCTATTACTCAAACACGAATTAATTTTTCCACTCTGAAAATTGGGGGTCTTATAGGAAAGAATCTTAGCTTTATTTTAAAACTATTTTGAAAAAAGTGTCAAAATTTGAAAAAGTCAATTTTGTTATTGATTTTCAAAAAATAGGGTCAAATTTTGACTTTATTAAAAAATCGTTACGACCACCAAAAAGTTTGTGAAAAAATCTATTCAAAACACTTATAGTAAAATTTTATTTAAAGCAACAGGAAAAAAGTTACAAATGTTTCAAAGTAAGGCTTTGCTTAAAAATTCCAAAAATTGTACCCCCTCCACTTTAATAAATAATTATCAAAATGAATTAATTTTTGGTGTGAGGAGTACTATCTAATAGGACTAAAATTGGGCCAGTTTTTAGACCGATAGGACGACTTTCATTTTCGATGTGGGTACACTTCAGAAATTATCCCCCATATATACATTATTGGAAACATAGAAAATTACTATTGGATGATCAGTATCCATCACTGAACACCATGGCCATTCTAAATTGAATATAATTATCAGATAATTTTTTTAAGAAGCTAGCTTCCCAGCGGGCACAAAATTTGGCGACGTCTTTATGACATCGTTACGACGACTTTACGACATCGTTACGACGACTTTACGACATCCTATGTCCATATCGTTAAGGTGTCTTTAAGATATCGTGAAGACGTCGTACGATCTGACGATGTCAAGAACATTAAAAAATATTAATTATTTCAGATGTCATGTAAGATTTACGAAAAATACAATGCGAAATATGTATACAAGACTTTAAAAATCACTTCATTCCGAGCTTGTATGCATTTAAAAAACTAGACGCAATCCTTTTCCATCAACGTCACATTTTGTTTTGATAAAAGATTGTAATATTTTTTGAAAAGAATTGCGTGGAGCTTTTAAAAAATCCTTTTTCTCGCTTTAGCTACGACTGAGAACTTTTGCCAGGAAGAAATTGACACGTGTTGGTTTTCACCGGTTTTACGTGCTTCACCAAGCCTTTCTAAATTGAGGGAAAAAACTGCAGGCCTAGTAAACCATAAAGAACTTGGCTACCAACTGTTGTGAATATTTTCTACTACAAAATAGAATTTTCAAAAAAAAATGCAGTAGTCACATTTTCATTTAAAAAAATGTCGTTCCATTCTCAACTAAAAAATTAAAAAAATGTATGAAATGAAAATGAAAATAGATAAATTTTCAAACAAAAATTAGAAAGTTATATTTTCAGTAGGATTTCATCAAAATACATGAGTATTTAAACAAGTAGTTGAATTTTCAGTTAAAAAGTGAATTTTCATCAAAATACATGAATTTGCAAACAAATAGTTGAATTTTTAACTCAAAAAGACATATTTTCAACCAAAAATGGAAAAATTAAGTTTCCAGGAAAAAGAAAAAACTAATTTCCATCGAAATTCATGAATTTAAAAAAAAGCAGTTATTGTATTTTATTACTCTCCTTTTTACGGGTTTAAGGGCTCCGTTCCCTTTACATCTTTTACAATTTCACTTAACCACTATGTCTTATGCTTATCTTAACCTATAATCGCTATCGTAAAACCCAAAATCGATACCTTTTGGCTTCCAATAGTTACATATTTGGAACATTAAAATTCACTTATTCAAATTCTACCTATATTAAATGTTCACGTTACATATATCATCATATTCATTTTGAATTAAATTTCTAATCAAACAAAATGAAGAAACTACAGTAGACAAGAAACAGGGCATATTTTATTTGTAATAAATTTCTTTTTAATATGAACTTCACTTATATCAACAATATATGTAAACAAAATATAAATCATTTAAAATAGTAATGTAAAATTGGTCATCAACAAACAAAAAAAAAGAGAAAAGAAAAAGAAAAATCTTATGTCAGAACACTCAGTATTTAAGTCTTTAAACAGTTCTCAGTTTTCATTTAATAGAATTAGAGGAAAAGATTTTGGTTTTCTATAATTAATAATAAAATATTTTCCCTCTACCCACAAGCATGATGCCAATAGTACCATTATATCTTATCTCATCAAATCATTACAATCCAAGTAGAAAAATATTCCATAACAATTATAACGCCAATCGAATACATTTTTCATTTTCTTTCTACCCTCAGGAAAATGATTTACTCAAAAGAACCGAGTCCAAAACTAGCAAAACGAGCACATTGTTATATCAAACCAACGAAAAGAGTTGAATTATATAATTATTTCTGTTGTCTGCGAACGGATTACGTCCAAATTGCCTACGAAAATCCGAACACCAGTGAAAGTGTTTATTCATCCTGTTTACCAGAAATAATTCCAGAAATTGTTTCCGAATACGAATTAATACCAAGCAACCATTGCGCAATTAACACAGTTGAATTGTTCAATTACGTGATGTGTAAAATTCCAATCTATATGTCAGGCAATCGGGCAATTGATTGCGAAGAATGTATTATAGGATTAAGACGAACTGTACAGTGGGATAGCGATTCCGGTTTCGATTGTGATTCCGACTATGATATAAATTTAAAAATGGATGAAAATGTAGAAAATAGTGGCGATTATGACTCGGAGGCGGAAACGATAATTTTAAGTAACAATGATTGAAAACAATAAAAAATGAAAGCAAAAAAAAATAAGACAAAAATGTTCATTAAAAATTTCAACAACAAAAAATTACAACTTACGTTTAATGGAAGATAGGTTACTTTCTTTCTCCGTATCTTTTTCTACTTACAGATTGTATTCATAAGTTGTTATACTCCTATTTTTGTGGACAATGTTTCAGAAAAATGGCAGTTCCGGTTCGTCACATCAACGCAACTACCATCATTAGTCCAATTCAGACTTTAAACGAATTAAGCATCGAGTATAATTTCTCACCGCCCCAATGTAATGTCTTTTCACCAATTGATGAAAAACTAATTTTTGTCGCCGATTGTTTTATATATAAAAACAACCAAAAACACATTTGCACTAGCAAAATTGCCCCTCATAAAATAGAGGCAAAACATGACGCAGCACGTAAAATATTAGAAATAATATCAGACAAATTACTCTTAATTGAAGAAAATAACATTAATGTACCGGTACAAATTATAAAAGGGCGGAAACTTCTTTATAAATTGGCTGATGATTGCGAAGCCTGCTATCAAAGAGGCCACACATTTAGGCATTGTAAAAGACCCATTAGAAATAAAGAAATGCGTTTAAGATTACAACAATAAAATTACATTGAAAAACGTTCTTAAAAACAAACAAAAAAAACCTGTAATTTCTTACTTTCAAAATTACTAACAATTATTACCATTTTTCTATATTTTATACTCGTATTTAACCAATAACCTGTATTATTATATTCAAGCATGTTATACTTATAATTAAGAGTCGCTGTCAATTTATGCATGTATTCTACAAATTTCAAATAAATGTAGTTTACGCAATAACGAATGAAAAGACGTAATACCTCGAAAAATTTCAATTAAACAATTATATACCTTATTGCCTCTACCAAGAAATCGATTATCATGGTTCTCTTTGACCCCCCCCCCTGAAATTGATATGGGGGCCGAGGTGTCACGTCCAGCGACTATATATAATAATTATCGCCATTATTATTATTTTTAAATGAGAGAAGTTTTAGGCTCCGGAAGCTACGATCATGGTTCCTTGAAGCAGCCAATCCCGACGCAACTGGAACGTGTACGTCATCCACTTCTGCTCCTTCTGTCCTAGAAGGTAAGCAAGAGCCGCATGGCGGACTTCTCCTATTTTGAGCATCAAAAATTGTTAGAATTAGATAATCTAAGGTTTTGTTAATAAAAAAGAAAATTGTTTAATAAATTTTATTTTCAAGAGAAGTCAACCATCGATGTCGGCCTACTTTTTACAATGTAAAAAACGAAAATTTAATTTATGCGTTATTTTGCGAGTGTTTTGGCAGAAACTGATCTGAGGAAGTTACCGTTTCACCTTAACTGAGTACCGCCTCTCTCTCGGGCCCGCGGTCCCCGCATCACCAAAATGCCGATAACTTAAATTCTAGGAATTTCGTAAGCGATTCTTTCCTCTTCGTTCTCTATTTGCCACCAGCATAGCCACCCAAGTAATAAGGGGAAAGTATATTTCGCTTTTATTTAAACGATATTCAGTACCTATTTCATTAGTTATTTTGAAACACGTTTTTTTTTTAGAAAGTACAAGTCGCTTAGTTGTGCGAAGTGAAGAAAACTTCGAAAAATCCAATTTTCTTCGAAAGTATTGAGCTGACTTTCTAGTTCCAAATATATGTAGAACTTTTAAATTTGTTACGATTGGTAAAAAAGTCCGTTTTTTCTCTCTCTAGAAATTGACATCAGAAACGGGGTTTTAAGTAGACATTTTAAGTATATTTTTTACTTTTTTTCTTAAATCTCTTATTTGCAGTTCTTATCCGTTTCTTGGTAGTTCCAGGTTTCGCTACCGTTTAGCACAGTCAGTGAAAATGCTGAATTATATATTGCAATTTTAGTTTTATCTTATGCATTTTTACTTCTGGTAATGGCTCCTACACTGCCGATAACCTTTCTACCCTCGTTTATACATCTGCATATTTCTTCATCAATCTTTTTATCAGTAATAAATAAACTTGCAAGATAAAAGTAATTATCAACTTGTTCTATTCTCTCTTCTCATCCCTTCCTTCGAACACGATCATTTTTGTTTTACTTAAGTTAATTTCAAGGCCTATGTTCTTCATGCTATTATTCAGTCTGCTCAACATTCTCTGCGTGCCATCGACTGATTCTACGATAATAACCTTATCATCTGCAAACGTCAACCCGCGCACCTTCACTGTCCCGAGATGCACACCTTCTTCGTCGAAGAGGGCCATTCTTAGACACTTATCCATGAATAGAATAAACAGACAAGATGACATAACTCAACTTTGTCTAACACCGTGCCTAATGTCAAACCAATCACTCTGTTGCCCATTTACCCTTACACTTGCTTTACTATATGTACATATTGGTTTGATTACTTTGAGGAACCAACCATTCACACCATTCTCTTTTAGAACTTTCCGCAGTTTAATTCTATCCACCTTATCAAATGCCTTTTCCAGTTCAACAAGCGTACAAAAAACTTTTTTGTTTACTCTCAAACTTTCGTCTGTATTCTGTCTCAAGCTAGATATCTGATTCGCACATGATCTCCCTGGAATAAATCCACATTGGACTTCCCAGGTCGTTTCTTCTGTTATTTCCATTACTTTTCGAATAAGTATTTTTAAATATATTTTGCCTGCGGAACGTAGTGAGCTGATAGCTCTATAATTATTGCAGTTACCTTTATCATCCTTTACCATTGAAGATTGGAATAATAATCGTTTTCTCCAGTCATTTGGAACTTTCCCAATCTCGGCATATTGTTACGTCTTAAGAAACATAACTTACCTTATATTTTATTAATATTAAAAGATCGTTCCTCGTTTTAGATTCTAATTAAAAAACTAGAAAACTGGGATGAGGATAACTACTGACTACAAGAAATTAATTCAACATGAATTTAAGTTTTATAAATGAATCGACATTTATTTAAACAATTACAATGGGAATAAAAATGAAATATAAAGTTAAGTTAGAAACATCAGATGCAGCTGGAGTGCCCTTTCTTCATCAAACCTCGAATCAAACCTTCTTGTTTAATTTTAGTCCATCTTAAACAGGGATGACTAGTTATTTAAACAAGCAAAGAAGAAAGTTAAGAAACTATTAAATAATTATTTACAAGTTGGTTTGGGGTGTCGACTCTTGTACAACCTCTCGTTTGTTGAGACGAAGGTGCCTCGCCTTTCAATCCTCGGGACCCTGTATGGGGACCCGTAGGGGGTGAGCGGTGAATAGCGTTGGTCTGCTGGCTGGGGTGACCAGGTCAAAAGGTTTGGTCTTTGTCGTCATTACTTTTCAAATATCACCCCCATAAGTCTGTTTTATGAAGTACCAAAAAACCCCCATAAGGGAAAAGATGGGTTTTGCGAGTTTTCGGCGCTAATTTTGATTTTTTTGCGTTTCTTACATGCAAATTCTTTCTAACACATGAAATACTACTTTATACTGATTATTAGTTGTTTGAATGAATTATTTAAACATTTCATTACTGTTTTTAACAATTTTCTCTTAGAATGAAGATAGAAGGTCGCGGTTTTTTCGAAAATTTTCTACGTTTTGCCCAATTTTCGATTAGACAGAGGCAACAGTTTATCAGTGTTAACAAACGTGATTCTTCCAACAATTCATTATCATTGTTAATAATATTCGCTTTGAATAATGCTAGATAATTCCATTTTTTTCAGAATTGTTCAACTTTTTGTTCACTTTTTACTTGGAGTGAGTTGAATAATGAATGAAAGTTAACAAAATTATCTGTTCAAACAATTTATTATTATTATCAATAATATTTGATTTAAATAATGCTAGAAAGCTTGTGGTTTTTTTCTGAAATTTGAAACTATTTGTCTACTTTGCACATAGGGTGAGATAATAATTAATTCAATGCAGCAAATGTAATTATTTTAAGAAATTATTATTGTTTATAGCTATCTTCTTCTTTATTAATGCAATATAGTTTCGGTATGTTCTGAAATGTTCACATTTTTATCCACTTTTTACTTAGTAAAGTGGTGAATAAGGCAAGTTAACAATCATAGTTGTTTGAATAATTTATAATTGCTTATAACTATCTTCTCTTAAATGAAAGCTGAAAAAATTATGGTTTTTTGTGAACTATTACACTTTTTCTCCACTTTTCACTTAGTGAGGTACTAATTAATGCAAGTTAACAAACATGCTCATTTAATCAATTAATTATTGTTTATAACTATATTCTGTTATAGTAATGCCAGAAAGTTGATTTTTTCTGAAATCTTGAGTTTTGCTTTGACTTTTCATTTATGATTAAATAATAAGTGAACCTGAACAAGAATAATTTTTTAAATAGTATTTTATTTTTTTATGTGAATCATTTTTTTTTCTTTTCCCAATGTTTGAAAAATATAATTTGAACAAAAAAGCCATCTTACACAAGAAACAAAAATAAAGAATGAAATAATTACGACTAGATAGGAGAACTAAGTGTGCAAATGACTTGTGAAAGTTTTGTTTTAAATTACAACATGAAGTTTATTGCAAAGCATAAGAGTAAAATTTGGAATTGAACATATTTTCATATCAACCCCCCCCCCAGCCCTCCCTCCAGTAAAATGTATTTATGAAAAAGAAAGAGATTGCTCAGACTATTTTTAATCGTAATGTTTATTTATTATTTGTTCATAACTAAAAAAGCAAAGCAAAATTAAAAGTTTCAGAAAAATTCACAAATTTCTAGCACTTATCTAAGAGAAGATAGTTATTAACAATAAAAAATTGCTCATAAATACAGATTGTTTGTTCAGATTGTTTGTTTATAAATACAGATTGTTTTATTATTACATGAGATAATACAAATTTGTTGAAACAATTCTTATTAAAAATAATAACTGTCGATTTTCATAGAAACATGCCTAAAGGTTTATAAATTGGTCAATAACATTTGATTACGTTGAAAGAACCAAGCTAGTGCGTCGGAAAATAGTCCAACAGTGCATTTGTTGATGAGGTTTATTTAAATAAGCATCAATTGTTATCAACTCAATAAATATATGATAACTAGGTGTCATTGCCGAGTAATTTTTGGTCGATTTTGTAGGAAAAACTTTATTTATTACGTTATAAATAGCTGATGTCGATAATAGCTCATAGCAGTTGTTTATAAAATTTAAAAAAATTCAATTACTATCATGAGTTTAATATGAAAACTCTTTTTATCCAAAAATTGTGGAGATTTAGTGCGAATCATGTGAGGAATCGCAGCCAATCCCCTTGAAACATTTTTCGTGGAATTATTCCTATTTTCGTTTTCCAATTCTACGTAATGGGAACCCAATTATTTCCAGGGCCCCATGGTATTAAAAATTCATTTGAAAAATATTATGCGTATTAAAAATGAAATGAATTTTTTCTTGATAATTGTCACTAATTTTTTTTAAATATAATATAATTTTCCAATCTAACTTTTCAGGCATCAATAATTCAGCATTGATGTACTTGGGGGGGGGGGGGGGGGGGGTATTTTAAAATATGCAACAACCCCATTCCAAATGACGTATTTTCAACGGACATAATTCAACTGCTCGTAGATTTCCATAATACGATAAGCACGCATTTCAATTTTTAATCGATAGTTCTAGCCTGAATTCTCAATGCAAATTCGTTCAAATTCATGAATCGTCAAAGGAGCATCATCGAATGCACGTCTCGCATTTCACTTGCAGGGTCCAATTAATTTCACGATACGACGCAGAATTAATTGAATCATCTCATGTATGTCTTCTTCAATCTAAAAAATAATAGATTAAAATTGGTTTCTAAACTGTCAATTTCAAAGAAACCTTACCTATTTGTTTGTAAATCCGGGGTGGCCACAAGATTCAATTTTTCCATTTTGCCTGACATTTCTCTGACTTCTCGACAATTTTCCCTGACAGAATACGTCAAGTGCTTCCACCTAAAATTATTTTATTTATTTTTTTATTTTTTATCGGGTTGAAATATGGCTGAATTATAGTCTTAGTGAACCTATATTAATTCATCAAACCACAGGTCAATTTATCAACCGGTCGTCAATATACAGGGGCCTACAGTTTTCACTTTTTCACCTTTACGTTAGTTGTAACATCTTTTAGGATTATCCAATTGAACTTTTATTATAGTGTTTTGGAAAGCCTTGTTATGTACTTCAAGACTACAATAACGATTTTTATTTTCATTAAAACATTTTTTCTTTGAGAATCCAAATTAAAATTGATTTACAAATGATTAAAAATTTTTCTGTATTTAAAAAAATAGCTTTTTTATACTCTTTAAAATCATGTAGAAGAAACAGTGGATCGAAATATTTTCTTGGTCAAATTGCGATTTTTACGTTGGAGGGTACGTACCACGTTCAACTTACTTAGCGCCCGGGAACTAATACTGTTAGATCTAACGTGCCTTTAAGCCTACATTTAACTATCTTGGAATGATTTTTCTGTATGTATATTACATAATCATAACGTGGTACCCTCGAGCGTAAAAATCTCAATTTGACCGAGAAAATATTTACATTCAAATTTTTCTTCTACATGACTTTAAGGAGTATAAAAAAGCTATTTTTGAAATGAAAAGATTATTTAAAGTAGCTTTTTTTCAAACAATTAATATTGATTTTGATTAAAAAAAAAATAAATAATATAAACAATTAGTTAGCATAATCTCAAAGTACATGAAGAGAGATTTCCAAAACACTATAATAAAAGTCCAATCGGATTAGCCTAAAAGAAGTTACACTAACGCGAAGATGAAAAAGCATGTGAAAAGTGGAAACTTCAGGCCCCTGTATATTGACAACCTGTTGATGAATGGACCTATGGTTTGGTGAATTTATATAGGTCCACTAGGACAATAAGAGCAGGCATCAATGCTTTTTCAACGTATTAAGTAGGAACCGCGCGTTTTTTGTTATAACGGTTTACTAAGGGGTTCTCATGAAAATACCAAGTTTTCTAGAAATGTCCACGACGCGTCCAGGTAATATTTTTGAAAAAAGTGCCAAAAATCGTAAAAGCAAAATTAAACTAGAGAAAATTCTGAGAAAGTTGAAACAAAAGAACCTTCTTTCTTTAGTAGGTGCCGAGTTATGAATCTTTAAAGAACCCGGATTTTTTTCAAAAAAGAGGCGAAAAACCCCTATTCTGAAGTTTGTATCTGTACTTTGGAACCTGTTACTTTTACGAAAAAATTATTTGCACGAAACAAACTATCTTAAAAAAACTTTTTTAGCTAAAATTAGCTCAAAATAGCAAAAAAATGGTGTTTTTTTTGAAGGCATTGATCCATGCAAGCTAGAAGATTTTATTTTTTTAGATTTACCCTTGCAGAAATCGCCATATATTTTCCCTACGACCCATCTGGCCCCGAGCGGGCTAGCATGATCTGACCCGGGTCGGAATAATTGCTGATTAAAATTATTCCAAAGTGTAAAAAAAGCACATTGCGGGTTCGGAAGCACCGTATGATAGCGGGATTGCTATATACACGTGACGTGTCGAGAGAAAGTAAGTAAATCAGTGAAACCAAACCTCAAAATAAAAATTACATTATATAATTTAAAATAAATTTCAATACTATTCAGGCTCTTTTCTAAAAATAAAATTGCATTGTATTTTTAGATGTAGCTTGTGCCAAATTCAAGGCCACCTTTCGAACCCTTTCCGTGAATGGTCTACCAGATGTTATGTAGTCAATCACACATTGAACACGGGACGCATTCTGTCCTGCCCATCCAATCTTCTTGTATAGTTAATGGAAGCGTCTTTTGGTCTTTTGATCCATCGTCGGTTTGAGCCTTCGATTTGAATTAGCCAAAGCCTCGCTGCACCATAAACTGAGCAATTGATGGTCCAGAGATCGGACTCTTGCGAGGTCTTGCACGGTTGCTACGCCTCCACTTAGGGGTTATTCCTTCTGGACCATCCCTGGATAATTGTCCGCGACTGCTTATTAATTATTGTAACCATATTCAGTAGAAACCCTTGTTACAGGGACCATCTAACCGCAACCCGAGGACGCGTTCGGTGGCTTCGTCATAGGCCCTTCAGTTATATTCCAAAGGAATCGAAACCGAAGGGGAGGACTAATACTGGGTATGTCTTGATAGCAATACCCCGCCGATCTAATTTTGAATCAAAGCGCTATTGAAGTAGCGAGTAGTATATATATATATGCCTATGACAAAGCCAGTAAACGCGTCCTCAGTTTGCAGATAGAGGGTCCCTGTGCCCAGGGTTTCTGCTGAATATGGTTGCAATAATTATTAACCAGTCCCGGACAATTTGTCCAGGTATGGTCCCGAAGGAGCAACCCCCTAAACGGGGGCGTAACAACAGTGCCTAAAGCTAAAGGGTACCTGGGGAAGGTGTCTTAAACGGTGACACTGGGATACCGGGATACCTCTCAGAGTTTGCAGCCTCATCCTTGCATGCGGGGCTCTACATTCTACAAGGACGGACGAAACCGTTCACTGGCTGCTCCGGGGAAAGACAATGCTATTACCAACCCCATTTGCGAATGTGGTTCAAACCGATTGAACGCGCAGAGCACCCGACAATGGATTAGCAAATAGTGCCGATCACCCTACAGTTCTGGTTGCCGAAAATATCTAGGATGGAAACACGAGGACGCATATGACGTCAGTCAGCAGTGAATGGACAATTTTAAATGGGAGATTTTGCAAAGCACTATATTTAAGTGTTTTTCCTCTCACTGCACATTCCTATTGAGAATAGCAATTTTTGTAACCAATTTTGCAACTTATGTTATTTAAACTGCTAGTTATTGCAACTGCGGTTTTATTATTTATTTGTTGAATATCACTTTTTTCTAACTTCGATTCTCCATAAAAATATTAGTCTTTGCAACTCTAAATGGGAATTATTAAGTTTGGAGTATTTTTATAATTTACATGGGAAAAGTATTTCCTCGGATCGCTGCGGCAATTATTACTATTTTCTCGACTATGTTCTAGATTGCCATCGAACTCTTTTAAAAATAAGTATTATAATGCAAGATTTTACAGTTAATAGTTTCTCCGTGTGTCGTCATTACTGAAACAACTCAGCCTATTTATTACCATATTGTGGAACGTTTTACGTGAGGTGTTACAAGTGACGGGGCTTAAATGCGAAATGTTCCCATTTTTTACCGCAGTAATGTATTTCAGGTGTCAGTCATTAACATTAGTGTAATGTGCTATTAATTTAAAATTTGGAATGATTTAATTTAATTAGAATATTGTGCATACCCATATAGGATTTTTCAGTCTCTTATGCAAATTCTTTTTTTTTTGTACAATTTTTCCGTTCAAAAAAATTCCCAATTGAAATGAATGAAAATACTGAAATGACGATTTGCATTTGAGAGTAACAGGAAGGCTGGCTTGTGGAATGATTTCTATTGTGAAAATGTTCATAATTAAAAAATAAGTGTAGTGTTGACCTGAAATAGCATAAAGGTAAAAAAAATAATGATAAATATTAAAGTCAATTACTTTGCTGGTACCAGAAACATCGAATACTTGTTTTATTGTTTATAATACTTCGATAACGACTTGGTTATAACCAAGCAGTCTGCGTACTTTGGAACTATCACTTTCTCATATAGCTATATGAGCAGAAAACGCAGCTTCAAAATGTAAAAACCGCAGATTTGGAATGTTCAGCCTAACGACACAAGACAAATAAGTGAAGACTTTTCAAATTGAAGGAGAAACCATTTTTAACTGTCATTTGGTAATTGTGAAATTACTTTTGTTAAGGCCATGTGACGAGTGGGTCACGTGACCGGCTTCCTACCTTACCGACACTTTTTCTATTTGTAAACTTATTTTAAGGTACTAAGAAAGAAAAGCGATTACTTTCTGCCAATAAACGCCTGAACTATGAATTTGTTTACATAATTTGTTTAGAAAATCAACAAATTATACCATACAACGAATTTTCATGACCAAATGTGATCTTGTTGATAAAATCAAGCCATTTCAACTTACAAATACACTTTGCAAGCAAGATTTCCAATATGTTGACATTTTGTTAATATAATTTGCTTATAACAATTATATATGACATCCTGTAAATTATTTATATTCTTTGGATACTTCGTCATTCATTTTCATGGAGAATGGAATAATTTAAGTTATTGATTTGAAGATAAAAAATAATAATTAAAAAATGTCTCATTTTCGCTCGTTTTTTATTTATATAAAAAATAGAAAATTACTAAAATTAAAAAATCAAATCTAAAAACGCCCTTGTGCAAGTATCGCTGATCACTTCTAAGCAAAAAAATTGAAAATCGGTTGAGAATTGTAGGATGTAGGAGATTTTGAATAGTAAATTCCCGATCCAGCCCACTGTGCATCGTTAAATCTATGAAAAAATGTAATCTCTCAAAACCTTTGTTTATTATTATTTTTTCGACTCTTGAAAACGTTAATTAGATTGGCGTTCTCGTTTTGTCCATACTAAATAATTTTCACTGTTCTACATTTTCTTTTAGGTGTCGTTTTGATGCTTTTAATTTGACGACCTGATAAACACCATTTTATGTATCTTTTCTCCCACGCATTTGCTAAAAGGTTGAAAACAGAAAAATTGGTAGTGAACGTCTCAGGAGACTCTCCTGTATTAATCCCAATAAACAAAATCTCATTATCTCGCCAACCCGATTACCACCGCCTAATGTATGAATGCGGCCTAATAAACACCATTAAATCTCTTGAAAATTCAACCTCACAAAACCTTTGTTTATTATCATTTTTTCGGCTTTTGAAAGCGTTGTTTAGATTGGTGTTCTTGTTTTCGTCATGCTAAATAAGTTTAAATGTTCTACATTTTCATTCACATGTAATTTTGAAGCTTTTCATTTGGCGACCCGATAAACACCGTTTAATGCATGAATGTGACCTAATAAACACCATTGAATCGCTTGATAATTCAACCTCACAAAACCTTTGTTTATTATCATCTTTTCGACTTTTAAAAGCGTTAACTACATTGGCGTTCTTGTGTTCTTCGTGCTTAATAAGTATCACTGCTCTACATCTTCTTTTACGTGTCATTTTGAAGCTTTTAATTTGACGACCTGATAAGCACCGTTTTATGTATTTTTCCTGCCATGCATTTACTGGAAGGTTGAAAACTAAAAAATTGGTAGAAAACGTTTCAGGAGACTGTACTTTATCAATACCAATTAACAAAATCTTATTATCTCTCCGACCCGATAAACATCGTTTAATGCATGAATGCGGCCCAATAAACACCGTTAAATATCTCCAACATTCAAACATACAAATCTTTTGTCTATTATTATTTCTTCGACTTTTGAAGAAGTTGATCAGATTGGGGTTCTGGTTTCTATAGTGCTAAGTAAGTTTCAATGTTCTATATTTTCTTTTACATGTAACTTTAAAGCTTTTCATTTGGCGACCTGATAAGCGCCGTTTGATGTATTTTTCCTCCCACGCATTTCCTAGAAGGTTAAAAACTAAAATCATAATGGCGAACATCTCAGGAGACTGTCCTCTATCAATTCCATGAAACAAAATCTCTTTATCTCGTCTGCCGGATAAACGCAGTTTATTGTACGAACGCGAACCAATAAATACCGCTGAATCTCTTAAACATTCACCCTCATAAAACCTTTGTTTATTATGATTTCTACGACTTTTGGAAACGTTGATAAGATTGACGACTTGATAAACACCGTTTTATGCATTTTCCCTCCCACGCATTTATACATAAGGTTAAAAACTAAAAAATAGGTAGCAAACATCTCAGGAAACTGTCCTCTAATAATCCCATTAAGCAAAATCTCATTATCTCGCCGACCCGATAAAGACCATTTTACGTGTATATATAGCTAAAAGTTTGTCATAAGGACAACCGCAGACCTATGGACACGGAGCGACCCAAGGACGACAGCCTTCTGCATTTTCCCCGTAAGTGTCTTAGCATTTTCTTGACACGCAGGGATGCTTTTCAGGCTATTAACCAGTGAAACCTTGGCACTTCCAAGAGACCATGTACTCCGTACTCTTTAAGGACTTCCCAAAGTTTACTTCTATTTACCTTATCAAATGCTTTTTCTAGGTCAAAAAATGCACAGAAATAGTATATTACGACCCAAGGCCAGAAAGTTGGATTTCTGGGCGTGTGTGATATGAAGGCCGGGGCGAAGCCGAGGCCCCATATCACGCACGCGAGGACATCCAATATTTCTGGCCGTGTGTTGTATACTATTTTTCTTCATCCCCAGCCGAAAGTACGTAATGCCGCCACGCCGCTGTTCTCGGTCAGCTGAGCGGATGCATGGGATTCGGTCGCTAGCAACTTTTGCGAAGCCGAGGCGGAGCCAATGTTTTGCTGGTCGGGGCGGGCATCAAAAACACATTTTTAATTTTTGCGTAATACTTCTTCCTCGTCTGCAGAATCTTCAGACGAGGAGTTGACCATTTTTGAGGTTTTGTGCCGACTTTTTATGCAAAAAAATCGCAATAAACTTAAACCATCAGTTTTTAAGTTGAACACACCAACGCTCTCTTTTTTCCATTCATCTGTCAAGTTAAATTTCTTTCGAAGGCTAAGTACACAATAACAAAATACTGAGTGAGCGTTGCTACGTCAGCAAGCCACAAAAATCTCGCAGCCAATCATAGATCGTGTTAACTCTAGCAGGCCGCAAAAGCCACTGTTTCCGGACAGAAATGCAGCCGGGAAAACGTACTTTCGGCTAGGGGACGAAGGAAACTTTCTTTCCTACTCTTAGGCTTTTTCCTATGATGTTTCTTAAGCTAAATATCTGATCTGTGCATGATCTTCCTGGCATAAATCTACTTTGGACTTCCCGTATCTTTTCTTCTTTAATTTCCATTTCCATAAATTTATCAATTCGCACAACATGTGAAGTATGTACTCGCCACCGTATTTAAGCATTTCAGCGCTAATACTGTCTACATCCGCAGCCTTACCATTTTTCAAGTTCTTAATTATATCTGTAACTTCAGTGACACAGACCTTCTCAATTGGGTTTTCTAGTTCATTATGTTCTATGTCGCAGTTCTGTTACCGTATTAGCTACGTATAACATTATTCTTAGGCCAATCATGTTATATGCTGCTCCTATCTGGGGTAATACTTATAAAACAAATATCTTGCAATTCCTAAGGGTCCAAAATAAATGTCTCAGAATGGTCCTTAATGCTAACTAAATTCTTAGACACTAAACTAAATATTCCATTGACCGATAGACATATATTAAAACTAACCAAAGATCTCTTTCATAACCAATTATCGAAACTCACCATATTGCAAAATACTGTAAGGTTACGTTACCAAGATGCACCTTTTAAAATTAAATAAACTATTGCAATATCTGTTACAGTAATAATTATACAAACCCATTCGTAGCTGGCCTAACAGTACTGGGGTCCAAAAATATCCAAGTTAGCTTGTATTTTTCCGAAAAACGCAAAAATAGACGTAAACTCGACGAAAGCAGCGATTTTTCTTGTATATTTTTACAAAAAAAATATCTTCATGCCCGGTAGACTTAACTAGCATATCTATATGTTTTTCGGGTCGCTGAATCCGAATCCGGGGTCCAAATATACAAGTTAGCTCGTATTTTTCCAAACAACGCAAAACTAGACGTAAACTCGACGAAAACAGCGATTTTTCTTGTATATTTTCACAAAAAAAAATATCTTCATGCCCGGTGGACTTAACCAGCATATTTATATGTTTTTGGGGTTGCTGAATCCGAATCCGGGTTCCAAATAACCCAGTTGGCTCATATTTTTCCGAAAAACTCCAAAATAGACGTAAAATCGACGAAAACAGCGATTATTCTTCTATATTTTTGAAAAAAATGTCTTCATGCCCGGTAAACTAAACAAGCATATCTATATGTTTTTGGGGTCGCTGAATCCGAATCCGAGGTCCAAATAACCCAGTTGGCTCTTATTTTTCCGAAAAACGCAAAAATAGACCTAAAATCGAACAAAACAAATGACTGTGAACAAAACAAATGACAGATCCCGCTCGAACTTCACATCAATACAAATGATTGTGAACAAAACAGATGACAGATCGCACTCGAACTTCACGTCAGTAAAGAGGACATTGGTACGAAGTTAGCTTCATAAAGGTTTTTGACAATCTCTTTAAGCGGGCTCTTTAATGTGACTGTAGTCAGTGGCTTCCTTATTCTAGGTAATTTGAAAGAAGTTTATGCCACTTTTAAAGAAAAGTTTCCGGATCTAAAAATTGGCTTCTCTAAATTTGGAGAATTGCGACCAAAGGAATGTATTTTTGCAGGTGCGAGTGGAACAAATTCCATTTGTGGTTGCAAAATTCATGAAAATACTAAATTATTGATTGATGGAGTGAACTTGAGTGAACTTGCTGCAAATGTCGCGAATATAAAGTGCTTGGATTCATAAAAAACCATGTTGTCTTCGATGATTTGCGATCCTAAAACACCTCCCTGGTGTTTAGGATCGTGCAGATCTTGCCCAGGTGTGAAATCTTTAATAGAAAAGGCCCAAGAGCTTTATGAAAGCAACTTTATTGAAAGAGTCACCTACAATTGGTGAACTTCGACAGAACGCTCTTTAGAAACTTTGAGTAACACACCTGAGGATTATTATGAGAAACTCACTAAACATTTAACTGATCTTCTAAAACACGACTTTATAGCGAAAAGACAAAGCCAATTTCTTAGAGACTCTAAGGAATCTCTTGAAGAGGGAGTATTTATAATACTTCTTGATTTTGCTCAGAATCATGAAACTATTATTCAAAATGCAATACAAAGTGAGTATTGGAATAAACAACAGATCACTGTCCTTCCCACTGTAGTTTATTTGAAGAAAGATAGAAAAGTCATGTGCGAAGGTTATGCGATCATTTCAGAAGATCTTGAGCATAATACTAGTGCAGTTTATCTGTTTATGGAAAAAATTATTGCTGAGCTGAAAAAAAAATCTAAAAAAATCATGTATTTCACTGATGGTGTAGCTTGCCAATATAAAAACAAAAGCAACTTCGTCAACCTAGCACATCACATGCGAGATTTTGGGATTGAGCCTTCCTGGGAATTCTTTGCTACTTCTCATGGTAAAAGTCCGTGCGATGGAATAGGAGGAACTCTCAAGCAAAAAGCTGCACGAGCTAGTCTTCAACGGCCAAGTAACGAACAGATTTTGACGGCCACAGATTTATACGAGTGGGGCACTGATGCTTTGCCGAATATCAAGTTGATATTTTGTTCACAAAAAGAGCACAACAGAAAATCTCGGAGCTGGAACATTTGATTGAAAATCAATTGTTTTAGTTGAAAATTCAACTGTTTAGTTTATAATTGGTGTATTTCAATAAAAATTCGTCTTTTTGGTATAAGAAAATTAATCTTCTTGATCCAAAATTCAATTATTTCGTTAAAAATTCATCTGTTTCGTTGAAAATGTGATATTTTTAAAATAAACAATTTCCAGCGGTTTTAATTGACGGTAATATAGTACCCACAGTAATTTTATCTACATATGAATGATTATGTTTTTAGTATTATTTAATTACTTTATTAATCGATCACTCAGAAAAATGTCTGGTTAAATCAACCAGAATTCTGGTTAAATATGCCCATACTATTTTTTCTCGTTAGACTGACCAGAATTATGGTTGAATTAACCAGAACTCCGTTTAAATTAACCATAAATTCTGGTTAATTCAGTCATAACTCTGGTTAGTCTAACCAGAAAAAATAGTAGGGGCATATTTAAACATAATTCTGGTTGATTTAACCAGACATTTTTTTGATTGATGGTTCTAATACTTTTAAGAATATATGGTTATATAATTTGCCAACGTTTTCTGCATCAGGCATAATAATTGGAGAAATTGAAAAAAAAACTTATTTATAATAAACTGACGGAAGTCTATACATATACCTGGAAGAAACTTGGGAACATGAGAAAAAACTGGAATTGTCAGGGAATTTTTATACAGGATTTAAGTAGACACCCTGATATCGAAGTAGCCACATAACAAAAAATTAGAATGTCTTTCTTTGTAATGATGATTTGTTTAGAATTCAATCTCGTGTAATCAGTCTGTGGAAAATTAAAATATCTGTATTTTTTTGTGATCGATTTGTATTTTTCATTTCTTGAGTATATAGTAATTGTAATATACTTAAGTATATAGTAATTCTCAAATAATTAGTTAATTAGCATTGTTTATTCATACAATAATCAATGCGTTAAGCGCAAAATACTAAATTAATACAGAAATTATTTTCTTAGTTACTTTTTTTTTGCAAAATTGTCTACTAATTCATTGATTAATCATCAATGAAGTAATGAATTAAGTAATCCGATGTGCAATTATCTGATTTCTATGATAGTGTTGAACATAATGTAGAAAAGTTCACATTTTGGACAAAATCGAGTGCGAAGCACGAGATGCGTGATAACAATATGTTCGTTAAAGCCGGAGGAGCTTCAAAAAAAGAGAATTCGCAATCATAAAATTACAGTTCTTAACGCTTTGACCTTTAATTTTAAAGAGTCTGTCCACAAATGTGTGCAAAATATAAAGACCGAGTGCGTAGCGCGAGATAAATATATTTCACACAAAGTGGTATCAGTGGTATCAACTTATGTGTTTGGTGAGCGAAGGTGGAAGAAACAACCTCGAAGATATCGTTAATGTTTGCCAAACATACAAACCTTTATCGCTACGGCGGAGATAACTCATTTTCAATTATCAGACTTTCCTTCTAAATTAGTGCTTCTGTAATTCCATCAGAAACTTGTTCACGGAAGTTGGATTTGGGTGCCGTGGTATTTTTTGTGTCAAAGATTCGCGTTCCCAGTTACTCCGCCGGGAGCGTTTGTTATTACAGTACAACAACGACAGTATTTTCTACCCTCGATTAGCTCTATGATCATGTAAGAGTCGCAGAAGCTGTACAGCGAGGCTGGCAGCCTCGGCACCATGACAAGCGCTGCTATGTCAAATATGAGTAGGATAGGGCCGACCTAAAGCTCCATCAATCCCTTGAGCTGCGTCTTCAGGGGAATGCCTATGGGAGTCGAATTCAATTGCAGCCCCCAGAGTCCTGGAGCCTTCAACATTAGCACGATGAGCCCAGCAATCGGAATGGCAACCATGGGTGGCTACGGTGGTTCTGGAATGGGTGGCTATGGTGGTACTGGAATGGGTGACTGCGGTGGTCTGGAATGGGTGACGGAGGTGCGCGCATGAATGCTATTGGCTGCGGATCTCATGCCATAAGTAGCGACGGTAGTATCACAAGAGACTTTCTCTCCTTAGCTAAACCAGATTCACCCAATTCGGCTCATCAACGAGCGAGAACCGACAAATCTTACCGAAGAAGTTACACCCATTCGAAACCACCATATACCTACATCAGGCTAATTGCAATCGCAGTTCAAAATGCACCTAATATGATATTAACCCTATCCGAAATCTACTATTTCATCATGGACCTCTTTCCCTTCTACAGACAAAACCAACAACGCTGGCAGAATTTCATCAGGCATTCATTGAGTTCTAACGACTGCTTCGTTAAAGTACCAAGGACTCCTGACAACCTTGGTAAGGGATCTTACTGGACTCTACATCCTGAAAGTGGAAACATGTTCGAAAATGGGTGCTACCTCAGATATCAGAAAAGGTTCAAAGACAAGGAGAAGGATCTAATGAGGCAAGCTGCCAAACATCATCACCACAACTCTGGTCGGAACGGACACGGTAGTCCTCCATCCCATGAACTCAATCATGAAAAGAACACACCTCTACATCACGGTCAACCCCAAGACGACAAAGATCTAGATTCCCTAGTTTCTTCACATCACCATAATCACTCCGGTGGTCTGCATCAACACCACGCGAGTTTGAAAAGTGTCACAACCGATATTGGAGATTTGTTGGGTTCGGATCTTAGTGCAACTCATGATGACTTCGCCATCATGGCTGGTAGGAGCTTACATCCTCAACTTGTGAGTGACCCTAGTGGTCTTCACTACGGGATGCCGGAAAGTTTAAAACAAGAACCTTCTTCTACGGCAGTGACTCATCCTTTTAGTATCACGAGGCTATTTCCTAGTGCGACGATTGGTAATTCACCAGGTTTGCTGAACACGAAACCACCAGATTTGAAGATTTGAAGAAGCTTCATCAAAGTTATGCGAATTACGGCTCACCTCATCATCCATATCCCGGTCCGCCTGGACATCACCATCACAATGGAATGCTTGGTTCGAATCCAAATTCTATACATGTTTATCACTATACGTTTATTCTAATTTTGATTACTTTACTTGTTCGAAATTTTTAATTGAATGTAACCATTTTGGTCTCAGGTAACAGAATTGTTGTATCTTAGAAAATTTATTAATTTGAAAACCATTTTTAGGCACAAAAAAATGCAAAATTATTTTTATATGAGGGTAAAGTAATCAAAATTAGAATAATCGTATAGTGTTATGTTACAAAATTTGATTTCCATTGTGCAAGATTATATGTATTTTCTATTGATTTAACTGGTTTTTATGTTTAAAATACTCATGAATTCTTTGAAATATTTGTGAAATCTGTTGTATTCGTTTGAATTCACTGGAATATTTGAAATCTTTTGAAATCGTTTAAAATCTTTCAAATGTTTAGAAATCTGAAATGTGGTGTACGGTGTACCCCTTTTGAAATCTTTCACATTCTTGAAATCTTTTGAAATCCTTATGAATTCTTTAAAATATTTGTGAAATCTTTTGTATTCGTTTGAAATTATTTCAATATTTAAAAGCATTGTGAAATCTTCTGAAATGTTTTGAAATCTTTGAAATCTTTGAAATCTAGTGTAACATTATGAAATCTTTTAAATTCTTGAAATCTTTTTAAATCCTTATGAATTCCTTGAAATATTTGTGAAATCTTTCTGAAATCATTTGTATGCGTTTGAAGTCACTATAATATTTGAAATCGTTGTGAAGTCTTTTGAAATCTTGTAACAAATTTTGAAATAGCTTAAAATCTTTAAAATATTTTGAAATCTTTAAATCTGGTGTACTGCACCCTTTTTGCAAACTTTGAAATACTTGTATTCTTTGAAATATTTGTGAAATATTTCTAAAAACTTTTGTATGCGTTTGACGTCATTGGAATATCCGAAATCTTTGTGAAATCTTTTCAAATCTTTTCGAAAAATTGGAATCGTTCAATATTTTTGAAATCTTTTGAAATCTTTGAAATATGATGTACTATACCTTTTGTGGAATCTTTAAAATTATTGAAATCGTTTGTAATTCTTATAAATTGTTTGAAATATTTGTGAAATCTTTCGTATTCGTTTGAAATCACTGAAATATTTAAAATCTTTGTGAAATCTTCTAAAAACATTGAAATCTTTTAAAATCTTTGAAATGTTTTGAAATCTTTGAAATCTGGTGTACTATACCTTTTGTGAAATATTAAAAATTCTTGACATCTTTTGAAGTCTTTATGAAATTAATATGAAATCTTTGAAATATTTGTGAGATCTTTTGAAATCTTCTAAAAAAATGTATAATGGTTTAAAATCCTTATGAATTCCTTGAAATATTTGTGAAATCTTTCTGAAATCTTTTATAAGCGTTCGAAGTCACTGGAATATTTAAAATCATTGTGAAATCTTCTGAAAATTTCTAAAAAAAAAATTGGAATCGTTTAAAATATTTGAAATTTTTTGAAATATTTGTGAAATCTTTTGTATTCGTTTGAATTCACTGGAATATTTGAAATCTTTTGAAATCTTAAAAAAAAATTGAAATCGTTTAAAATCTTTCAAATATTTAGAAATCTTTGAAATCTGGTGTACGGTGTACCCCTTTTAAAATCTTTGATATTCTTGAATTCTTTTGAAATCCTTATGAATTCTTTAAAATATTTGTGAAATATTTGTGTAATCTTTTGTATTTATTTGAAATTTTGCAGTATTTAAAATCTTTGTGAAACCTTTGAAAACTTCTAAAAAATTCTGAAATCGTTAAAAATGCTTTGAAATCTTTTCAATCTGAAGTAGTGCACCCTTTTCGCAAACTTTGAAATTCTTGTATTCCTTCGAAATCTTGATGCAATTTTTATGAAATTCTTGACATATTTGTGAAATTTTTCTAAAGTCTTTTGTATTAATTTGAAATCATTAAAATATTTGAAATCTTTGTGAAATATTTTCAAATCTTCAAATCTTTGAAATATGATTCCTTTAAATCCTTAAATCCCTTTATGAAATCTTTTAAAATCCTTATGAATTCCTTGAAATATTTGTGAAATCTTTTATATTAATTGGAAATCACTGAAATATTGAAATATTGGAAATCTTTTGAAATCCTCGAACAAAATTTGAAATTGTTTACAATTTTTGAAATGTTTTGAAATCTTTGAAATCTAGTGTACAGGAATTGTGTTCCAATCTTTTAAATTCTTGAAATCTTTTGAAATACTTATGAATTTCTAATAAAAAATTCTTAATTTAATTTAATTTTTAAATTTTTAATAAAAAATCTTAAAATATTTGTGAAATCTTTTGTATTCGTATGAAATCGTTGAAATATAACATTTTGGTGAAATCTTTATGAAATCTTTATGAAATTTTTAAGAGATCTTTAAAATATTTGTGAAATCTTTCTGAAATATTTTGTATTAATTTGAAATCATTAAAATATTTGAAATCTTTGTGAAATATTTTCAAATCTTCAAATCTTTGAAATATGTCTCCGTTGCACACTCGAGGCTTGACATTGTTCTCCAAGACTTCGAGAAACGAACTATATTCGTGATCGAATTCTCAGCCCCTTCGGAATACAACATCACTGCCAAGGAGAAAGAAAAGGGGGAAGGTATCAAGACCTTAAATGGGAGTTGCAACGACTGTACCCAAAATATTCGGTACTAGTAATTGTCCTTGTGATAGGTGCTCTCGGAGGTGCGAACCTATCACTGGTTCATAACCTTAAAGCCATAACCGCGTCCCAAAAATATGCTATGGCACTTGCGAGATGGATGCAGAAAGATGACATCCTTAGGTCGCTTCGTGCCCTCAAAACACACGAGGGTTTCGCCGGCCTGTAGTTGTGATCTCGTCGCGTCCTGTGACCACCCATCTCATGGTTGTGAGACGTGGCCATGAGTGAGAGTTTCGCCGGCCTGTAGTTGTGATCTCGTCGCGTCCTGTGACCACCCATCTCACGGTTGTGAGACGTGGCCATGAGTGAGAGTTACCGCGGTCTTTTTAAACTATATACATATATTGCTGCATGCGGGCCATTGTCCCTTCTGAAATTAAATATCAACTTTTCTGCAACATTTTTAATATATTTTTTATACATTGCTTTCGGCCATACTTCAAAACAAGGTATACGTCGCTGAATCACCTGCTTTACAGCATTCGTACCGGACAAAGGTTAATATCTTGATTGAATTGAGGCTAACACTGTCTGACATCCAGCGTGCATAAATCGCAGATGCTCTTCATCGTTAATCATTCTTGTTAAATTATAATACGTGGGTAAAACCATCGGATATTCCTATTCTAATGTTCAATTAGAATTGTTGAGTCTACCGCCTACTCTTATAAGACCGTTCTTGTCCAAGAAGAGTGCAAGCGTGATCAGTATATTGTCTTTGGTAACATTTTTTTTCTTGATAGACGGCAAGATTGTTATCTCGTATTAAAAATGTTCTTCCTGGATGATTTTAAGCAATCTTATCATTGCACTATTGTATTTGTCGAACTTCAAAGAATCTGACTTCCGTAAATTAACGTCTTTTTTGGGTATTTTTAGATTATTAAAGAATGTTAAGCAATATGCCACAATATTACGTAGACGATTGATATTTGTGAATCTGAGCAAAATTTCGTTTTTTTTCCTGAATAGTGACGTTACAGACCGTTGTCATCGAAACTAGTATTTTTTCATCACTTTGTTTTGGTGGTGTAGACCATTCTTCTGAATCACGAATGATCCAACTTGGACCATTTAACCATAAGGACGAATTCGCTATTTGCTCAGGATCAGCTCCTCTCGAGAGAATATCCACTGGGTTGTCCTTAGTAGACACGTGTTTCCGTTCAGCGCTTTCAACTTATTCTTTTTTTTATAAATACGGTTTTCGATTAAATTTACCATTTTTGCGGTGATGACCTTCCCCAATCCAAGCTAATAGTAGAGTCAGATCAACAAAATATCCGATCAATATTTGTTTTTGAGTGCTTGAATGGTCTTTGGAATTAATTGCGCTGACAGTAGAGCTCCACAAACCTCTTATTTCGCAAGCGCTTATATTTGTAATGGAGCCAACCTAGACTTTAAGCACAAAAGACGTACTTGTCGATTTCCCAAATCATCCTTAGATACTAAATATAAACATGAACCGTAAGCGGATTCTGAAGCATCACTGAATGCATGAAGATCAATCAAAATAGTATCTCTGCATGATGCATGTCTGTTGTGTCTATTGAATTGATAACTATTTTGTATTGTGTTTGCTTTGCCCTAGGCGGCTTGGAAATCTAGTTTAACCTTTTAAGGAGAGTCCACAATAAGATTTGAGAAACCGAGGTAGCATTGACTTGACGTAGACTAGACGTAGCAATAGCGTGGATGCGATGCGCGCGCATGTATTTCCAACTGTTTATTTTTATGTGTCGTTCGCGTTCCGTTGTGGTGGAGAATCATGATTCAAATGGCCGATTCATGTTTTGATTTATTCTATTTCATCGAAAGTGAGGTTATGACGTGCAGGGTTGCTTTAATGTCGGTTTTGTGAAAATTTTGAACTATTTTCCGATGATATTAATTGCCTCACAGTGGTAATTTTAAACTTGATTCTCCGAAACGCGAATGTCACATAAAAATAAACAGTTGGCAATACATGCGCGCGCATCGCGTCCACGCTACTTGTAACATTTTTGATCACGAGGGGTGGGTATGTATGCCTTAGGGGTAGTTTTTTGGGACACGTATTATATGTCATCAGCGAGAAAAAAAATGGCAAAAAATTACAGACAACTGTGTTTTATGAATATTATTGTTTTTGATGGGTTTTATAAGTATATGGAGTTCCGCTACTTAAATTTTCGTGAGAGGGTAGTTTTTAGGAGAAATTCTGAAAAGGGTGAATTTTCAAGTGTTCAATAATTTATTAGGAGTTCTGGATCAGCTTTACGTAGTTCAAGGTTGTTTTGAACCTTTTATAACGTTTTTGATCACGAGGGGTAGGTATGTACGCCTTAGGGGTATGTTTTTGGGACACGTATTTATATGTCAACGGAGAGAAAAAAAAAAAAAAAAATTGCAGACAACTGTGTTTTATGAATATTATTGTTTTTGATGGGTTTTATAAGTATATGAAGTTCCGCTACGTAAATTCTCGTGAGAGGGTAGTTTTTGGGAGAAATTGTGAAAAGGGTAAATTTTCAAGTGTTCAATAATTAATTTGGAGTTTCGGATCAGCTTTACGTAGATCAAGGTTGTTTTGAACCTTTTATAACATTTTTGATCAAGAGGGGTAGGTATGTACGCCATAAAGGTAGTTTTTGGGGAAATGTATTATATGTCATCAGGGAGAGAGAAAAGAGCAAAAAATTACAGACAATTGTGTTTTATGAATATTATTGTTTTGGATGCGTTTTATAAGTATATGAAGTTCCGCTACATAAATTTACGTGAAAGAGTTGTTTTTGGGAGAAATTGTAAAAAGGGTCAATTTTCAAGTGTTCAATAATTAGTTTGGAGTTCTGGATCATGTTTACGAAGTTCAAGGTTGTTTTTACACTTTTATAAGACTTTTATCACGAGGGGTAGGTATGTACGCTTTAGCGGTAGTTTTTTGGGACACGTATTATATGTCATTGGAGAGAAAAAAAGAGCAAAAAATTACAGACAACTGTGTTTTATGAATATTATTGTTTTTGATGCGTTTTATAAGTATATGATGTTCCGCTACATAAATTTACGTGAAAGAGTAGTTTTTGGGAGAAATTGTGAAAAGGGTAAATTTTCAAGTGTTTAATAGCTAATTTGGAGTTCTGGACCATCTCTACGTAGTTCAAGGTTGTTTTGACACTTTTACAACATTTTTGATCATGAGGGGTAGGTATGTACACCGTAGGGGTAGTTTTTTGGGACACGTATTATATGTCATCAGCGAGAAAAAAAATGGCAAAAAATTACAGACAACTGAATTTTATGAATATTATTGTTTTTGATGCGTTCTATAAGTACGTGTAAGTTCCGCTACATAAATTCACGTGATAGGGTAGTTTTTGAGCGAAATTGTAGAAAGGGTGAATTTTCAAGCGTTCATTAATTTTTTAGGAGTTCTGAATCAGCTTTACGTAGTTCAAGGTTGTTTTGAACATTTTATAACATTTTTGATCACGAGGGGTAGGTATGTACGCCTTAGGGGTAGGTTTTTGGGACACGTATTATATGTCAACGGAGATCAAAAAACAAAAAATTGCAGACAACTGTGTTTTATGAATATTATTGTTTTTGATGGGTTTTATAAGTATATGAATTTCCGCTACGTAAATTTTCTTGAGAGGGTAGTTTTTAGGAGAAATTGTGAAAAGGGTAAATTTTCATGTGTTCAATAATTTATTAGGAGTTCTGGATCAGCTTTACGTAGTTCAAGGTTGTTTTGAACCTTTTATAACATTTTTGATCACGAGGGGAAGGTATGTACGCCTTAGCGGTAGTTTTTTGGGACACGCATTATATGTCATCGCAGAGAAAAAAAAGAGCAAAAAATAACAGACAACTGTGTTTCATGAATATTATTGTTTTTGATGCGTTTTATAAGTATATGTAAGTTCCGCTACATAAATTTCCCTGCAAGGGTAGTTTTTGGAAGAAATTGTGATAAGGGTAAATTTTTGAGTGTTCGATAGCTAATTTGGAGTTCTGGATCATCTTTACATAGCTGAAGGTTGTTTTGACACTTTTGTAACATTTTTGATCACGAGGGGTAGGTATGTATGCCTTAGGGGTAGTTTTTTGGGACACGTATTATATGTCATCGCAGAGAAAAAAAAGAGCAAAAAATAACAGACAACTGTGTTTCATGAATATTATTGTTTTTGATATATTTTATTTATTTATATATTTCTTATCTAAAAGACCACACTTCTCAGTTTCGTTGATGTTAATTACAACTTTTAACTTTTTGGAATACGTAGTTAAACATTTTTCACTTTAAACGTTTCAATTTTTAAAGTGTACAAATTTAATGAGTACAGAAATTTCAATACGAATAGCTGGATTTTTTCCATACGAATTTCAGGCCGAACTGGCTCTTTGCACCGAAATTTCGGTATGAATAGCTGGATATTTTCGGTATATGTAGTAGATTATAGACAATTCGAATTTTTAAAACTTCATTTTCAATCTGCCACATTTTAGTTGTCCCAAATTCAAACTTTTTGAATTAAAAAAAAAAATTTCAACCTCTTTTTGAAAGCCTTACACCAAACATTATTTTATTTTATTTTTCAATATGAAATTCATTAATATGCTTAGTTTTGCAATGCTTATTATTCTTTTTTAAATTTTCTTTCTGTATCGTTTAGAGCAGGGCTCGCCGCATTCAGCAGGTGCAGACTGACACGACAAGTGTGAGACTGACAGAAAGTTTTTTAAAAATTTTTTTCTTCGTTTTCCAGGAATCGTATGAAGGGTTACGGTCAATTGGCAAGTACTTCACAGCGGGGCGTCCGAATTTTTCGTATTCGAACAGTGAAAAAAAACCCAAGTCGAAGGAAAACTTGGAGGATAATTTATTGGGGTCTATTTGACCTAGTCTTCGTTACTGAAACTGTCAGTCTTGTCAGTCAAAGACTGACTTCTGGCGAGCTATATTTAATTATAGCGATGAGAAAACCAATTTTTGCAACAATTTAAATTTAAGTTAAATTATAAAATTTTTAAACTAATATAACAGAGAATTTAATTCTCAATTTATATTGACTTATTAAACCTTCCTTATTATACCCTATTATATGTACAAGATAAAAATTTTCTTTTGAAATTATAAAAATTATAGGTAGATATGACGATTAAAAAAAAAGAAAATATATCATGAAAATAACAAAATCAATGGGATCTAACAGGAGTATCAGCAGTGCCCCGCCCTCTCGCTCGAAATATATACCTGCTTTTCTTCTTTAAATTCAAAGGATGGGGTAATCGGGAAATTTGCTGAAGCTAACAAAAGATACAGAGTACAAATTTCAAGACACTTTCCTGCATTAGGTTCTAGGTTCTTCGCTAAAATATTATATTTTAGAATTTAGATCTTTCAGACAGCCAGAGATATAACTGATTTTTAAGATTTTCAAAAAAGGCACCAAAAATACTTTTCTGGGACCCCCCCCCCTCTCCAAAGGCGTTACGTATTTATTGAGCGGCCTCATATGTCATATTTATTTTCCTCTAGAGCTTATTAAATAACCGAGTGATTAAGAATGTGCATTGGCATTTAATAATTAAATCCCCAAAATGAACTATTTTTTGAAGTTCTTTAAGACGATATTGCGAAAAAAAATTAAAATATTTCGATGTATTCTTAAGTTATGAATATGCACATATAAATATTAATCAAAGTTAAATAAAACTGCATTGAATTTTAAATGTAAATGTTTATGAAAACATCAGAAAAATATCTGTCCTGAAATAAACAAACCGTTTCTTTAACACAATTTCTTCAGTCAACCAAAAAAACTTCAAATAAGGAAAATTATCTAAAATTAAAGCAAAATCTTCATTCGAACAAAAACCCATTTCTTTGAATCAAATAAGGCCGTGACTAAGGGTACCGAAATTTCGGTACAAATAATAGGCGGATTTTTCGGTACAAATAGAGCTGGAAAAGGGTCTATCTGTACCGAAATTTCGGTACAATTGACTAGATTTTTTCGGTAATTGTAGATACGTCCATCAAATAAACTTTTCTTTGACTGAGAGCCAATGAATATATTTCTTCGATTCAAAAAAATTTGCTTTGAATTGAAGAATATTTTTCCGATTGTTCATAGTGAAATTTTTGTTTTTACACTTTTTAATATTTGAGAATAATCTTTATTACAGTATATATCTTTGTTGTAAGCATACAAATTTTTTTTAATTATTCACATAAATTATAAGATTTAAAGCTAGATCTATGCATATTTAATAGCCATCCCACAGCTTTAAGCTATAGTTATTAGATTACAAAACATCGGAATTATACCGATAATTAAGTATATATAATTATTTGCGAGTTTACAGGTGGGCTATGGCGTAGTGAACTGCACCTCGCCATCATCATCGGTACTATCTCCGGCATCACCCTTCCCCCTCCCTGTTTCGCCAACCTCCTTGAGATCAGCACCGGGGTTATTTTCTACCTACTGCTGCCCTCTGCTGGACCCCACTGGGCTCCTCGCAACAAACATGCTGGCCTAGTGCCTACCTTATCGATCTGCTGTCCTCTATCTTCCCTCTTTCTTTTCCGTCCTCGGCGACTAACCTCCAAATTAGCACATTCAACGTCCCTTTTAACCCGTTCAGTCTTACTAAAAAGCTCCCCCACACTACCACACACACCCATCACTACACTCACCTCCTTATCAACTTTCACCTCAATCACACCTCCACGCCCGTCGCCAAAACCAAAAAAGATAGTATAAAATATTACATTTTTAACCCATTGAATTTGAAATTTTTTAATTTAAAAAAAATAAAACCGAACAATTTTCAAAATTAAACAATTCGAAACTGAATTGTCACAATTTCAGAGTGACAGATTTAAACTTTGAGTGTTACAATTATAATTTTCTATTTTTTAAATTTGTAATTTGGAAAGAATTAAGATGAGTTTTTATTTCGAAAAAGTAAACTACTTTAAGAGAATGTTTAAAAATATTTCAAGACATTTCAAAAGATTTACAAAATTGGAAAGAAAATCTGGACGCTTTTAAGGCCATTTTTTTGCAGGATTTTAAAAAAAAGGAAATATGGAAATCTTTTTAAAAGATATTTAAAAGTTCCGAAAAAATTTTCAAACATAATTTGGAAAAATCTCCAATAATTTAAAAGAAAATTGATACTTTTGATGATTTCGACATTACATTTTGACTTTTTATTTTAAAAAATTACATAATTTTAATAGAAGGTATAAAAGTATGGGAAGACTGAACAAATTCCGAAAGGGATGAGTGGATAACTGAAAAATCCCGAAAAATGAAATCTCCGACACTATTAAATTGCCGAATTGGAAAATTTCCGAATAATAAAATTCCCGAAATTATAAAATTGTCGATGTATAAAAATCCCGAATTGGAAAATTTAAAATACCCAAATAATATTACCGAATTGGAAAATTCCAGACAGAAAATATTCAACGTAAAAAACTCCCGAATTATTAAATTCCCGAATTTGAACATAAAAAAAAATTGTTTTGCAACAAATATGATTTATTTATTAAAAATACAATAATCAAATATTTTTTTCAACGAATTTTTTTATATTTAAATTTTTTTAAATTATTGTTTAAATTTAAGAGAACAATTACTGTATACAAATTGTATTAAAAAAAAATTAAAAAACACGTACGCTTCGAAAGAAAGAAAATGTTCTCCCTAATTTTCTTCGAACCTAATAACATTTTTCAAGCAAATTTTGCAGGATTCAATTCAGTACCGATTTATATCAAAATTTATTTTATTCATTTATTTTTTAAATTTAAACATTCGATTTTTGAGAACGTTTTTCGTATTTAAAAAAATACTATGTGCATTTTCAAACAATTTTTTTCATCAAGAAATATATATATTTTTAAATTCTTGTTATTTAAAATTCGAACAATAATTTTTTTTAATTTTAATTCAAATTCGGTAATATTATATACGTTCGGGAATTTCATTATTCGTAAATTCAATTCGGGAGTATTATATTCCGGCACTTTTATAATTTCGGGAATTTTATTATTCGGGAATTTTGCAATTCGCGAATTTTACAGTGTCGGGAATTTCATTTTCCGGGATTTTTCAGTCGCCTCTTCCAAAAAATCAAATTCCCGTCACTGTATTACCTAATTTGAAAATTCCCGACAGAAAATTTCCGAATTATATAATATATCAACTAGAAAATTCCCGTTTTGAACAATTAAAAAAATTGCTTCTTAACAAATATTTTTTAAAATAAAAAAAAAAACAAATATTTATATTAAGGAAAAAACTTTTTTAATATTCAAAGTTAAAAAAATTAATGTTTAAATTTAAAATAACAATATTTGAACAAATATATTTCTGGATAAAAAATTTTGTTTAAAGATGTGCATTGTAGTTTCTTTAAATGACAAAAAACGTACCCAAAAATCGAATTATTAATTTAAAAAAAATAAATAAAAAGAAACTTCGAGATAAATCAGTGCTGAATTGAATATTGCGAAACTTTTTTTGTTCGGAGCGCACGTGTTTTTGAATAACCACAGAAATATCCAGCAACCCTCAAGAACTACCCCTACCTCATTTAACGAACCCCGTTTAAATTGCCTTCATTTAAAATCGCAAAAAAAATTTAATTGATAATAATCACAAGACATGCATTTCCAAGACTGTATTAAATATCCTTATAACCACAGAAATATCCAGCAACCCTCAAGAACTAGCCCTACCTCATTTAACGAACCCCGACTCGACTGCCTTCATCTAAAATCGCCAAAAGATTTTTAAATTGATAATAATCACAAGACACGCATTCACAAGACTGTATTAAATATACTTATAACCACAGAAATATCCAACAACCCTCAGAAACTACCCCTACCTCATTTAACGAACCACGTCTCGACTGCCTTCATCTAAAATCGCCAAAAAATTGGTAATTGATAATAATCACAAGATACGCATTTCCAAGACTGTATTTAATATCCTTATAACCACAGAAATTTCCAGCAACCTTCAAGAACTACCTCTACCACATTTAACGGTCCACGTCTCGACTGCCTTTATTTAAAATAGTGCGGGTAGTTCCTAAGGGTTTTTGGATATTTCTGTGGTTATAAGTATATTTAATACAGTCTTGGAAATGCGTGTCTTGTGATTATTATCAATTTAAAAATCTTTTGGCGATCTTAGATGAATGCAGTCGAGACGGGGTTCACTAAATGAGGTAGGGGTGGTTTTTGAGGGTTGCTGGCTATTTCTGTGGTTATAAGGATATTTACTACAATTTTTGAAATGCGTGTCTTGTGATTTTTATTTTTTTGAGGTTTCAGTTGAAGGCACTGTAGACGGTGTTCTTTAAATGTGCACCGATAGGGCTAGTTTTGGAAATCGGAATAATACGTATTGCCTAGTTTCCACTGAAAAAAAGAATGTTACATCTCCTTCAGATTCTACGACTTGACGAGTACAATCTGCTTGATTTGAAATGGATTCGATAACAACTAATTTGTTCAATATTCGTCGAAAATAATTTTTTGCGAAATTCCTCCTCGAATAAAGTACGTAAACGTAATTGATTGCCTTCCCATACATTTTCCAAAGTTACAGCCCGATATTTTATTTAGAAAAAAAGTTCTTAGATTCAGAAAAAAATTCAGAAGATTGAAAAAGTGAGGCCGGTAAGGTAGGTACTTATGCGTGTCACATGCCCTCAAGAGGATCTAAAGAGATTTTGAACGGACATTAAAACGTTAATTTATTTTGTATGGAATGTCTTTATGTGGATCTAATAGTAATTTAAGAGGATGCGTTTACTGGGAAACCGACTTAGTATAAAATTTTCGTCTTAAGAGGATCTAAGAGGATTTTAAGCAGACAATAAAACATTAAATTATTTTCTGTGCAAAATTTCTCTAAGTGGATATAACAGTAATTTAAGACGCTGCGTTTACTGGAAAAATGACTAAGTATATAATTGCCGTCTTGAGAGGATCTAAGGGGATCTTAGACGGACATTAAAACACTAAATTTTGTGTACGGAATTTCTCTAAGTGTATGTAATAGGTATTTGAAGGGACTGCGTTTACTGAAAATGCGACTGAGTATAAAATTTTCATTTTGAGGGTATCTGAAGGGAACTTGAGTGGACACTAAAAAACTAAATTGTTCTATACGGAATTTGTCTAAGTAGATCTAACAGTAATTTAAGTGATAAAACTGTTATGCCACTAGAATGGCACACGTGTTCCAAGAACGGAACCTAAAGATGACGCTGTTCTGTAACGCTGTTACTGTAAGGATATGTAGCAAACCTGAAATTCTGTAATGGAACCAATACAGAACAGAGTGATGGAACTGTTATGTCACTAGAATGTCAAACGTGTTTCAGAAAGAGAACATGAAGGTCACACTGTTCTGTAACATTGTTACTATAAGGATACGTAACAGTTCTGTAATCCTGTAATGGGACTGATAAATCACAGAGTGATAGAACTGTTATATCACTAGAATGTCACACGTGTTCCAGGAACGGAACATAAAGGTCACACTGCTTTGTACCGCTGTTACTGTAAGGATATGTAACAGTTCTGGAATTCTATAATGTAACTAATATAGAACATTGTGATAGGACTGTTGCGTCATTATAATGTGACACGTGTTACAGAAATGGAACATAAAGGGCGCACTGTTCTGTAACGATCTTAGACCAGTTTTGTGCTGATGTTAAGCCGTTTTCGTACACCGTACAAAAGGGCATAAGCGCCAAAAAATTTTTTTCAACATTTTTTTGTGGCAACAAATTTTTTTTTCAAAATTTGTTTTTTCACCAAATTTTTTTCAAAATTATTTTTTCATCAAATTTAAAAAAAAAATTTCTTACCAAATTTTTTTTCAAAAATTTTTTTCAACCCAATTTTTTTTCAAACATTTTTCTATACCAAATTTTTTTTCAATAATTTTTTTTCACAAAAATTTTTTTTTTCAACATTTTTCTTCCAAAATTTGTTTTTCAGACATTTTTTTCAAAACATTTTTTTCAAAAAAATTTACTCACAAATTTTGAAAATCTTCTCTTTTAAGATTATTGTTTTTCGTTAACTCCTCCTAACACAATTTTTTGGACAGGCGTTGCAAAAAATAGCGTGTGATACGCGTACGCATATGTGATTGCTAACTCGTGTGATTGCATCATTCGCTGCGGCCTATTTTGCGCACTTATATCACAAATAACTATTTTGAGTACAAATTATTATATTAATAAGTATAAAAGTTGGACAGTTTATCTATATAAAAAGCAAGTATGGTTCTAAAGTTTTAAACAATAAAAAATAATTTTAATTAATTAACTTCCAAACTCGGGAAAATTGAATGCCATTTATCCGAGTCAGAAGGATTGATACCTATAATTTATTTTATTTCGTGTATTCACAAATTTTTATTGTTTCACATGTGTAATAGATTAAATGACAGCTTAACTGTATTTAATAATCAGTTGTTTTATAATAGGTACAACTTTTTTAACATGGTCCGTATTTATGGAAAGGAGAAACATGGGTGTTTCATATCAACGGATACGTTTTCAACGCATGCTCCTATTTATGGAACACAGGTACGTTTGCAATAAAATGTGTTTTTTGTTATATTAATATAGCTTATGATATGTTATTAGTATATAATAGTCAAATTTCAAGTAAAATAAATTACTTATCAACAAAAAAAAGGACTTTCAACAATATAGTTAAAGTTTCAACAAAAGTGATAAATTTTCAAATAAAATGATAAATCTTCAACTGCAATGATCGAATTTTAAATCAAACAGATAAATTGTTAATTAAAATGATGAATCTTTAACTGGAATGGTTGAATCTTCAAACAAAAAGATGAATATTCAACCATGAAAATGAATTTTCTACAAGAAAAATACGAATTTTCAATACAATATATGAATTTGCAACCAAGTTGTTGAATTTGCAACTGAAAATGATAAATCTTAAACCAATAGTTGAATTTTACAAGAAAAGAGATGAATTTTTAACAAAAAGTGGAATAGTTAAATGGTAAGCTAAACAAATAATTTTTAACAAAAAAACAACGGATTTTCAGCCAAACGGTTCAATTTTCAACCAATGTGATGAATCTTCAATTGGAACAGTAGAATGTTATACCAAAAGGGTACACAAATTTACCACCAAATAGTTTAATTTCTAAATAAAAAAGATCAATTATCAACCAAGTAGTTAAATTTTCATCCAAAAAAGATACATTTTCAACCAAAAATATAATATTTAAATTTTCTGTTTTAAAAAACTAATTTCTAACAAAAAAAAGGAAACGAATTTTCAACTGGTGTAGTTAAATTTACAGTCAGAACAATTGATGTTCAACAAGGTAGTTAAATTTTCAATCAGAGAAATCAGAGAAAAAACGAAAAGGGTACTTAGCCAAATATTTCATTTACACTTCATTTTGACCAAGTTTCTTGAGCTCCGTTCACAAAAACTACCCTTTATAGGTTATTTATGTCAACATTTAACGAAAACTTTTATTCATTTCATTTATCTCTATGAGCGATTGAAATAAAAGTATATTGTACTATTTAGTTCGATTTATCATAGAAAATAATATAAAAGAAGCCATAATAATATAAAAAAACACATTTCTTTGCTGTTCCATAATAGGGACATGTATTATGGATGTATTTGGAGTTGCTACGGAAAGCCTGACGCCCGACTTATAGAATTACGATTTTTGAGCTTCAAGATCCAGTAAGCGCAGTACCTAAGTTAGGTGTTAATTATTATTTTTAGTCCACTTCAATCGCCCTCATCAGGATAAGCAAGAACATCAACTGCCGCTGTTTCACCGTATATTGTAGCTTCCTTTAACTGATGTTCATTGTCGACGTCACCCCATTTTCAACTAAAAAAGCTGAATTTTCAACCAAAAATGGAATAGTTAAATTTTCAGTTAAAAAAATTAATTTTTCACAAAAAAAAAACAATTTTAAACCAAAGTGATAAATTTTCAACTAAAATAATGAATATTCTACTGGAATAGATGAATTTTCAACTAAAATGATACATATTTAACTAGAAAACTTAAATTTCCAAACCACAATGATGAATTTTCAAATAAGAAGATTAATTTTCCACCAAAAAATATGATTTTTCAACAAAATGCATGAATTTTCCAACAAATAATTGAATTTTAAACTAAAAAAGACAAATTTTCAACTAAATAGTTGAATTTTTAACTAAAAAAGCCGAATTTTCAACCAAAAATAGAATAGTTAAATTTTCAGTTAAAAAAATTATTTTTCCACAAAAAAAAAACAATTTTAAACCAAAGTGATAAATTTTCAACTAAAATGATGAATCTTCAACTGGAATAGATAAATTTTAAACCAAAAAGATGCATTTTTTGAAAAAGAGTAACTTTCAACAAACAAACAAAATTAATTTTCGAATTAAATGATGAACTCCTCAACTGGAATACCTCAACTTTCAAACCAGAAAGATAAATTTTCAAATAAGAAGATTAATTTTCTACCAAAAAAGTTGATTTTTCAAGAAAATGCATGAATTTTCCACCAAATAGTTGAATTTTCAACTGAAAAGTTGAATTTTCAACTATAAATAGAATTGTTCAATTTTCAGTTAAAAAAATTAATTTTCAAAAGAAAAAAAAATGTTAACCAAAGTAATGAATTTTCAACTAAAATGATGAATCTTCATCAGGAATAGATAAACTTTAAAACAAAAAGATGCATTTTTGGCAAAAGAGTTTAACTTTCAACCAAGTAGTTTTACTTTCAACAACAACAAAATAATTTTCGAATAAAATGATAAATATTTAACTGGAATACTTAAACTTTCAAGCCAGCAAGATGAATTTTCAAATAAAAAGATTAATTTTCTACAAGAAAAGATGATTTTTCAACAAAACTCATGAATTTTCCACCAAATAGTTGAATTTTACACTAAAAAGTTAAATTTTTAACTAAAAATAGAATAGTTAAATTTTCAGTTAAAAAAATTCATTTCCAAGAAAAAAAAAAGAAAAAATTTTAACTAAAGTAATGAATTTTCAACTAAAATGATGAATCTTCAACTGGAATAGACTAATTTTAAACCAAAAAGATGCATTTTTGGCAAAGAAGTTAAACTTTCAACCAAGTATTTTCTTTCAACCAAAAAAATTAATTTCCTAATAAATTGATGAGTATTTAACTGGAATACTTAAATTTTCAAACCAAAAAGATGAATGTTCAGATAAGAAAATTAATTGTTTACCAAAAACGACGATTTTTCAATAAAATGCATTAATTTTCAACAAAATAATTGAATTTGCAAATAAGAAAGAAAAATTTTCAACCAAATAGTTGAATTTTCCATTAAAAACTTTCGACCAAGTAGTTTTACTTTCAACTAAAAAAAAATTAATTTTCGAATAAAATGATGAATATTTAACTGGAATACTTAAATTCTCAGACCAGTAAGATGAATTTTCAAATATGAAGATTAATTTTCTACCAAAAAATATGATTTTTCAACAAAATGCAGGAATTTTCCACAAAATAGTTGAATTTTCAAATAAAAAAGACAAATTTTCAACTAAATAGTTGAATTTTCAACCAAAAATGGAATAGTTAAATTTTCAGTTAAAAAAATTAATTTTCAAACAAAAAATAATAATAAACAAATTTTCAACCAAAGTAATGAATTTTCAACTAAAATGATGAATCTGCAACTGGAATAGATAAATTTTAAACCAAAAAGATGCATTTTTGGCAAAAGAGTTTAACTTTCGACCAAGTAGTTTTACTTTCAATCAAAAGAATTAATTTTCGAATAAAATTATTAATATAACTGGAAACTTAAATTCTCAAACCAGAAAGATTAATTTTCGAATAAGAAGATTAATTTTCTAGCAAAAAATATGATTTTTCAACAAAATGCATGAATTTTCCACAAAATAGTTGAATTTTTAAATAAAAAAGACAAATTTTCAACCAAATAGTTACATTTTCAACTAAAAAAGCTGAATTTTCAACCAAAAATGGAATAGTTAAATTTTCAGTTAAAAAAATTAATTTTTCACAAACTAGAATGGTTAAATTTTTAAATAAAAAATTCAATTTTCAACAAAAAAGTTGAATTTCCAATCAATTTTCAAGCCAAAAAGACGAATATAAATAAAAAAACATTCGAAAATTCAACGAAGAAGGATTTAGCAAAATGATTGAATTTGCAACAAAATAAATAAATTTTTGACCAAAAAACATCAATTTTCAACAGAAAATATAAGACCAGGAAAAGTAATTTTCTACCAAAAAATACCAATTATTAATAAAATACAAGAATTTTAAACGAAATTGTTGAATTTTTAACTAAAAATATAAATTATCAAACAGATATGGATGAGTTTATTATTCAGTTAAAAATATTAATTTTCAACCAACAAAAAAAAAATTTTCAATCAAAAAAAAATTGTTTCCAGCGAATGTTGTAATAACTGATATTTCAACAAGAAAAAAGATTGTGATTTTAAATTTTTAAAAAAGTTGAATTCACGAAAATAGGGAAATACAGTCTTTTAAATAAAATTAAAAAAGATAAATTTTAACCAAAAAAGGAAACAGTTACATTTTTAATTAAACAAATTAATTTTTCAACAAAATAGTGGAATTTTGAGCCAAAAAAGATCAATTTTGAACTAAACATAAAATACTTAAATTTTCAGTTAAAATAAAGTAATTTTTAATGAAAATAACGTATTTTGCAAAAACTAGCTAAATTTTCAACTAAATTGTTGATTATCTAACGAAAAATGGAATAGTTAAATTTTAATTTGAAAAAATTAATTTTCACTAAAAAAAATGATATTTTAAAAAGAACAAAATTATTGAATTTTAAAGACGAAAAAAAAATTTTCTCTAATTAAAATTGTTGGCTTCTTAACAAAATAATGATATTTTCAATCAAACAAAAAAATATTTAAATTGTTAAACAACTTTTGACCAAAAAGACGATTTTTTACGAAATAATTTATTTTTTAAATAAAAATTATGCATTTTTAGATGAATAATTGCATGAAGTTTTCAGTTGTAAAACGGATTTTTTTACGAAAAAAAAAAAAATTGAATTTTTAACCAAATTTTTTAGTTTTCAATCCAGAAGAAGAATTTTCAACAAAATAGTTAAGTTCTCATTAGAAAAAAAAATCAGCTAAAAAACGAATTTCCATTTTTAACGAAATAGTTGAATTTTCTACAAAATTGTTTAATTTTCAACAGAAAGAAATGAATTTTCGAGAAAAAAGTATAATTTTTCACCACAAATGGAATAGTTAAATTTTTAGTCAAAATTCATTTTAAATAAAAAACAGACCAATTTTCAACCAAAATTATTTAATTTTTAACCAAATAGTTGAACTTTCAATTAAAAAATAAATTCTGAACCAAGAAGATTAATTTTCTACCAAAAAGACGAATTTCCAGTTGAAAAAATTAATTTTTAACCAACAAAAACGAATTTGTTACAAAATAAATTGGCAACAGCGAAGATTAATTTTTTATGAGAAAGATGAATGCACCAGTGATGCGGAAAATGTGTTAAATAAAAAACGAAAAAAGATCGATTTTCAATCAGAAAAAAAAATGAATCAATTTTCAGTCAAAAAAATTAGTTAAAAAAGAAAAAAATTTTCAACAAAATACATTAACTTTAATCAAAAAAATTCATTAGTTGAATTTCAATTAAAAATTTAATTTTCAAATAAAAAGGCCAATTTACAATAAAATGTTTAACTTTTCGACCAAAGAGATGAATGTTCGACCAAAAAACAGGAATTCTTAACAATAATATTAAAATCTTCAAATTAAAGTATTAAAATCTTGAACTAAAAAATAATAATTTTCAACTAAACATAAAATAGTTAAATTTTAGGTTGAAAAAATTAATTTTTAACAACAACAACAAAATTTCGACAAAATAGTTCTATGTCAAATAAAGAGACAAGTTTTCAACAAAATAGTTGAATTCTCAACCAATAAGAAATTAAATTTACAAGAAAAAAAGATTAATTCTTAGCGAAAATTATAATAGTTGATATTTCACCAATAGTTTCATTTTCAACCAAAAAGATGAATTTTCAACTAAAACAAAAAACTAATTTTCAACAAAATACATGAATTTTTAACAAAATAGTTGAACTTTCAACTAAAAAGGATCAATTAAAAATATAAATTTTCAACCACAATTACAATAGTTTAATTTTCAGTTAAAAACAAAAATTGAATTTAAAAAAAAAAAAAAAAAAAAAATGAATTTGCAATGAAAAAGATGATTTTTTACCAAAAAAGACGAATTTTCGATTAAAAAATATAATTTTTCAACAACAAAATTTAATATTTGAGATAAATTTTTAACTCAAATGATGGAATATCCAGCTGGAATAGTTAAATTTTCAGTTTGAAAAAAAATTGATTTTCAGTCCCAAAAAAAAACGAATTTTCAACAAAATAATAAGTCATTTTTCAACCAAAGAGATGATTTTTCCATTAAAATTAGGGTACTTTAACTGAAAAAAAAATTAACAAAAGAGTGTAACTTTCAACCAAGTAGTTTTATTTTCAAACAAAAAAATGGAATAGTTATATTTTTAGTTTAAACAATTAATTTTTGACAAAAAAAAAACGAGTTTTCAAACAGAATAGTTAAATTTTTATCTAAACAAAAAAATTATTTTCAACAAAATACATGAATTTTCAACTAAAAAATATAATTTTCAACAAAATTTTAGTAAAAAATGTAAGTATTTTGTTGAAATATCTTTTTTTCTTGGTTAATAATTAACTATTTTAATTCCAAATTTAACTATTGCATTTTCAGATGATTTTTTTTTTAGTTAAAAATTCAACTATTTGGTTGAAAATTTATCTTTTTCATTTGAAAATTCATGTAAATTATTCAAAAATTGTCTTTTTTGGAAGAACATTAATCTTGTTTGAAAATTCACTTTCTTGGTGAAAAATTCAACTATTCTAGTTAAAGATTTATCATTTTATTTGAAAATTCATGATTTTGGTTGAAAATTAAACTACTTGGTTGAAAGTTAAACTCTTTTGTTAAAAAGTTATCGTTTTGGTTTGATTTTTTGACCAAGAAGATGCATTTTCTACAAAAAAGACGAATTTTCAACAAAAAAAGATAAATATTTTTCATTAAAAAAACGACTTTTCAACAAAATAGTTACATTTGCAACAAACGAAATTAATTTTCAACTACAATGATAAAGCTTTAAGAAGGAAAATGAACTTTGAACCAAAAAGTTGAATTTTCAACCAAAAAAAAAAGAATTTTCAACCGTAAAAATTAATTTTCTGCAAAAAAGGACGAATTTTCAACAAAATACATGCATTTTCTTAGAAAAAAGACAAATTTTCAACCAAAACAGAATAAATCAATTTTCAACCAAATACGAAATAGGTAAATTTTCAGTTAAAACAAATATTTTTGCAAAAAAAAAAAAATTTTTTTAACAAAATAGTTCAATCTTTAACCAAAGAAATGATTTTTCTTTACAAAAAAAGACCAATTTTCAACGAAAAAAATAAATACATTTTCAACCAAAAATGGAATCGTATTTTTAGTTCAAATCCCTAACTTTTAACCATAAAAAAAAATTTTCAACAAAATAGTTTAATTTTTAAGCAAAAAAATCAATTTTCAACCAAAAAATGGAATAGTTAAATTTGTAGAAAAAAATCCATTTTCAAACAAAAAAAAAAACAGAAATTTCAACAAAATAGTTAGATTTTTAACCGAAAAAATGAATTTTCAACTATGATGATGAATCCAAAATGATGAATTTTCAACCAAAAAGATTAATTTCTACAAAAAAAAAAACGATTTAAAAAAAATTCTTGAAATTTAAACGAAATACTTGAATTTTAAACTGAAAAAACAAATTTTCAACCAAGTACTTGACGTTTTTAACTAAAAAAAAAACAATTTTCAGCTAAAAATGGAACAGTTAAATTTATATTAAAAAAAAAATTAATTTTCAACCAAACTGATGAATTTTCAAGTGAAACGATGAATCATCAACTGGAATAGTTAAATTTTAAAGCAAAAAGATGAATTTTCAACTAAAATCATGAATATTTAACTAGAATAGTTAAGTTTTTAACCAAAACTCTTATTTTCAACCAAGAAGATTAATTTCTACCAAAAAAGACGAATTTTCAACAAAACACATGAATTTTCAACTAAAAAAGATAACTTGCCAACCAAAAAATGAATAGGTAAATTTTCGGTTTCAAAAAGTGATTAATAATGAATTTGTAACAAAATAAATGAATTTTTAACCAAAATGATGAATTTTTTAATTAAAATGATGAATCTTTATATAGAATAGTTGAATTTTAAACTAAAAAGATAAATTTTAAAATAAAATCATGAATATAGAATTGGAAGTTTTCAGAATTTGAAGAGCTTTTAAAGGATTATAACGATACTAAAGCATTCCAAGGTATTTAAAGGATTTTGAATGCTTTCAAGAAATTAAAAAATTTTCATAACGTTTCAAGGAATTTTCAAATCTTTTAAACGTTTTAAGGAATTTTCAAATATTTTAAAGATTTTCCAGTAGTCTAAGGGATTACACAAGAATTGTGAGATTGCAAAGGATTTGAGCGATTTAAAATATTTTTAAATTTTTTCAATAGGTTTGAAGAATTTGATGGGATTTTAAAGAATTTAAATATTTAACGGTATTTCAAGGATTCCGAGGAATTTTGAATAAAAACAATTCGAAGGAATTTCCAAGGATATGAATAATTTGAAAGAATTTTCAAAGCTTTTAGAGATTCTAAAGAATTTTAAAATATTTTTAAAATTTCCTGGCCGTCAAAATGTTTTTAGAATTCGAAGAGCTTTTAAAGGATTATAAATTATAATTTTGAATGCTTTCAAGAAATTTCCAAATCTTCTAAACGTTTAAAGGAATTTTCAAATCTTTCAAACGTTTTAAGGAATTTTCAAATCTTCTAAATGTTTTCAGGAATTTTAAAATATTTTAAAGATTTTCAGCAGTCTGAGCCATTGCACAAGAATTATGGGATTCCAAAGGATTTCTAGTATTGAAAATATTTCCAAATATTCTTAATAGGTTGGAAGAATTTTAAGAGATTTTAAAGGACTTGAAATATTTTAGGGTATTTTTAAGTATTCCAAGTAATTTTAAACAGAAATTCTAGAAGATCTCAAAGATTTAAAATATTCTATTTCCGCGAGTTCCAAGAAATTTTAAATAGATTAAAAGAAGAATTTCCATTAATTTTAATGATTTTAGAAAACGTTCGAAGCTCTTGGACGTTATTAGTATTTTAAAATATTTTGAAGATTCATAAACTTTGTAAGGATTTTGAAAGATTTTATAGGATTCGAAAATTTGTAGGGCCTTTTCAATGATTCCAAAAAGCTTTCAATAGATCTGAAACATTTTCAGTTATTTCAAAGGACTTTTATATTTTCAAAAAATGGAAACAAATTTTATTCGGTTTTGAAGAATTTTCTAGAATTTTAGAAGAATTGTACAGGACATATAATGTTTTACGATATTTAAAAATATTCTCAAAGATTTTTTAAGGACTTTAGCGGATTTACTACCACAGAAAAAACAAAAGGTAGAAACATTTTGGGTGAAAAAACTGGTATAGGGAATTTTTCAAAATAAATATAATTGTGAATTTTCGAGAACGAATTTCCAAGAAGAATTATAATTATAATACGAAACCGGGAAATTTCGAGAGAAATAATTGTAATTCAGATCTGAATAAAGGAACTTTCCAAAAAAATTATAATTTAAAAATTTAAAAATAAGTTTAATGATTTGCAAAAATGTTTAAAGCTTTCAGACATTTTAAGGAATTGAAAAATATTTGGAAGATTCCTAAACTTCATAAGGATTTTGAAAAAGCGTTTCAGGTTCAAAAAATATAAACAATCTCGGCATGCAAAAAACCGAAGATCAGCAGAGTTATATCAAATCGCTAATTTTTAAGTTTAACTGTACCGATCTTTATTTTTTGTTTTTTCGTGAGATTAATCCCAACTTTTTACCTAAAACGCTTTTTATCTTTTGTTTTTTTTTCTGTTTTTTCTAGCTTTCAAGGTATTTCAATAAATTTTTCAGGATTTAAGGAAATATCATCAGATTTCTTGGGATTTTTAGGGGTTTTCAAAGGATTCAGCTGAATTAAAAATATTTTTAAGGGTATTCAAAGAAATTTCATAAGTTTCAAGGTATTTCAATAGGATTTTTCAGATTCAAAGGGTTTTTAATTTTTTGTAATTTTAGGAACACTTTTTTAATTGATATTAAGAGCCATTAGTCAATAATATAATAATAAAATTTAAAAAAAAATAAAATTTTTTTAAAAATAGAAAATTCAACTTTTAAAATTGGATGCAGCAGAGTTCTACTGAATTTTTTTCCTGAAAAATAGGCCATCATTTTTCCTTTAAATTCAACCATTTTTCCAAATTGTTAACAAGCGATAGTTAGATAAAATTGATTTGCAAAAAACGTTGCTAAAATAAATGTTTTTTGGAAGCTATGAAATTGTTTTAGTGAAAATAATATTATATATATATATATATATAATTCGAAATTGCTTTATATTTACATTTAAAATTATTAAATTCAAAACTGACTATCAAGGCTTTTAATATGAAATTGTGAAATATTTAATTGCGAAATTTTCCTGACATTTTGAATATTTGACTTTGAAACTAAATTATTGTGAAATTTAAAATTCCAAATTTACAAAAATTAATTTAAGAAAAAACTTTAGTTTCAAGGAATTAACGATTCAACTTTTAAAATTGCCCATTCAAAACCACAATTTTAAATTAAAATTATAGAAATATTAAAGACGATAAATATATTACACTCAACACTCAAGAATAAATTTTTTTTTTCAAAAACAGTCAAAAAGACTGGATAGGTTTTTTTACTAAAAAATTTGATTTCTCTAAAGAAAAAAAATCATTTTTGCTCAAAACTTACAAAACTCCCGGGTGAATGGCCACCCTGATTATCAACTGAATGATTTAATAATTTCAAAATTTAATTTCCTGGTCTCAAAAAATTCCTGGTTATTTTCCGGTTTCCCAGTTTATTGGCCACGCTGATTAATTTCCATTAGTCGGATAAAAACAAAATTTTTGTATAAAATATAAGGTGGGTCTTACCGAGAAAATATCGACGATAGTAGTAAGCACCATCGTCGACGCTCTCGATCGGCAAAAGTCGTCTTTGTAGAGGACAAGTGTGTTTCCAGAGAGTTTCTCCAGGTGGTGGCTCCAGGACAGAAACCCCATAGGCCATGGGTGGCCTGTGAATGCCATTTGCATTTGGACATCGAGTCAATCCAACTTCTCTTTCACCCTCTCCTCCAGTTTCATTTCGGAAAAAAGGACACGATTCGAGCAGATCGTTACCTGAAAAAAAAATACTAATTGATTAAACCATTTCTCTTCCAGCAGATGCTTTTATTTCATAGCTTTCTTTATAGTATTCCTTAATTTCAAGCAGGGTGCCCAGCGATTCTTAGGAATTAAATTCAAGGTCTTTTCTATCCAGAATAGTTGAATTTTTAACAAAATAATAATATTTTTAACCAAATAGTAGATTTTTCAACCAAAGGAGATGAATTCTCAACCAAAAATATATTAGTAGACTTTTCAACAAAGAAGTACAATTAAATTTTTAAAAATTAAAAATTTTTTTTTTAATGACTTTTATTTCTGTTTGAAAAATATTGAAACCAAAAAGACCATTTTTTTAGAAGACAATTGAATTTTCAATCCGAAATGTTGAATTTAAAAAAAAAAATTTCAACAAAGAAAGATTACTCTTTAAACAAAAAAGATGCATTTTTAACCCAAAGAGACGAATTTGAAACAAATAAGTTATTAATCAAGAAAAATGAATTTTCTACTAAAAAATATAAATTAATAAAATAATAAAAGGACGAATGTTAGAAAAAAAGTTAAATTTTCGACGAAAAAAGATGACTTTCAAATAAAATAGATTATTTTTCAACAAAATAATTAATTTTGCAAAGAAATTTGAATATTTAACCAAATAGGGGAATCTCAAGACAAAAATGTGAATTTTCAAATAAAAAAGACGACATTTTTAGAAGACAAATGAATTTTCAACAAAAAAGTTATTTTCAACCAAAAAGACTTTTTTTTACCAAAAGAAGATGCGTTAATTTTCAGCCGGAAATTCCCATCGTTCAAAAGAACGAAATATATTTTCCCAATTCTATTTAATTTAGAAATATTGTTCCCACTAAAAATAAAAATATGCATTATAAGTTTCTTTTATAGTTGCATTAATTTTAACAATATTTTTGCACTGTTTCTAGTTTATAAAGCAATTAATAAAACATTTTCGTTCATTTAAACGTTCAGAATTTCCACCACGTGAATTTTTAAATAAAAAAGATCAATTTAAAAAAAATGGAAAAGTTACATTTTCAAGTAAAAAATTAATTTGAAATAAAAAAAAAAACGAATTTTCAACAAAATAGACTTTCAGTCAAAAACATGAACCCTCAAACAAACAAAAAAAAACACATGTTATACAAAGTAGTTCAAGTTTTATCCAACTAGTTGGGTTTTCAATTTTAAAAACTCTATTTTCAGCCAAAATGTAATAGTTACATTTTTAGTTTAAGAAATTAATTTTTTAACAAAAGAAAAATAGATTTCAACAAAGTAGTTAAATTTTTAACCAACGAGATGAATTTTTAATAAAAGTGATGAATCTTCAACTGGTCGACAAGATATGTACATGTATTTTAAAACAAACAAAAATTAATTGTCAAACACTCGAATTTTCTATGAAATTAGTTGAAAAATTAATTTTCAAAAAAATAGTTAAATTTTCTACCAAAAAACACGAAATTTCAACAAAATACATGAACTTTCAACAAAATAGCTTATTTTTTAATCAAAGAGGTGAATTTTCAAATAAAACGAGGAATACTCGAATCGAATAGTTAAATTTTCAGTTAAAAAATTAATTTTGAACAAAGTACTTCAACTTTCAACCAAGCAGTTAAATTTTCATCAATACAAAATTAATTTTCAATCGAGGATATTAATTTTCGATCCAAAAAGACGAAATTTTGAACAAGATATATGAATTTTCAAAAAAATAAAATAAATTCTCAACCAAATACTTTGATTTTCTATCAAAGTAGTTAAAAAATTCATTTTAAACAAAATACATGAATTTTCTACCAAAGTAGTTGCATTTTTAATCCAAAAAGACGAATATTCAACGAAACAGTCTTAATTTTCAACCAAAAAATAAATTTAAAAAAAGTAGTTAAATTTTCAACACAGTAGATTAATTTTTAATGAAATAGCTCAATTTTCAAACAAGAAGAATATTTTCTACCAAAAAGACGAATTTTCAACTAAAAAAAGTAAATTTTTAACCAAAAATTGAATAGTTAAATTTTTAGTAAAAAAATTAATGTTTAACCAAAGAGATGAATTTTTTACTATTATGATGGAATATTCCACTAGAATAATTAAATTTTCAGTTAAAAAATTAATTTTCAACCAAAAAAGATTTCAATTTTTAATCAAAAACAGTTGAAGAATTTTCAACCCAAAATAATAATTTTATACAAAAAAAAGAACGAATTATGAAAATACATGAATATTGAAACAGATACTTGAATTTTCAACCAAAAAAAAATTAATTTTCAGCCAAAAATAGAATATTTAAATTTTTAGTTAAAAAAATTAATTAAAAACAAAAAAAAATGAATTTTCAGTAAAATAATTATTTACGCTGATAAATTAAATTAATAAAAATACTTACGGTAGAGTAAAAGCATCAATGTAATCTGCAATATCCTGTTTTTGTTCCTCACTTAAATTTTTCGCCAGAGTTTTCACCGGTTTTGATTTCAAAACTCGTCTCTCCTCCGCAAAAGGAATAGAAACGTGAACGAAACACTGAAAATTAAAATTATTTTTACAATCGATTACATAGATAAGAATTTTTTTTACAATAATAAATACCGCAGGTTCTCCTGGCTGCATTCTGGGAAACAAAACTCCCATTTTCGGAATACTGTTTGCACAATAAACTTTTCTCACAATTGCAACGAGACCTGAATCTCTCATTGCAGTGAGTAAGGAATAAAATTGCCTCTCAACACCCTGGAAGATTAAATTTTTTTATTAGAAGAAAAAAAAACTTGACATTTTCTCATTTTCTCTGGATTAATAAATGGGATGACGGAAAAATCCCGAAAAATAAAATTCGCGAATGATAAAATTCCCGAATTATAAAATTTTCGGCACTGTAAAATTCCCGAATTATAACATTCCCGAATTGGAAAATTCCCGAATCGCAAGATTTCCGAATTATAAAATTCCCAAAACTGAAAATTCCCGACAGTTTTTAATATTACCAACTTGGAAAATTCCCGACAGTTTATAATATTAGCGAATAATAAAATTCACGAACTGGAAAAATCCCGAATTATAAAATTCCCAAATTATAAAATTTTCGACACTGTAAAATTCCCGAATAGGAAAATTTCCGAATGATAAAATTCCCGAAATTGAAAATTCCCCAATAATAAAATTCACGAATTGGAAAATTCCCGAATTATAAAATTCTCAAATAATAACATTCCCGAATTATAAAATTCCCTACACAGTAAAATTCCCGAAAAGGAAAATTTCCGAATGATAAAATTCCCGAAATTGAAAATTCCCCAATAATAAAATTTCCGAATCATAAAATTCCCGACACTGTAAAATTCCCGAATTTGAAAATTCCCGAATTATAAAATTCGCGACACTGTAAAATTCCCGAATTGGAAAATTCCCGAATCGCAAGATTTCCGAATTATAAAATTTCCAAAACTGAAAATTCCCGACAGTTTTTAATATTACCAACTTGGAAAATTCCCGACAGTTTATAATATTAGCGAATAGGTCGGGCAACAATGCCGACTATCCTAGAGTTGGGGAAGCCGATCAAGATGGAGTCAATGTGATTGACCAGCAGAATATCATTCCTTTTAAGTGGACGGATCGACTCAGGGACGACGTGCTGGAGTGTTATCATACCTGTATGGCCCCTGAGCAAAAAGGTAACATGGCGCGACTGTATACTCTGTGGTTCGAGAAACACTCAGAGCTCTCGCATTTTTCGCATAAACGTCTGCGAAACCGTGGTGAGGAACTCTAAAAAAGGGGCTATATAAGCGGAGCGCCTACTCAACCGCAGCCAGAACAAGCCGGCAACAGAGGAAGAAATGCGACACTGAGACCAACCGCGAGCACGCATCCAATAGATGAAGAGCGATGCTTCAGGACTCGGAGGAACATCAACATTCAGGTTTCTCTTAGGCCCAAAGATCTGGCTGAACTAGATGACGAGCTTCATGAAGATTTTTCCGAAGAACCCGACCTCTGGACTATAAATTGTAGTGTGTCTAATACAGCGCGAGTTTTGGCGGATGCAAACTGTAAAACGAAACCAACGGTTGATCATATGAACAAAGGACGAATGCATCAACTCAGCACAAAGATAGGCTGGGCAAGGCAGTACGCTTCCCGCATTTAGTGTGTGATTCACTACATAACATCTGGCAGGACTTTCACTACCAAGGTTCGAAAGTTCGCGCGCAAGCTGCGGATCTGTTATCACACACTCAACATGTCAAAGCTACTGACCATCAGGCAGCATATTGTTGACAGAATAAGAGTACTATCTAACGCCAGGAGAAGTCAAGACCGGAGAAAGAGGTGGGTCAGAGAAAATCAACAGTTTTTGTCTGAGCCATCTCAATTCTTCCAAGACACTCCAGTTACTGTTGTCCACCCGCCCACAGCAGAGGAGGTCGAGGTATTTCAGTGAGAAATCTACGAAGTCCAGCATTCACTGAAAGAACACTCAAAGAATATAAATAGCTTCAAGGATCTGTGCAGTGCCCTTATAACACCTAAGGCGGAATACCCACCTATCACTACCAGTTGGTATCAAGACCTTCTGGTGGAAGAAGTTTCCTTCAACCCACCAGCATCTGGCATGAATTTTCACCTCATATATAAAGTCGAAAGAGCCCATTCCGGAGTGGTTGGTTGAAGGGCGCACAGTTCTTCTGCCGAATATTGGCAATTTAGCTGACCCTAAAAATTACAGGCAAATAACTTGTCTGAACACACTGAAAAGATCTTCACAGCTATCCTAAATGATCGGATTTTTCGAACAATTGGACCTGTGTGGTGAGATATGTACGAACAAAGTGGCTCAAAGAAAGGCGCAGCAGGATGTCGAGAGAACCTGCTCATCGATAGATGTGTCTGTAAACACGCAGCATTCTATCAACGTTACCTATCGATGGCCTTAATTGATTACCGGAAAGCTTTTGCTTCAACCTTCCATACACTTATCATCTGTCTGTTGCAAAGCTTGAAGGTTCATCCACACATCGTGAGGTGTATAGAGAGATCAATGCCGCTTTGGAAAACCAGATTCACAATCTCATCTGGAAAACATTGTGTTATCACTAATAGTGTCACCTTTTAGAGAGGTGTATTTCAGGGCGACACCATGAGTTCTCTCTTCTTTTGCCTCAAATTATTGCCACTATCTCCCGCACTTCGGCATTCCCAAGGGTACCTCTGCGGCAAACCTCGAAATCGAAAGCATAAGGTCACTCATGTATTTGACATGGATGATCTTCAGATCTATGTCAAAAATTAAGAGAAACTACATCTAGCTCTAGACATTGCCAATGAGTACACTCAAGAGATTGGAATTGAGTTCGTGTTAGAAAAATACGCCAAGGTTTACTGAAAGAAAGGAAAACTTAATGGCATCCTGGAAGACGCTGAGCTTGCCAACAGAAGCGCTATACGACACCTTGGCGCTGGAGAGACCTATACATACCTGGGCGTTCCATAGATCTGAACTCAGGACGTGACATCTATAAAGGATACTCTCCGATGCAGATACAAACGTGATATCTGACGGATTTGGTCTTCCGAACTGTCGGCGCGGAACAAAGTATCTGCCACAAACATGCTTGTTGTCCCGGTAGTACTCTATTCATTTGAAATGGTTCCATGGACGAAGAACGAGCTCCGATCCCTCGACATCGGGTGCCGAAAAGTTCCCCGAAAACCCCCGAGTACAGAGTTGTGCGAAAATCGTAGAGTTTCCAAAATTTCATGTGCGCCACATTGGGTCCGCCATTTTGAATTTCAAAAATTCGATGTCAAATTCATAATCAGCGACCTCAAAAACCCTCGAGTACAGAGTTGTGCCATTTTTCAAAGAGTATGGCTATTCGAGATCGGTGAGACAAGTTTTTTCTTGCAGTTCAGCTATCCCCATCACCGTTGATCATAGTTAGGAGCGAGTCCTCATACTCTTTTGGCTCGAAAAAAAATTATGAAAAAAATATCCCGATTTTTTGGTACTTTCCTCCAAATTTGGTGCCATATTGAATTTCCTACTTGACCAAATTCCAGTCTGACTACGGATTCTTGAAGATCATACCCAAAAGTACTAGGACACATAGTTTTCGTTTGGAAATTTCTCTTTTTCAGTCATGAGAATGAGGCTTTAACATAAGTTAAAAAATTGTAGTTCTTGGACGTCAATGGGTTAATATATATAACATATCTATCTTATATCTACCTCTCTGTCTCTCCCCCTTTATTCTCTTCTCTCGGTGCAGCTGCAGCTGCTACCCTTCGGGCTTTTAATGTTTTCACCTTTTCTTATAATAAATTTATGTTATTTTGGCAAAAACAGGTAGTTCAATTTTTCACGAAATTCCCACTTTCATTTCCCGGAATAAATACCTTTTATGAAAGAACTTTTTTCACACTAATTTTTTACTGGAACCAATACATAGGAGAAGCCTCAGTTAAATTTTTAGCTAATTCTATCAAGGAAACCAAAAGTTATGATTTTTTAATGAAAATTGTCATTTTTCAACTTTATGCAATTTCAACCATTTTTTTGTTTAGTTAAATTCAATATTCAGCTATATAGCCGATATGATCTTTCAAAATAAGTATTCAAAAAGATACAAAAAAATTTTCAAGTGAAAATATTTAATAATTTATTATTTATAACAATTTTTGTACGCTGGGATCGTCGATGACCCCATGTGTTAAGTACGTTGCACCAGGGAGGCGTGCCTAACAAGGTTTAATTAAAAATTAGATAAAAAGTGGACAATTTTCGAAAAAACCGCGACTTTTTATCTCCATTCTGATAGATAAATTCTTTAAAAAATAATAAATTATTTTAAAAATGTGTTTAAACATCTCCTTATCAGTATAAAGTAGCTTTCATGTTCAAGAAACAATTTGCATTTTAAAAAACGAAAAAAAGGCATAATTAGCGCCAAAAACTCGCAATACCCATTTTTTCACTTAGGGAGTTTTTTTGGGACCCTACAAAAGAGACTTATGGGGATGATACAGGTATTTCAAAAGTAATATTTTATTCGTATTCTGTGGCTAATTGTGAAGAGAAATGTTGAGTTTCAACTCGATTCAGCTAAAATTGAAGATTCTGAGTCAAATTAACAAAAACGTACTTTTTTCTTATGGGAAATGCGTGTTAAACTTCATGAGCCTTGCGCCACCTCTAATATCTAAACTCATTGCTTATTTATATTAATGAAAATCAAATTTTTCACTATTTAACCTCAAAGCTCTTAAAGACAGAAGCTAAAACTTTCATTTGACATAAAAAGATGACAAAATATGCGTTTTACAAAGATTCACAATGTTTCTGAGCTTTTTCTTTTAAAAATAATTCTTTGCACAGATTGACTTGTTAATATTGTGTTTCTAATTTTCTTCTCAAAAAAGAAAATTGTTTTTGGATTTTATTTTTGAAGGCTAAATACTATTTATTTCAACAAATGTTTCTGATCAATGGAAAGGGCATACAAAAATCTATGAAAACTGTACTAAAAAGAATTTCCTATTACTAAATAGAAGAATTAAAACTCGCAAAAATTATTTATAATTATTATAATTTATAATCATCTTGATCTTCATATTGTTATTATATAATTATAATAATTTATTATTATTAATAGACTTTGACCAAGTTTGACTCCGGGCATACAACTTTTTTTTTGAGTGCGTACTGCAGCTGCGAAATAATGTCCTATTTATAAACAAACAATTTCGCTTCTCTTTGAGGAATGATGCAGAGCCAATTATTTATCAACGATTCCATATAACCAGTAATTAAAATTTATGATTCTTTAAACAAACTCAGTGAAAGAATTTATTATCTGGCTATTTTCCATCACTTAAACTTTATTTTTTAACTGGATATGCACTTCGACAACTTGGATACATTCGGCTCATTCCCCGAAAAAATCAGAACCTACGATTCGAATTTCGAAGATACGCTTTCCCTGCTGGTTATCCAATTAGATGGAGAACAGGAGAAAAAAACTATAGTCCCGTGCCAGCCCAAGAACACATTGTCTTATCAGTATCCAGTGGTGACATTTTTGCTATATTAGAGCATAACGGTGTTCTTCGCGGAATATATTCGTCACGTAGAGGTCACGCGAGACTGAAAATAAATATGATAAGCGGCGAAGCTGATAATTTAACCGGAGATGAAATGCGATATTGTCCAGTAGGAAAACGTAACCCAATTTCCCTCAATAATTTTATTACAGCTTTTGCAAATGATGATTCACTACAGTGGCAATCGAATCCTAATAGCGGTCGTAACCCTGGTTCTTCTCTTTCTGACAGACAACATTCACATGATCGGACTTCTCCTCCAGAGCATCCTCTTCATGCCAAGGACCGGTCGCCTCCTGGGTGGCCGCCTTTTCCTAAAGTACTTGGATATGCACTTGAACAACTTGGATACGTTCGGCTCATTCCTCGCACAAATCAGAACCTGCAATTCGAATTTCGAAGATATGTCTTTCCTGCTGGATATCCAATTAGATTGCGAACAGAAGAAAGGAACTATGGTCGCGTGCCAGCCCAAGAATATATTGTATTATCAGCATCCAATGGTGACATTTATGCAATATTAGAACATAGCGGGGTTCTTCGTGCAATATATTCGTCAACGAAAATACATGCGAGAGTGAAAATAAATATGATAAGCGGCAAAGTTGATAATTTCACTTCAGAAGAAATAAGATATTGTCCAGTTGGGAAACGTCAACCAATCTTCCCAACCAATTTTATTAAATCTTTGGCAAATTACGATTCACTGCAGTCCGAATGCAATCCTAATAGCGAACGTAACCCTGGTTCTTTTTCTTTTGACAGAAAACATTCACCTGACCAGACTTCACCTCAGGAGCCTCCTCCTCGTGCCGGGGGCAGGTCTTCTTCCGGCAGGCCTCGTTCTGTTGAAGTACTTGGATGTGCAATAGAACAACTTGGCTATGTTCGGCTTATTCCTTGCACAAATCAGAACCAGCGATTCGAATTTCGAAGATACGTTTTTCCTACCTATAAACCGATTCAAATGCGAATAGATTATACGAACTATGTGCTTAAGTCAAACCAAGAATATATTGTATTATCCACATCCAGTGGTGACGTTTTTGCAATATTGGATTATAGTGAGACTCTTCATGGAATATATAGGACAGATGAAAAGAATTCGCGAATAAAAATAAATATCATAAGCGGCGCAGTGGATAATTTGACTACAGATGAAATAAGGTGTTGTCCAGTAGGCAAAAATCACCCAATCTTCTCAAACAGTTTCATTAAAGCTTCAGCCAATTACGATTCACTGGAGTCCGAATGGAATCCGAATGGCAAACGCTATTCTGGTTCTTTTTCTCCTGCCAGACAATATTCACCTTACTGGATTTCTTCTCAGTAGCCTCCTCTTCATGCCAGATTTAAGTCTCCTTCTCATGAAGTTCTAGGATATGAACTTGGACAAGGTGGATATATTCGAATTACTTTCGAGACAAATCAGACCAGGCAATTCGGGTTCCAAAAATACGCTTTTTATGCCGATAAAGGAAGTCAATTGCTAGTAGAATATGGTGAATTTGTTCCCACGCCAAACCAAAAATATATTGTATTATCAACATCGAATGACGATATCATTGCAATACTCGAGAATGAAAATAAATATGACAAGCGGTGATGTTGAGAATATTATATCAGACGAAATAAGGGAACGTCATGTAGGCAGATATCACATAATATTCTCACACCTTCAAATGAAATTTGTTGCAAATGACGATTCATGGCAGACTGCGGATCATTAATTCAATACAAAAATTTTTAAATAAAACTGAATAATCCTTGTAACCTGGAGTTGGATCAAAATTAAATAAAAACATTACAACAAAATTGTATATTTCTTCTTCGAATTTCCATTTGACTTGTTATCTACACACGCACGCACGCACCCACCCACAACCAACCACCTATCCACAACCAACCACCCACCTACCCATACCAACCCACCCACCTATACCAACCCACTCACCCGCCCATAGAACACCCCCCCCCCCACACCTAGAATTTTGTTTACAGATAACGGCAAAGAATACATAAATAAATCAATAATTAATTTAATTAAAACTTTTGGCATTAGACATTCAAAAACTCCTAAATAATATGCGCAAGCTAACCTAACTGAAATATGTAACAGATCAATTAAAACGACAATAAAGCGTACTTAGAGAAAGATCATAAATTACGGCCTTGAGTAAAGATTTAGATGGTAAAAGCGAAATTTAATTCCAAGAGTCCGAAAAATGGGCTAATAGAATGCGAAAATTAAAAATAATTGGAGAAGAAGTAGTTAAAAATTTAGATACTGCGAACGAAACACAATCTAGATATTATAATCTGAGACGTAGACCGATAAAAGTTTCGAAATTGGCGAAAAAATTTGAAAAAGCGATAAAACATGATCAAATAAGGGCGAACGAATAGCAAAAAAATTTAATAAAAGTTTCGAAGGAACATTTTTCATCAAAGCAAAGATTTCACCAACAATTTACGAAATAAGAGCAAAGAATAGAGAATCACTAGGTAATTGGAATGCTAAAGATATTAAAAAATTTAATATTAAAAAATAGGCATGAATTTTAATTTTTCTTTATGAATGGCATTAGCACATTCTTGCATAGAAATCTTGAACACCCCTCAACCTCCTGTAAATGAAACACCGGAGGCAAAACAGAAAAGAAGAGAGGAAGAAGATAGACGAAGGAAAGAGGAGGCAGAAAGAAAAATAAAGCAGGAATTTAATAATATACGGGAAAGAAAATGGCTGAAAGAGAAAGTGAGGATGTTTGATGAGATCGGCGCAAGGAAAGGAGATCCCCGACTACAAAAATTAGCGGAGGAAAAACGCCTATTTTATGGCCTACCCACAATGGAGGAGATAAAGAAAGGACTAAAGGAAAAGAACAAGAAGGAAGGAGAAAAGAAGACAAGACAAATACGAGAGGAAGACAAGAAACTAGAAGAAGTTTTCGAAAAAATAAAGCTACAATAAAAAAAAAAGGAAAAGAACAGAACGAAATCGAGGAAATGAGGAAACGATTAAAAAATAGGCCGGAAAAATACGCAAAGGCAGCTGCCAGGAAAAGACAGGAGAAAGAATTGGAAAAAGAAAGGAAATTAAGAAAAGAAGAAAGGGAGGAAAAAGCGAGAAAAAGGAAGGAAGCTAAAAAAATAATAAAGAAAATAAAAGAGGAGAAAAAGAAACTATGTCCAATCCTAGAAATACAGAAGGATTCCTCAACGGATTCGGACACAGACGTTTAGAAAAGAAAAACAATCAATGAAAACGTTATTACCTAATAAATACGAACATTCAATTATTAAAAATTTTTCTACTTAATCATGTACACCACAGAAGAATTTACTCGAAACCCACACAACAAACAAAAATTAAAAGAGATTTTTATTTTACACTTGCACTTCGAAAGTGAAGTATTTTAATTACTGTCACATAACATTTAATTCAATTGCACATAAATAACATAAATAAAATGAAGAAAATACGGCTATAAGAGGCCAAGATAGAATTCTAATTAAAAATAAAATTATGTTTTAGATATAAGTTACTTCTTAGCACAAGAATCAAAGAAAGCATGATAACCGAAGAAGATTTTAATCCGGATGGAGAAGATGAGAGTATAATAAAAAATTAATTAAACATCTAAAATAATGTTTAAAATCGGGACTTTAGACTTTACTCTCAGTTAAGGTACGAGGAGAAATCGAATTGAGAGAAAATTAGCATTTTACTTTGTGTTTATTTTTGTTTTGTTTGAGTGGTAGGATTTTTTGAATTATGTTACAGAAAGAAAAAGACGGAAGACATCAAGGTGTGGCAATGTCGTCACTGCGAGAAGATGGTTCCAGTGGAGCTTTATATTTTTCACGACACCTACTGTGATTAAAGGTCAAATAGAACTAAAAATTATCACACGGTTCCGGATTCGACAGAAATTAAGTACATCAAAGGTGGTTGGGTGGAAACAAATAAAAGATTTAAGTGCATGTGATACTTGGAAAATTATCGATTTTAGCAGTGTTAGGTTCCGCCGGCTTTTTTCCTACAATAATAAAGATTTTGCCTTAAAAATTTAGGGAATGATAGCGAGCATGCTAACGGACGTCCCCGAACTCTTCTGTTGTGAAATAATTGTAAAAAATTTAATTTTGCTGAATTTGATTAATACCACGTTGGTCTACATGGGGAAGGGGGGGGGGTCCGAGTCTGAGCCATGTGGTTTTACATTTAGGTGTTAAAAAAAATAAAACGCATGGCCAGAAAACAGAAAAATGTTTACTGAAAACAATAATAAGTCAAAAATATTACAACACAAAATGACTACATTTTAACCCAAATATTTGATTTTTAAACCAGAAAGATTAATCCCCCCCCCCCCCGCGAATTTTCAACAAAATACATGAATTGTCAATTAGGGGTCTTCGATAAACCACGTAGCATCATAGGGGGGGGGGGGCTCGACGAGAATGCCACGGTGGACTACATGGTGGGACGGGGGTGTCAAAAAGTGGCCAAAATTGGGTCTCGTGGTTTATGGAAGCCCCCTTATCACGGATTGTGATTCAATTTATACAGTGATTCTAAGCCCACCTGAGTGAAAGAAAACATTTTCACATGCCCAAACGCAGTGACGCGAGGAGTCGTCGTTTGACGAAATACTATATGTACTCGTGCTTAGCAGCGAGGGTGACGCGTGTATAGACCTCCGTTTCGCGGGACTTCTAAATCTAAAATAAAAGGCATAGTAAAATAGCAGGGTGCACAGTCTTCCCCTTTTTTAAACTCCCCTTTTTCCCTTATTCTCAAAAAACTTCCCCCTTTTCTCTTTGAATGTACTATATCCGAAAGTACAATATTTGAATTACGCGGAAAATTCTCTGGAATTAGTAAGTGCACCCATTATTGAATAATAATTAAAGCAATTATAGCACTTGAATAAATTATTTATGAATAAGTAAGGTACACGTTTCAAGTGCCGAAACATTAAAAATAAATACTCTTAAAAAAATTTGAAACCGAAACATTTTAAAGCATGTTGAAAATGTGAAAACAGACAGAAGTTGTTATCCATTATAAAATTGAAACAGTTACAAAATATATAGTAATTTTTAAATAAGTATTAGAAGAGTAGGGCGGAGTGAAAATGCCAAAATAAATTAAATTGTTTGAGCTGAGGGCGAAAAAATTGTGGGTTGGCATTCGACAAAATTAAAAAAAAAATTAAAATTAGTACAATTCAAAATATTTCCTATTGGTTCAAAAATTATGACGAATTTGTTATATTTACAGCCTTCACTAGTGAACAATAATTTTAAAAAAACGAAATTTAAAAGTACATTTTTTGCTCAGTCACAATTTTTTGAAAATGTGCAACTCTCAAAACAATCCCTCGAAAGAAACGATGGTAAAAAACGACGCCAAAATGTCGAGCCTGAAATTTATTTAGCTGGAACCAAAAAAACATTTGATCACTTTGGCTTTTTCGGAAAAAAACTTTGGTCGTGATTCAGGATTTTTGGGATTTCATATGTTTTTGCGATTTTGGAACGTTATAAACACCACGAAAAAAATGTTTGCCATGAATAAAAATTAACATGTTTCTTTGGTTCATGCTGAAGAAATTTCAGGTTCGAATCAATCCAAAAAAACATGTTTTTGTACATTTTCGAAAAATTTTAAATACGGCTAAATTTTTTTTGAATTTAAAAAGTTTTTAATAATAAAATTAAAAAAAGATAACAGAAGATATGAAACGATTTCAAATTTTTTTTACTCGTTTGGGATGTCGACCCACCAATTGTTATCCTTCAGTTCAAACGATTCGATTAATTTTAGTTTTTTTCCTTCGCTCTACTGAAGAGTGTATAGTTTTAAACTTACATTGTGAGTATTAAGTATACTAAGGAAGAAATGACAAATCTTGGAAAGAAATATTTATGAGAACGATGTTAAACATATCAAAATTGTGTACTTAACCAATTTTATTTTTTCTCAGATTTTTTTATATCACTGAATGGATTTCCAATCATCTAAGTATATCCAATTTTTTAAAATAAATTCATTAATGGCAGAAATCATTGAAAAATCATTGAAAATTATTAAAAAATATAACCTTTCTTTTAAAAAGATTGTTTTTTCTTTTCGACATACAATAAAATGTTTAATCTTTCCGCTATTTTCCACTTTTTCGTGAGAAAATCACCCTATTTCCCCTTTTTTGAGCTCCTTTTGCGCTGTGATCCCTACAATAAGTTTTAACCGCAGTGCTATGGGACTTAAATTATTATTATATCACTAAGCCGTTTCCCTTTCGGGGTAGGCGTGAATTGCTCGGTTGGAAAGTAGTGATGTGTGGATTTTTAGATGACAGTTGCTCCCAGTGGGACCCTGCGGTGGTTGTTAACCTTTAGTTTTTAATTATATATATATATCGGCATATATATCGGCATAAAAGTCTTTGATAAATAATTCAAACATTTTCAACCAGTTCCAAGCCGACTACAGTCGTTCATTTTAGAAGCGGAGCACAAGTACTAAGCAAAAATAAAATTGAAATATAAGGAATTTGAATTGAATTATTATAGTACATTTAAATTGAATACTAGTAATTGAAGTAAAATCTAGCAACTGAAACTGAATTTTAATTCATTCAAATTGAAAAAACTGCGTGCTTCTTTTTGTACTTGCTGCGTTCCTATTTTTGCACTGTTTTCCGTCTTCATTCTGTCAAATAAACTACTCAAGTTACAGATGATTGATTATTATCATTCTTATGTTGATACTCATTTTTACAATTAAGTTTTAAGGTGGTTGACGTACCGAAAATCAGGTCACTGAAAAAAACTGTTCTATGATTTAAACAATTTAAATTACATTATCTGTCATGTATTATGGAAGAAAAAACACTAATTATTACAAAAAAGTTTTGTACTCACGAAAATAATTATTTTAACAATATTTTTTTTAATTAAGTTTTTGTTAATGTGTCTTATCAACTTTAAAAAAATGGTTTAATTTGAATAAATTCTGTTTTTTTGGGAGAAATTATTTCTCACAACTCTACTGTTTCCAATTTTTAAAATCAGTAAATAATCTTTCAATATGCTTATTTGTTTACAAATTGTTTTAACGTTTTCAGTTATACAAAAATTTACTTTCAAGATTGAAAATAATAGAGTTGTAGAGCATGTTTTGCCCGAAAAAAATAAGTCAACTTTTCTTAAAATTCAACTGTTTTTCAAAATTTAGTAAAAAGTGATAGTAAGAAAAAATTCAATTGCAAAAGATATTGCTAAAGTAAAGGCTATAAGTTCAAAAAAAATTTATTTAAAAATTATGTTTTTCATTTTAAATGACATCATTAGTAATATTCTTTTGATTCACGACAATAATTAGAAATATTTTATGAATAAAAATGGATAAATTTTCTTATTACATTTTGTTTATTACATTCTATACAATCGAAATCACTGTGTAAAGGTAAAACAAAAGTCCACTCTGGAGACGAAGTGCTGCTGAATAGACGCCAATAATTTTTGATCAAATAAAGTTATCCGGAATGGACGTGGAAGTTGACGATCTCAAAGCGACTTCAATGAAAAATGAGGCAGACTTGCCTGCGAATTTCGATAAAAAATTCAACTATCAGTCAAAAAAATTAAATCATGCTAAAAATCCGAAGAAAAAGAAAGACGATTTCTTTTTCAATTGTTGATAATTATTTAAAGAGATATAAATGCTAAAATGTTAAAAAAATTATTACGAAGTTAAGATCTTCACTAAGTTGTAACACAAATTTAAAAAAAATTATTATATCAAAAAATGATTCAATAATATAATAATATAGAAGTAAGATTATGCTTCTTACTTACACTTAGTTTGTCATTATTGATTCGATTTAATGTTAATAAAAAATACATTAAACGATTGCTAAGATTCAATATGTTCGGGTGAAAAGAATTAGTTTCGGAGATAAACCTATTCTCTGGTTGTGCCATTTAGTCTGGAGGAAAAATCGCGTATTGAAAATAATAAAATAATTCTCACTTTTGCGCTGAAATCTGAAAATATTAATTTTTCTCTATTCTTCTCTTCTTATCGGGCTGCACCAACCGGAGCTAGGCTGGGGTATAGAGCTTACCACCTGACAATCGCTCAACATTGGGTATTCATTTCCTACTGAGACCAAACTGTCTCCAACTTCCTCAAAAATGTCTTCATTCACCTCTATCTCATCGTCGAAACAACAATTACCAACAAAAACTCTTTCTATAGGATATTCGTAGTAGAGGACTTTGCTTCCGGAGAAACAGCCAATATTTGACCTACAGCCCTTTGCAGCATCGTCATGACCATCCCCACCACCAATATTCTCTTGACTATTTTTCTCAGTAAAATTTACTGGATTTCGTGAAAGCGCATCCGCATTGGCATTAACACGACCTGGCTTGTATACTATTTTGCATTCATATCCTTGGAGTTTTACTTTCCAACGAGCTAAACGGGATCCCATCGTAGGGTCTTTTAACTTGTCTAACCATACTAAGTGAAAATAAGTTTACAAATAAAAAAAGTGTCGGTAAGGTAGGAAGCCGGTCACGTGACCCACTCGTCACATGGCCTGATTAATTAATGGACGTTCCCTCATCACTATAAGGAAAAAATATGATATTTATGTCAAAAACGATCGGTTTGAAAAATTAACTGACTATGTGGAAAAAACCTAGACATGTTTCTGAATTGGATCCCCAGTGATTGGCACCTACGTGGATTGAATTCCAAATACAAGTGCGCATACGTGCGGATGCTATTGCAACTTAAGGGAATATAGACTCAAAGGCAGAAGGCAGAATTGGCCCAAAAATGTATAGATTGAGTTTCATTCTAATACGTGCAGTTACAAAATAATAACAATAAAAAACAATAAAAATCTTGAGCAATTATTATTTTTCGATGACTGCAAGTCAAGTGCAATATAATATATTATATCAAGACCCCGTAATGGATGAGCAGTGCGTATATGTACCTATACCATGACTGGTCAGTACGTGGGGTCTATATTAGGGTCGAATTACCAGGACATTATAGGGCACTATATCTGCCTTATCAGGCAATCTAATCATCTAATGGACGCTCCTGCATCCAAAATGGATCTACCTTGACTATTCTGTTTAGAACCCAGAATCAAAAATTCATATGTTAATGCATCAGTCTATGCATGCATATTATCTTGCATATTATAATATGGAAGAATTTTTTTTTAATTTTCGAATACGCTAGGCATCTAAAAGTCACTCTAATGTAGAAAAGAAGATAATTGCACGTTATTAATGTAACAGTGAAATGTAATGATAAAATTGACGATTTTTTAAATTATAGAATGTAGTTTTGCGATTGAAAATATTTAATAAAAATTAAATATAAGCAATAATCTCATTCGACAGTATTATGTTTATATAATATAAGGAACCATTACCGAGAGTCAAAATATAACAAATAAAACTAAAATTGCAATATATAACTCTGTACTTGCAATCACTGTGCTGTACGATAGCAAGACCTGGACCTACCAAGAAAAGGATAAGAGTAAAATTAACGCAGTTGGCATGAAATTTCTGGGCATTGAATGCGGTAAAACGCCAATGGACAAAGTCATCAATGAGACGATTCTGAAAGAATGTCCTCACGATAATTTTGAACAAAGTTTCAGACAGTTCAATAAAAACTTAATAAGTTTAAAAATCACTTTCACATTTTAGACTTCACACTCTTTTCCCTATTCCTCTCTTTCCCCCTTTTCGAGACAATTCTTTTTTTCGATGATTTCAAAAAAATTTCCCTTTTTTCGTTTTATTTTGCTTGAATGCAAATCGAATTAATAAAACCCAATATTAAAATCCAACTATTTTTTGTTCTTAATTCATCTCGTTTGGTTAAAAATTCTATTCTATGTTAGGAAATTTAATTATTTGTTTGAAAGTGAAACTATTTTGTTGACATTTCATCTTTTTAAGTTCAAAATTCCACTACTTCGTTGAAAGTTGAACTAACTACATGATTTAAAATTCACCTTTTTGTTTGAAGATTCATCTCTTTGGTTGAAAATTTAACTATTTCATTTTTAGAAAATTAAAATTTTTGGTTAAAAAATCATCTTTTGGGTTGTATGTTCAATAGGGTGGTCCAGAATTTTTTTTTTCGAATTTGTACGGGGGCACCCCCCAAATTCGAATCCACCCAAAAATAATTCCATTTTTTTTTTGTGTAAAAAAAAATTATATTTAGGTGTGTCGCAAGCCCCATGAAGTTTAACATGCATTTCCCATAAGAAAAAAAGACTATTTTGTAAATATTATTCAGAATACTGAACATTAGATATTTTCATGAATTGTTTAAACAATTTATTATTGTTTTTAGCAATTTTCTCATAGAATGGAGTTAGAAAGTCGCGGTTTTTTCACAAATTCTCCATTTGTTGTTCAATTTTCAATTCGATGGAAGTGACAGTTCATCAATATTAATAATAGTGATTGCTTAAACAATGTATTATAATTAGTAATAATATTATATTTGAATAATGCTAGAAAGATGCGGTTTTTTTCACTTCTGGCTTTTTGTCCAATTTTCATTTGGAGTGAAGTAATAATGAATTCAAGTCAACAAAATAATTGTTTAAACAATTTATCATAATTATTAATAATATTATATTTGAATAATGCTAGAAAGATGCGGTTTAATTTTTATATTAATTAATTGTTATTGAAAATACATTTTTCGAATATGTAGTAATTATGGAGGAAGAAAACTGGACGACAAGATTAATTATCAATAATTTATTCATCTGTGCAGTAATTTATAGCATCCTCGGAACGCGTGCATGACTTGTTATGTCTGGAGAAAATCTTACTTTTTTGCAGAACAATGAGAGTAAAAATATTGTACAATGTGTAAACTTAATCTTCAACATAACCTATAATGCTTGATTTGACTGCATGCTTATTCCATTTTCCCGTTTATATATCTATTTCTTTATTTATTTAAAGTAATTATATAATAATGAATAATATTTCACGAACTTTTTTAAAAGAAAGTAATTTTATTCAGTTTCAGATCGCTGCCATGGATAATGAATATAGTGGGGTGAGTTTTCTTCGATTGCAACTTATATGCAAATTCATAAGTTTAACCTTTTTAACGCTTTTAATGCTTTTCATGATAATATAATTAAATGTCATAAATAGTAACATTTGATCGAAAGCGCAAGGCTTTTTCCATACAATTTGTGCGGGTTTCTTTATTACTAATGGTATAATTGTATAGATACAGTGCCAATATGTTTTAGGTTTTGAATAATCTTTACTGTGAAATGTATTTGCAGGAAATAGCCAATGTTAACGAAGCTTGCATGCATAAATGCTTCGATAATATTGATAAACTTTCATCAGAGGAAGAAAAATCATAATCTGCATCTATGAGTTATTTTATTAAATTCTGTACATAAATACAATAACGACAGAGGTTATGTTATCTGTCATAGATAATATAAGCCATGCCCAATCACATTTTACACGATGCACTACTATGCAAATTCTTAACCCTTTTGCAATCCCGCTTTCTACGTTCAGAGCTAATACGTATTGAAAAAAAATCATTAATACATTTCAATCATTACTTCATATAAATAAAGAAATAGATATATAAACGGGAAAATGGAATAAGCATGAAATCAAGTCAAGCAATATAGGTTATGTTTAAGATGTAGTTTACACATTGTACAATATACCTAATTACTTTATTTTCATACATGTTCTTTTTAGATGACTGTGGCCTTTATGAATTTCAGTATTACTCACCTACAAAATTTTTAGTCCCTTATAGTCCTATTTGTTCCGCAAAAAAGTAAGATTGTCTCCGGACATAATACATCATGCACGCGTTCCGAGGATGCTTTAAATTACTGCACAGATGAATAAATTATAAATAATTAATCTTGCCGTCCAGTTTTCTTTCTTCATAATTACTGAATATTTGAAAAATGTATTTTCAATAACAATTAATTATTATAAACATTATATTTATTTCTATTATGTATATTTTTAATTTCAAATTTGCCGCCATTGCAAAGCATTTTCGGACATTTTCCGATTTCGGGAAATCCTTCGTCTGAACAGGAATTTGGATGTGTTGGCTGGCTGACCACCAGTAGAGAGAGGTGTAAATGAGCCTTCAGTTTAATTTAGTTTGTCTATGGAATGACGGTTTTTGATACACTATTCATTATTAAAATGTTTATTGAAAAACGATCTTTCGCTCAACGACGTTGAGCCTAATCGGGAATACATTGTTAGGAAGTACATTATTACGAGCAGTTCAAACATTTAGTTTTTGGTTATAAAAATTATTGGAGTTTCAGTTTGAAAAGATCCATAGTTTAAAGTTGGGAATATGTTAAACTTAACATTTTTCATGTGTAATGAATTTGTGTACAAATTAAGTAATAAAATCCATGATAATAGTACTAATAATTCAAAAAAAAAATCATTGTTTCCAATTTACTTCAACCAATATTTCCAAAGCAATAATTCTGTCCAATTTACTTTAACCAAATACAATTAATTCCAAAAAAACCAAACACAATTTTTTCAAGTAATCAATCGTAAAAGCATCAATAATTCCAAAGCATTATCAACAAAATAATATACAATAAATAAAAACCATGTATGAAAGTTACATATTTCTTCAAATTAATGAATACAATAATTAATGTAATAATTGTATAATTACTTCCAAAGATATGCAAATAATTGTTGTATTTTATTACTCTCCCTTTTACGGGTTGGAGGGCTACGTTCCCTTTACATCTTTTACAATTTCACTTAAACTCTATGCCTTATGTTTATCTTAACCTATAATCGCTTCGCCTTAGAGGAGCTTTAACAAAAGAGAAGTCGCAATCACCAAATTACAGTTGTCGATGATTTGACCTTTAATTTTAAAAGGTCTGGGCGCAAATTTGGGGTAAACATATCATCGAGCGCGAAGCGCGAGATAAATATATTGTCGAGCGCGAAGCGCGAGAACCAACAGTCGCGCGCCCTAGGCCCGCTCAAACTTGCGAGCCGAGCGAGCCGCGCGCAAAGCGCGTGACGAGAATGTGCCTGCGCGGCGGTCAGATTTTTTTATATTACAATGATCTTTAAAGCGCTAATCGCCATTTAAAAAATTGTCAAAGCCTTTATTATCAAGGCTATCATAGACTATTTTAGTTTAGTCATTTAAAGCGTTTAAAGCTGCAGGATTAGAAATAAAAATACCTGAGTCATCATTTCAGAAAGATTAAAATCGTTTAAATTCAGATCAATTTGAGAGTGAGACTTGAAAATTAGGAGTGCTTGAAATGATTCAACAAATGCCCAGTTTCAAAAACTCTTAACAAGGAGGCTTTTTCTAATTCTTATTTATTTTTTAATAATATCGCACCACACAAATCATTGCCATTGCATTGGGGTTTTCCCCTGCAATTGTAACAAAATGGTGTTAACATTTTTGGTAGGAATTATTTGAATGGCAGTATTATGTTTATATTCAGTAAATAGTCTTTATAAATTTGAAATCAATTTGGTCTGAACGGATAGAACTGCAAGGCAAATAATCATTCGAATGCTAGTATTTGAAATACACCACCTAAAGTTTCGTTGGTCACACGTGATGCAAACACACATAGAGAAACTTCAGTTGCGCCCGATACGGGTTAGATTTACGCTCAGCCTGTGCTCATCTCGAAAGAGTAGTCCCATATATATATTTTACCGGATGTAGGTCCATTCCAGTGAACCTTCATTCAAGTGTCAAGCAATTTCAAACCTCACTTGTATTGTACTCAATCTTCCAATTTCTAATTGTAAAACTCTTGAGGGAAAACTGCTATACAGTCAATCTTATCTTCTATGCAAGAGCAATAGTAATATTTGTATTCTTGGAACACAAATCCTGGTCATTGTGTAGTGAAACTTTGTATATTTTCTTCTATTAGGAAAATTGAAAAGAACGATTTTACGTTTGTTAAACATTATTCTCATGCATGTTTCAAAACTAATTTATATTTTATAAAAATAAATAAAATGTGTTTAATGTTTGTTTTTAATAGAGGATAAAGGTACAAAAAGGTATATGCAATAATGCAGGCATAAATTGGTGGGTAAGCCTGAAACTTGGTGCCTGTTCTTTATGGCGGAAAAAATAGTTTCAGAATTGGGTTTCAACCATTTTCTCAATTTTTTCCCCAAAAAAGCAGGCACAATTTTTATGAAAATCCCTTATTCTCGAAAATAATTAATATAATTTACTTTCTTTATTCTAATGTGGGACTTCTCGTTGTTTCGAAAATTGCAAAACAAATATTTAAAAATGAAAATTTAACTTGAAATTTAACAAAATGGCGAACTTTTTTCTGAAATTGAAAAATTTGTTTCTTTTCATAAAAATTATTCGAAATATAGGAAAAAAAGTTTAGAAATGAATGTGTTACTTTGGAAGAGTCCAAAAAACGTCCTTTTCCATTTCAGCTATTTTTCACCGTCCTTTAAAGAGTATAAATTATTATTCGTGCGCTATACGCATAAGAAAGTTCTTGTTAGCAGTGCAATTATTAATATAAATATTTTAGGGTGTCCTCAAAAACAAATTATCAAATTATTATTATTAATGAATTAAAACTTTTAAACCTGCAATTTTTTATATTTAAGTATTGAATACTTAACTACAAAATCAAATTATGCAAACATCAGAACTATTCTGAATTTAAAGCATTCAAAATTAAAAAACTTTATATCATTAAATTTCTTAACTACTGTCTATTCTGGTTATTTGTAACTCTGTTCATACAAACAAACAAAAATTTCACTACAGTTTCGATAAGGCTTTTCATACCGTTTCCATAAAAAAAAAAGATAAAAATAAATCAGACTTTTTTTGAATTGCGGGTTCTTTTTATTATTTCTTTTTTAAAAGAAAGCTAAGGCTTTTTCCTTTAAATAATATATATAATTAAAAACTAAAGGTTAACAACCACCGCAGGGTCCCACTGGCAGCAACTGTCATCTAAAAAATGACATTAGCTTCAGATAATTTGTCCATCCTGAGAAAGACTTTTTGGTGGATAGATCTCCTGCTTCTCATGTTGGCATTATCAGCTATCTGTGAAGGTAGTCTTGCTGGAACGGGTGGTATGTTCGCTGGAGGATGATGCTCTTCTTCTTGCCGATAAAGAGCTATACATCCGTTTTTGCGCAAAAAGGGTACCTGATCTCTTAAATACTGACGCGTTTTATGAGCATATTCCGGGTGCATTTAGACCCAACGTTCATGTAACCTCTGCATGAATCCTCTTCGCGCCGGTGAACTTTTTGCCAATAGGTAAGGATGCCCCTTCGGAGGTGGTCCGACCACTTAAATCTATGTTCTCGCGTTTGAGTCCTTGGCCATAGCCTGGTCGCCGCCTAGGTTCGGTCCTATTGCCACTCCCAACTGAACCATGGTCTCCATCCAAGAGAGGCCTATTGTGGGTAGCACGGCGTGATACTGGTAACGTAACCGCATAATTCGTTGCATTGGGGAGTTAGCCCGATGCAACGTAGCTGACTGCAAGAGCCGTAGCTGCTCTCGGGCGATGGGGTCGCCACATCTAATTTTTTTATTATTATTAATTATTATATTAAATTATCAGACAATTGTAAAACATTAAAAGGTCGGGCCTTCGGCCCTCGTCAATCACGAATTCCGAAAACATTGCCCAAGTAATGAAGACGGATCTCCTCCATGGCATGTACAGTATTTTTTTCGGTAGAGACGCCCAAAATGTGAAGCGTGTTCTGCTGGTGGGGGATTGAACGTGATCTCTCTTTCCGAGTCGGCGCAACCAAGCGCATTTGATACCCGCTGCATAATGTTAGACCTCATACTGTAACACCTCTATTCTACTACGAGGCCCAATAATAGGGAGATATTGCATAGCGTTTCGTAGGATACGATAAATGATACGCTAATGAACCTCGGATAGCGGCAGCGGCGGACTGGCGTGGACCCTCAAGGTGGGCGCCCACCCTTGCCCCTGTAGGTGTGGTGCCCCTGAGGACACTTGGGCGCCCCCCAGAACCGTTACTAGTCTTCGTTGCGCCCGGTGCGACTTGATAATTTTGCGCCCTCCTCCCAAACGCCACTGGATAATATTGGGTTAATTTAGTCCCGTTTGCGCCACCTCGCGACCGGTGCGGGGGCACCGACGGCACCGCCCTAGTTACAGCTCTGGCGCCCCCTAGAACAGCTTTCTGTACGAATGTATTTTTATAAACAAAGATATTGAACAATTAATGAAGCGCAACCAAAAATCTTGTCTCAGTTTCCTATACTGCTGGACCAGCTGATTAATCTTTGATAAAGTATTTTTCAAAACAGATCAATTGCTAAAAGTATAACCTCTAAACTACGTTAGTATAAATATAATATTACAGATATATTTTGCAAGGGTGAAGTTTGGCGAAAATTTAGACATGATTTAACAAAACTACTAGTTGAAAACTAAAGTTTTGAATGTTCAAATTAACGAAATATATTTTTTTCTCATCCGAGACTTGTACTCAAATATTCTTCCAGCTCTCTGAATATTTTCTGATTAAACAAAAATTTTAAGACTTTGTAACATTATCAAGTTATATCTAACCGGGGATCGATTTTGTGTTCATCAATATTCACAATTTAATTATGCAGTTGGTTGATTTTAGTTAAAGATCTTAAATTTACTAAAAATTACACTAATTTTTAGTAATGGTGGTGTTGCATTTCAAACTTATCTCAATGATATTTATTTTCAATGAGACATTCGTTCAATTTGCGTTTACTTTTTCCTGCCCAGTAAATTGCAACCAACGATATAAGCTGATTCCCAATTGATTCCAATACTGATACGACGTTAAAACTAGCCCTAAACATTTTATAACCAAATTTGAGAATAAAACAAACTAAAATTTTGTAAGATCAATTCTTACAATAACAAGTGTTCCACTGAGTTTGAAATTATTATTTTAAAACAAAAAATACAGATTGTGGATTCACTTAAGGGAGAGATGATTTCGTATTTTAGTGAATTCAATTTTAAAGAATTCTGCTAGATCTTTCATGTAAAATCTATTTTAGATCAATGCACGTAATTTTATGATTAATTCTTATGTTTCTTTATGGTTGATTATGAACCAATCTATTTAGATTATTACATTTTCCAATTAGGAAAAGAAACAATCAAAAATTAAGCCATCTTCAAACTGCGCATGCGCGCAAATTGTTTCGCACACAGTATGCTCTAATAAGGTCCTTTAGGCACCATTATAGAAGCATGAAAACGTCAACTTTTGAGGTGGGTGTTGCAAAAAAAGTAATTTCAACATTTAAAATAGGTTTAAATTAGCATATATAATGAAAATAATTAGAAAGAGGAAACTTACGCAAGAAATGCCCCTTCATGTACAGATTCTCTCTCTTACGAATCGTAAGATTTTCCGGACTGGAAAAGGTAAGTTTTGTTATGTTTTTTCGGGAAAGACGATGTACATTAACCACAACTCACACTTCTGGAAAAATTCCGTATCTCAGTCGTAACAATGTTACCTGAGTTATACCTCCTTGTTAAGAAACAGTTATGTGACTTAAATGTAACAATTGTTATAAAGCACTTTGTTTATTGTTTATGATGGAAAAACTGATTGCAGAACGTGTTTACTGGTTTAAAAAAAAATTAGGTAATTGTTTTGCGGACTGCATAAAAGATTTTAAGGGGAAAAATGGATTGAAATGGAAACTCGTATTTTTTCCCGACAATAAAGCCTACTTGCTTAGTTGCTTGCGCTAGTTGCGCAAAGCAAAATGCCTTAGTTTGAATGGTCGGATTGGAGGTGGTTGGTTGGCGACGCGACGTGAGGAGCCTATGCCGGGCGGCGGGCGGCTGCGGATTTCGTTACTCGGAAAGCAGTCGAAGGCAGTCGAGTCGAGACAAGTCGAGAGTAGTTGAGAGTGAGCCTTTGCAGGCAATGGTTCTTGTCTCGTGCACTCTTTTTAGACTTCACATTATTGATATTTATTCGCTGTCGCGCTGTCAGCCGTTTTTCGAATTTTTTTCTCACTCTTCCGGGTTTTTCTAACCTCGTTTTCAAGAAGAGTTAGAAGTTTCAGAAGAAGAAGAAAATCTTGTTTCTATCCTTTCACAATGGATCGAACATCAAGGATTATGTTGCGAAAGATCGTCCTAGACTTCTTCTGTCTTCTCATTGGTAAGCAAAGACGTAATATTTGCTGTAATCTGCATTCCAATTATATTTGCATATTTATTATATTGTAACCATTCTCTGTGACGTTTATATAACTTCATGCGTGTATTTTTGCTTTTGGAAGGCGAATCGATTCGCACGTGAACGTGACAGCTATCCTTTCCCTTTTGTTATTGATTCTCAAACGTTTTATTTATTATCTTTTATTGATATTTCGCTAAAAAGTCATTTAGAGAAATTACTTCTCTAATTAAGGTTAATCTAATGTGCAAAATTGAAATATCCGTAGCATTTCTTTAATTTAATTTTTTCAGTATTGAATATAATTTTAGATGTTGAATTTGACTCCGCGTTGTAAAAATAATCGTGTTTTTTTGTCCAATCATTTTTAGAATAATAGAATGAATGAACAGTGTAAGCGATTTCAGATGAGTTTTTGCTGTGTTGGATAGGTTAGGTTCGCCAAATATCACTTGCTTTGACAGATAGATAATACACACGCATACTTGTTTTGGTGCACACAACGAAATGCAGTATTTACATTTACTCACTGAGTTATTAATTTCTTTATCTAAATTCGAGGAAGATCGTCGCTGAAAAATGGAACAATAATCAGTTACTGATACTGATTCGAGTCGGTTCTGCGATTTTCGAGTTTGGAATTACAAATTATAATTGTGATCTTTCATTATGAATGGTTGTATGTAGTACCCTTTTTATTATTCATTAACATATTACTGATTGTTGTCAATTAGTTCCAAAGATCATTGACCACGCTAGTGATCCTGTAGAAAATTAATTATTTACAATGACAAATCGATTATTTTTTCTTCGACAATTTTAAAATGTAACGATAACTTCCAGTTTCATTGGTAAAATAATTATTATAATTTTATTAATATCAAATTATAGACGTCTTACCAGTGGTGTAGTAGAGACGTGGTATCTATAACTTAGGAAATTAAATTCTTGAAAATTATCTATAACTCACTAAAATATCTTGAAATTGGTCGAAAATCCCTGTAAAGTTACCAGAAAAATTATGAAAATTATTGCAAAATTCCTGTAAATTTATGGTAATTATTGTTATTTCGTTAGGTATCGTACCCATATACAAAAGGAAGGGAGATAAAAACAACTGCAATAATTATAGAGGTATCAGCTTACTAAGTACCGGATGGTTGGATTTCAAAAGTTTATAATTATTATTAACAATAATAGTAGTGACTTATCTTGATATTTCACTGGGATTCTGCCTTTGTCTTTAAAGTTGATTCTCAATTTTTGATTGGGAATTTATAAAAGAAAGAAAGGAATTTAAGCAGTGCGTTTACGGAAAAATATTGCAAAAATAATAACGCAAACAAAATGGAACGGTTAATTAACTGGGCAGTTAGTGTTTTATTTTACGAAAGTGCGTGAAATTAATTCAAGTTAAAAGTACTTACCCTTCATGTTCTTCTTCATAGTAGCTATTTTGTTTGATAACATTCTGAACAAATTGATGTTTTGGAAAACTCCGCACTAGTGCAAAAAAAAAACAATGCCGACCGGCACACGAGCATGGTTAGAACAAAGATATTGCTATAAGCAGACGACAGACGAACGGGCGCATAGTACAAGGTGCGGCCAACTGTTGGCGCTACGAGTCGACACACGTGACATGTGATTGAAATTTGAAAATTTAAAGTGTCAAACAGTATCAAAGTATATTTTTATTTGTAAAAATGAATCCGATCACAGTCAAGTTGAATAAACGGACGTGCGTCTGTCCGGGTGTCGATCGTCTCGTCACGTATAGCATCACCAATTTTCTAAGGACGAAAAACAGGACTTGTTATGGTTAGAAGCGGGGTCAAACCCTCTCTTGACGAATTTAACCTGTATGTATGAATTGTAAATATGCCTTGAATCTTAACATTGAATATAATTATCAATAAAATGGAGGAGTGAAGTGAAAAAATATGTAAAAATATATTACAAGTAATTCATTATACTTGATATATATCATTACACATTTTCTTCACTTTGCTTATCCAATTTATTTATAAATATATTCAATTTCGAAATTTCTCGCATATATACCACACATATATGGCTCACATACGCTAGTCATTGATACTTTTAGTTCAAGTTACGGCCAACTGCTGGCGCTGTGCTTCTCCATATTTCTACCATTGAGTTGATAGGGCCTGCAGTGGGACTCCGATACCGTGTCGAAAGTCGAAAATCGAATGGACCTCTTTATCTAACGTGTAGAGATATAGAGAGGTTTATTCAAATATCGACTTCGGAACAGCATCGGAGTCCCACTGCTGGATGGAAGCAGACGGAAGTTAGTCGCAAACGCAATCGACTAATCGACAAACCAGCAGCGACTATCGATCGAGATTTTTTCGAAAAGGGGTAGGGTGAAGTTGTGCCTTTGCATCGATTCTCCAAAGCATATTTTGTCCAGGCGCGGTTATCTTCAGACCGTTACTTATCGGGTGCGTATTATGATATAAGAGAAAAGCATACGCTGTGAAAAGTGATGAAAGTCGATAAGAAGAGCTGATTTAAATGGCTTGGATCAACAGATGGAGTAGCAGGGAATATAAGAAGACCAATAAGATGAGGTGACATATAGGATATTCTCATATTGATGTGTCATTTTATGTTAAGAGTCCCATTTTATGGGCAAACATGAGTATTTTTTGCAAGAAAAAACTAAATGACAAATAAAATATGCAATTCTTTAATAAAAACAATATTTCATGACTATTGAAATGTACAAATTATGCAATCATAGATTATGTCTCCCCTTTCTATTCAAAAATTATTATTTATTGATAGAAAATATTGAAAAGCCAATAAATTTCACTAGTAATGTATGTTTAGGTTATGTCGCATATTTTCGTTGTGAAATGAATATTTTATGATGGGAAAGGCTAAGATAGGAAGAAAATTAAAAAATAATGCATCTTTAGGTTATGTCTTGTTGGTTTTCCGTTTTTTCTCGAATAAACGATACTTTTTTGATTGAAAAAGATTGAATTACCAATAAAATTTACAATTTATGCATGTGTATGTTATTTTTTTCTTTGCCGGTTTAAATGAATACATTTTGGTGAAGAAAGGCTATGTTAGAAAATACAGTTCAAAAATAATGTATTTTAAGGTTGTGTCTTTCCTTTTTGGCGGGAAGGAAGTAAATATTTTATAGCGGAAAAAGGCTAAACGAGAAATAAAAGAGGCTAATTATGCAATATTGAAGGTTATGATTTCCCTTTGCATGTCTTGTAGCCTGAAGTACTACAAGGAGACCGCACGCCATGTATTTCACTTGGCGCCATTTCACGATCGCCTGTCCTCCGATTTTCTCCTTCCACGTTGTCAAAAACGAATAAAATGATATATCGCTTGTATGTGTTACCGGCCAGAATTTTACTATAATTAAGGGCATCTACCCCTGCAAAAAATAATTTAGGGTGAAACGACGCAGCAAATTAACTTCATTTTTACATTTTATTTTGTGTAGACTCAATTTTGAAGCGATACACAATTTATTGTAATTTTTATAGCCAATAATTGATGAGAATGGCGTTATTTTCTTGAAAAAAATAGGGGTTGCAACCCTCACAACTACAAGCAATCCTGTTTTGGAAGAAAAATATATGTGCCTTATTTCTCAATGTACTATAATATACTGCAATATCATCCAAATCGGCGACACACACCTGGGGTACCTTCCTTGTGAGTTTCAAAAAAGTTTGCTCACTATTTGAATTTTGGCCAACTTTTTGGGTATTTCCGACCACTGTGCTCCGGGTAGATTCTAAAAGTTAATGGTAAAAAGTAGGTAAGTAGACAGGTAGGAAGAGTTCTAACCCAAGATTCCTGTTAACGACATGTTACCGACATGGTTCTGTTCCATGCTAAAAAAACGTGGTTCATATTAAATTTAGAAGGTTCGAGATTGACATGGGTGGTATTTAAATTGATAAATTAATGATGACGTAATATCCGCTTCTAAATTTCAGAGGATGTGATAATTGCAATGGAATGTTGTTTTTCAAATTTAAAAATCATTTTTCTAAGAAGCGAGTTTGATTTTTCAATAACAAATTCCTTAGCGGTTCACCCTTTGATATTTGCTGACAAACGAATTGTTAATGTTATATATTTTTCATAGAATTGGGCAACAAACGTAAGTGTAACGTTGCTCTGTCTTCAATAAATACATTCCAGAAGTATAATGTGTCACTCATCTGACATCGTTTCTTTGATATTTTTTTAATAACAAATCTCTTGCCAGTATTGCCTTTAATGTTGCTGACAAACGAATGGTTTAAACATTTGATAACGACATCATAAGTCTGGGAGCCGGTCTTTGCTTTTTTCTTAATATTGTTCATGTACATGAAGAAAGCTTGTTAGGATCAACATCTTGGCATAGTGTACCCAGATAACAATACGTGCCGGCACGTGATCGGCCCGACGGGCTAGAAACCAACCTGCGTGCTAAATGTACGCGTCAGACCGGCAGAGTCGGAATGCGACCGAAGGGCGGACAACGGTCCGGCAGATTAGACGCCCGTCGGGCATGCAACAGGCGAGGAACGACGGGCCTGCGACTTACCCGACCACTGCAGGCTGATAGTGAGAGTAGATAGAGATCGCCAACGCGCATGCGCGTTTTGGATCAGATGTTCTTGCCGTGTATAATGGCTTTCACTCGTGAATTTTGGCTCGGATCGACGACATGAGTGAAAAGTGCTTTCGTTCGTTTTGTTCTTTTAGTGTTTGCTCTTTGGCGAGTTGCTGTTTTTTAATTGTTTGCCTGCTGTGAAAATTTGTCTTGTTTGGTTGAAAATTTTAGACAAAAAATTCGTCCTTGTAGATTCAAAATTCACCTTTTTGTTCAGATTTAAGCTGTCTTCTAAAAATTCAATTATTTCGTTGAAATTGCAACGATGTTTTAACCCTAAAATCAGATTTTTGAGGCATGTCTTGTGATAATGATCTTTTTACTGTAAAAAAATGAACCTTGAAAAATTAATTTTGTTGACTTATACTTATACTTTTAAAAATAAATTATTACTTGATATTTGGAGGAAGAAATTTTTATTTAATTTGTATAACAAAAGCTTTTTTAAATTTTAATCTACTCGCACACTCAGCCGGCATTTTACCGGACCGTCGGTCATGCAGTACCAGCATATCTGCTGGTACGTCGGTCCGATCGATCGGACCGCGGGCCGGCAGATCGGTTGCAGTCAGCGGGCATTTTTCTATCTGGGTATTTGGGTGGAAAGTGCAAATCCATTGAATTTGTGGAGAAAAATATGTGGAGTGTGCAGTTTTCTACTTATCGCTCAGTGTCTGCAAGCCTTCAGTGTCATCAAGATCATCATGTCTCATACTCCTCGAAATCAAATGTTACATTCAACTACATACAATCTGAATGCATCATTCACAAAGCAAATTATTGTGGGTGCTGAATTTAAAAAAGATGGAAGGTTAGCATCATCGGTGAAACTGTTAGCTAGTCATCCTCATGCATGTATAACCTAAAATCTGCTTTTATATAACAGCTGTAAAATTATTATTTTCTCAGAACCAACATTTAATTGTGGTTAAATAAATTCAGTTAAACATATAAGGATTTCAGCCTGACAGAATCATGCACATACTGTTGATTTATCTATTTCAACTTAGTAAACGATAACTTAGTTTCATTAACAAGGGGTCTTGAGTTAATAAAGATCGTGATAGAGTGCACTACCATTGAGTACGCTGCTTTTCTTATAGTTGTAACCACGTTTCTCCTGATGAATTTTAAATTATCCTCGATTAAAATAAACTATTAAAGCGTGGAAGAAGGGGACGGAGTTGAGGAAGAGGAGGAGGAGGTGGGTATGATAATGATGTAGTTAAGAAAAGCAGAGACTGAAAATATTAGATTCAATGATTATATATACACTAATCTTCTGTTAGATGTTCTATAACCTGGTTTCTTAAAAAACTGCAATTAATTCAAGCGAGGGAATAAAGAGAAAAAACACATCAATTTCAAATTAGATTTATTTATTTAACCTATATCATTATAATAAAAAACGAAAAATTATATATTTATATATTATTGAATAGTAGAAAAATTAAAATGTCAACTACAGGAAATGTTGAATTAGTCATTTCGAATGTTAATTTAATTAAATTTAACTAGTTGCTAAACTAAATAAATATTATTCAATAATACCAACCTCTCGCATTTCATTAACAATTAAAATAATTTCGTGTACATTATTTATGTTTCCAGTTACTTGAGCTTGTAAAAAAAAGCGCAATCTCTCTACAAGTTTATTTGGATCTTCCCAGTAATCTAACATTTCGGCTTGTTTTTTCTTCTATTTCATATTCAGAGGAAAGGTCACTTCCAGCATCATCATCATCCTCCTCATCGTCCTCATCATTATCATTACCATTGACATCCTTATCATCAGCATCATTTTTGGTTATCACGGATGGAGAATTGTCATCTTGACTAAATTCTTCTTCTGCATCTACTTTTTGCTTCTTCACAAGCGATTCCACTTTATCTTTAGACTTCTGAGCAATTCACGCTAGATTCTTCAGAGGTTTCCAGGCTTCCTGAATAGCTTCTTTCTCGTCAGGTTTGAAAATCTTTTGCTTTCGATGAATTTCTTTTCTATCCTTATCAATCATTCTGTTACTGTCTTGCATTGTCCTTAGACCCCCAGGTACTTTTGCAATTTGGTGGACGTCTCTCTCATCCTGCTTATGATTCTTTGCCGAGCAAGAGTATTTTTCATGTCTTTTTACATTATCGAGTCTTGAATACGTTCTGGAACAACTTGAACATGTGAAAGTCATCTTGTCACTGACACAGTAAAATCCCTTACAGTCCAACATAATATTTATGTAGCTGATTTTATTTCATAAATTCTAACAAGAGCTTTCCAATTATATGTTCTTCATCACAAAATAGTTGAATCAATATTATTTAAAAAATTATTACGAAGCTAACAAGTATTAATTGGCAATAGTTTATTTGACATCCGAGCTATATCGATTCTAAATCTCTCACTGTGATCCACTGGATGTAATAAGATCTCTTAAGAATCTGTTGGTATTTTTCAAGATTTGTGCAAAATGTTTATATTGTTTAATTCATTTGCAGAGGCATGCTGTGAGATTTATGATTATTTTTGAGTCGCTCAATCGCAAAGCCTTCTGAAATCTCGCAAGTGTTACAAAATTATTTTTTTTAGAATTAAAATTTTTTAATGCATAGCTCTCTCACTCATTCACTCACTCTCTCTTTTTCTCTAGCCTACACACATGCTTCATACCTTGCTGTCACTTTATTATCCGTTGATTTTTTAGAATATAAAGTTCATTTAGTCTATAGCTTATAAGTCAATCACATCACCTGGTTCTCTCTCTTTTACATGCTTCATGCCTTACTATCATTTTCTTATGAGTTGAAAATTCATTTTTCTGAATTAAAAACTCTGACATTATTTCCTTATTGTGATTATTATTATTTAAAAAATCCTCAATAAGAGTTTTATTTCACTAATCACTTTTATGTACTTAGGATTAAATATATGAATGTTATTTCATTGATCATACAATTTTCACTGAAAGCCATTATCGGACAAACCACTGTTCTTTTAATAAATACTTTAATTCAACTGTCTTTCAGTAGTGTCAATTGAGCAAGCTCTCCCAATAAACTGACATACGTTTGGCCCTATCCTAGAGTGGTTGACTCAGTCATTTAAAATTTCAACAACTAATTTTTTCCGTGTAAATAAGTACAGATCAAAAAAAAATCTATGACAAATGTAATCAACTTAAGTGAATGGTTTCATTTTTACATCAGCCTATCTCCTCCACGTGTCATATTAGAATTAACCATGTGTGATGCAAGACACCCTCTGTTTGATAATTTGATTACATTGGAGGAAATTAATAATAGTTTAACGAAATGTAAGACAGAAAAATCGCCAGGTCCAGATGGCATTTGTAATTAATTTTTTTTTAATTTGTCTAGTAATGGGCTATTGCAATTAAAAAATCTTTTCAATAGAGTTTTGGAAGACGAGAAAGTACCTTCTTCCTGGACGCATTCGCATACTGTAATGCTGCATAGAAAGGGTGATTTAAAAGATCCATTAAACTACAGACCCATCTCTCTTCTGAACACAATCACAAAAATCTTCACGCAAATATTATATCAAAGACTAATTAAATGGATTGATATAACGGGTATTCTTCACGAATTTTAGTCAGGATTCAGAAGAGGTAGGGGGTGCATTGATAATATTTTTATTATAAATTCTATTGCTCAAATTCACCTTAGTAGGCCAGGAAGAAAGGTTTACACATTCTTTATTTACTTCGTAAGGGCCTTTCCATCTGTAAATCACTCAATGTTATGGCAGAAGCTGTTTGACATTGGAATTAGTTCTAAATTCATTAGAATTTGCAAGAATCTTTATCATAGGGCTGTACTTTCAGTCTGCACAGCTGACGGTGTGACGGACACAGTTGAGATAACAGAGGGGTCTTGCAGGGGGAAATTCTCAGCCCAATTTTCTTTCCTTATTTCTGATTGATATCGAAGATTTTTTTTTACGCCAATGGTGCTCGAGGTATCTCTATTGATCATAATCATGAAATAATAAATATTGCGTATGCGGATGACCTTGTAATATTTGCCGAATCACAGGCGGACCTGCGTAAGAAAATATTAATACTAGAGAAATATTGTAAATCTAAAAAACTATAGATTAATAAGAGCAAATCTAAAATATTGATCTTTCACAAAGGAAAGTTAAACGAAGGTCTTTATTTTAAATGCGAAAATGAACCGCTAGAGATTTTAAGTGTATTTAATTATTTATGGACAAATTTTTCTGGTTCAGCGGTATTCCTGCAAGCTCTAAACAAGGCAAAATCCTCCATAAAAATAGCGATAGCGTCGGTAGATAAAATAATCTCCTCAACGAAGTCGAATAGCTGGAGCACTAAAGAAACACTTTTTTATTCGTTAGCAGTCAGTGTACTCTTCTACAGTATCGAGGTATGTGGTCTCAGATACTTGGACGAAATTGATAAGGTTCAATCAGCATATTATAAAAGAATTCTAGATTCGCCGAAATATTTCCCTAATTATGCGGTACGAAGCGAAACACAGGCTTCATACTCTCAAGTGAGGTGTTGAACAGAGTCTTTAAGTGGATGGAAAAAATAAGTAACATGGATGAGAGTAGGCTACCTAGAATATGCTTCAATAGATTTGTTGATCTCGCAAGCAGACCTCAAAGCTCAAGCAAATACAATTGGGTCCTTCAGATTGTGGAAATCTTTGAGATTAACGAGATAAGAATATCACTAGATGATTTCAATAATTTAGCTAGCCTGATTGCGAGAAAAGACGATCTTTTGAACCTATACAAAGGAAGCTTTCTGCGTAATGAAAATATAAGAGTCATGGGATTGGGTAGTTTAGAAGTGTATCCTAAGCTCAGAGGATTTAATAGTACCAATTTGAGTTATTTGAAAAAAGGTATTTCTACTCTGTGGACAAAAGTAATGGCACAATGCCGGTTAATAACAACTAGAATGCCTAGAATCCAAATTTATGACAAGCGTATTAAGTTGAACCCGTATGAAGACTGTACACTTTGCTTTCAACCTCGTCGAGAAACTTTATTTGATGTATTGGTAGAATGTCCAATTTACGCTGAGGCTAGGAAATGGTTAATAGATCAGACATTAGACATTGGTGCAAGCGAACAAATATTAAATATTCTGAACGCAGAAAACGATGGCGACGTTAGAAGATTATACAGATTTTTTGTAAATATCTCTGCAATAAGGGATCTTATAACGGATGAATGATTAATATAATTAGTTTGAGATTCTAGTGAATCTTCTTTACAAAACGTTTTACAACAACAAAATGTTGTAAAAAAGCGAAAAGTAGTGGACGAGGGAAAATCTTCTGATACGAATTAAACATTTCTGCTTCAAAGAAACTCTTTATTGGTTTGGAAATCCAACCCGATGGTCGCTTTGAACCAGTTATTCGATTACTTGGTAATTGTTCACGAGGGTTATCTTTAAACCTGTCAAAATGGACACAGCTAGTAAATAAATTGGATGTAATTGCATCATTCTTTGAAGATGGATGTACTAATACCAGTGGGACTTTACCGATTGTTATAAACCGATAACAGGTTGTGTTTACTACATCATACTCTGCAAAAGCTGTTTTACTTGAGAAAATCAACGAGGAGGATGAATGCAAAGGAGCGAATGGCGAGTAGAAAGGAAAAAAAGCTAAATATTCACAAGGAGTCGTGATGCAAATGCCTACATTTGAAGGGCTTGTAAACGTGGTTGTTTTCGTCGATGAACGAGTTAGACGTTTGGAGAGAATTGTGGCGGATGTCGAGCATTGTGAAAATATACTTCTGTAGGAACCTTGTAATTACTTCAAATCGGAGAATATGAAAAATCCATCCTATGAATTTATCAAGCATCTTGTCAAGGCAAAATACGACTTTCTCAAGGAACAAGTGAAAAATAAAATACCCCCATAAATGCATCGCATTTTTATTTGTTGACTTATTCAAACACATACAATTTTCTCAATGAATAAATCAAATTTTTATAACGTCAAATGATGTAGTTTTTCTTCTTATATATTCTATTCCTTTATTATTGAGCATTATAAAAATACTAAATTCATGTCACAATAGTTTAGGCAACTATTTGAAAAAACATTATTCTTTCGATTTTTACTTTTTCGTCGGTAGGTACTTCTCTAACGCTTGCTTTCATTATTCTCGACACTTGTCTCTCGTTTCTTCTCTTGGTGTTCTGACAGGTAAGATAAGCAGGTGCAGTACCTATAATCACTGTTCAAATACGAAGGCTGGCTGGAGTTTTCGTTTCTCACAGCATCCAGGTACACGTGGAAACATAGGAAAAAGGTAATAAAATGAAAATGGCCAAAAATGTGCCGGGGAAGGCGCGGAGGTTGCCTCCAGGTCAGCTAATATTGGAGGCAAACAGCGGCCGCGGCGCATTCATCAGCTTATACCTGCGCTGGCCCAAGCTCGATAAGTTTATATGCTTGGCGCGCGGGCGTACCGGTTGCGGAACATTAAAAGCTAATATGTTCCGCACGCGGGTTTTGCTTTTCAAAGTCTAGGGTTTTTTTTCCAGATATAAATTATAAAATTCTATAAAACAGGATGATGAAATGAATACTCATTAGTATACATAATGGACACCCGATGGAAGCATCCATTTACCTCCATGATTTGCGGGCCAACAGGTTGTGGAGAAACATTTTTTGTAAAAAAATGTATCCATCATGTCAAGAAAATGTGTGATGTTCATTTTGAACGTATTTTATTTTATTATTCTGAATGGCAATCAGCGTATTCAGAATACGGACAGTTGATTGAATTCCACGAGGTATTGCCCCAGGCATCTAATTATTCGAGCGACAATCGAGCTAAACTCGTCATTATCGATGATCTTATGTGTGAATCATCTAATAATACTATTGTAGACTTATTTGCAAAAGGTAGTCATCATAAGAACCTCAGTGTTGTTTTTATATCACAAAATTTGTGTCATCAAGTGCATGGCCAGAGAGATATCTCCCTTAATGCTAATTATATCGTCGTTTTTAAAAATCCTCGAGATCGAGCACAATTTCAACATCTTGCACGACAAATATATCCGGAAAACCCACGCTTTTTACAAGAAAGTTATCATGATGCAACTGCGAAACCCCATGGTCATCTTCTTCTACATTTTAAACAATCCACACCCGATAATTGCCGTTTTAGAACAAATATTTTTCCGACTGATGATTTTTGCTATGTTTACATCCCTCAGAAAGGTATAAAGAGTAGTAGTGACACTTCAAAAATACCAGTTGTACGTTTGTAATGGGGGTGGATACACGTAAACATATCGGTGAAAAAAACACCATAGCATTACATGCACTCCTTGTTAAATGCATATGTGAGTGTGCTCTTAATGTACTAGCTGGAAATGTACCACTAAAAAACCATGAAAAACAAAACTTTGAAACTTCCTTCAAACCGTTAAAATGAATCGAGAATTCTCTCGAATTCAAAAACAATAACAAATTCAAATTTGAATCATTACAAATTAATTAGAAAATTTTTCGAAAATTATTATAAAATTCGATGAAACCCAATAAATTAATCCATGGGACCTCTCAAAAAGTCCTTAAAATGCCATGATTTTTATAATAGGAAAAAGAAGCTTTAAAACTTCCTTCAAACCGTTAAAATCAATCGAGAATTCCTTCGAATATAGAATTCAAAAAGAATAACAATTTCAAATTTGAGTCACTACAAATTAATTAGAAAATTTTTCGAGCATTATTGTAAAATTCAGTGAAATCCATAAAATTAATCCATGGAACCTGTCAAAAAGTCCTAAAAATTCCATGATTTTTATAAGAGGAAAAAAAAACTTGGAAACTTCGTTCAAACCGTTAAAAGCAATCGAGAATTCCCTCGAATTCAAATAGTATAACAATTAAAAATTCAAATCCCTATAAATCAATTACAAAAATATTCGAAAAGTATAATGCAATCAGTGAAAACCATAAAATTAATCCATGGAACCTGTCAAAAAGACCTAAAAATGTCATAATTTTTATAAGAGGAAAAAAAAGTTTTGAAACTTCTTTCAAACGATCAGAATCAATCAAGAATTCCCTTGAATTCAAAAAGAATAACAATTTCAAATTCACATCACTACAAATTAATTAGAAAGGTATTCAAAAATTATTATAAAATTCAGTCAAACCCATTAAATTAATCCATGGAACCTGTCAAAAAGTCCTCAAAATGTCATAATTTTTATAAGAGGAAAAAAAAGCTTTGAAACTTCTTTCAAACCGTTAAAATCAATGGAGAATTCCCTTGAATTCATAAAGAATAACAATTTAAAATTCAAATCACTACAAATTAATTAGAAAATTTTTGGAACATTATTATAAAATTCAGTGAAACCCATTAGATTAATTCATGGAACCTGTCAAAAAGTCCTCAATATACCAGTATCTTTATAAGAGGAAAAAAAAGCTTTGAAAATTCCTTCAAACCTTTAAAATGAATCGAGAATTCCCTCGAATTCAAAAAGAATAACAATTTCAGATTCAAATCACTATGAAATAATTAGAAAAATATTCGAACAGGATTATGAAATTCAGTGAAACCCATTAAATTAATCCATGGAACCTGTCAAAAAGTCCTCAAAATGCCATAATTTTTATAAGAGGAATAAAAAGCTTTGAAACTTCTTCCGAACCATTAAAATCAATAACGAATTCCCTTGAATTTAAAAATAATAACAATTTCAAATTCAAATCACTACAAATTATTCATAAAACTATTCAAACATTATTAGAAAATTCATGGAAAACCGTTCAATTAATCCATGGAACACGTCAAAAAGTCCCAAAAATGCCATATTTTTATAAGAGGAAAAAAAAGCTCTGAAGCTTCTGTCAAACCGCTGAAATCAATCGAGAATTCCTTCGAATTCAAAAAGAATAACAATTTCAAATTCAAATCACTACAAATTAATTAGAAAAATATTCGCTCATTATTATGGAATTCAGTGAAACCCATTAAATTAGTCCCTGGAACTTGTCAAAAAGTCCTAAAAAGGCCATAATTTTTATAGGGGGAAAGAAAAAGCTGTGAAACTTCTTTCAGACCGTTAAAATCAATCGAGAATTCCCTCGAATATAGAATTCAAAAAGAATAACAACTTCAGATTCAAATCACTATAAATTAATTGGAAAAATATTCGAACATTATTATAAAATTCAGTGAAAACCATTAAATTGGTCCCTGGAACCTGTCAAAAAGTCCTAAAAATTCCATAATTTTTATAATAGGGGGAAAAAAAGCTTTGAAACTTCTTTCAAACCGTTAAAATCAATCGAGAATTCCCTCGAATTAGAAAAGAATAAGAATTTCAAATTCAAATCACTATAAATTAATTAGAAAAATAAGCGAACTGTATTATAAAATTCAGTGAAACCCATTAAACTAATCCATGGAACCTGTCAAAAAGTCCTCAAAATGCCATGATTTTTATAAGAGGAAAAAGAAGCTTTGAAACTTCCTTCAAACCGTTAAAATCAATCGAGAATTCCCTCGAATTTATAAAGAATACCAATTTCAAATTCGAACCACTATAAATTAATTAGAAAGACATTCGAACAGTTTATCATTGGAGCAGATTTCGTTCCATATCTGTTTCTTCCAGACATTCGTAAAGGACCTCCTACTGCTCCTGTTGCTCAGGAGACTTATTTCGGGTGGATCTTATCCGGAAAAGCTATGAGAAATACATCCATAGATTCAAGAAGTGTGTCAACAACCGCTATCGGCATGCACATATCCGTGTTGAATAAGGTGACCTTCGATCTTCAAAAATTCTGGAAGCATCAGGAGATTCCTTCAAAAATGATCTTGACTTCGGAAGAACAAGAATGTGAGGACTTTTTCATTTCAAGTCACTCACGCAATTCTGCAGGGCGATTCGTAGTTCGTCTTCCAATGAAGCACAAGGTGAGTGCATTTGGAAATTCCTATCGTCCAGATCTACAAATGCTTCATCGTATGGAGCGTCGCCTCGAGCACGATGTTTCACTCTTAGAAGCCTATACTCGTTTACTAGAAAAATATCAAAAACTTGGCCACATGGTTTTAAGCACTGAGTCATCACTTCATCAGGATTCATCTCGTTCCTATTTTCTACCGCATCATGGAGTTTTGCGTGAGACAAGCTCCACGACCAAACTTCGAGTAATCTTTAGTGGATCTCAGCGTACAGAAAAAGGACTTTCTCTCAATGAATGTCTTCACACTGGACTAACAATTCTTCCAAACTTGATGGACATCTTGCTGCGTTGGAGACTCTTTCAGATCATTGTCTGTGCCGACGTGGAAAAGATGTACAGACAAATCCTGGCACATCGTGATGATCAAGATCTTCAACTAGTTCTATGGAGACATTCACCAGAAGAATTAGTTCAAATCTTTAGTCTCACTACAGTCACATACGGATTGTCTTGTGCTCCTTTTTTGGCACTTCGTTGTCTTCAGCAACTGGCTTTTGATGAGGGTGATAAATATCCCTTAGCTGCATCATATATTCATCGAGGGACCTACGTGAATGACGTCATCACCGGAGATGATAGCTGGGATGAAGCCATCTCTCTTTAGAATCAACTCCCTCAACTCTTCATGGCGGGCGGCTTCTCACTTTGAAAGTGGACGTCAAACAATTCCTAATTGTTGGCGACAATACCACTTGACCTTCGAGCTTCTTCACAATCTCTTGATCTACAACCTCAGCAATCGTTTCATATGCTGGGTTTAATCTGGGTTCCCGAACGAAATGTTTTTATCTTCAAGTTGGATGAACCAAAGACTTCAGATGTCATTACCAAGCGCTTAGTTCTCAGCGAAATAGCGCAACTCTTCGATCCATTGGGTTGGCTGAGTCCGGTCATAGTAACAGCTAAGATCTTCATTCAGACTCTATGGCTTTCAAAGATCTAATGGAATGATCATTTGCCCGACGATACTCGAAAGTCGTGGTTAGATTACAGAGCTAGTCTTCAAGATATTGCCAGCATTGAAGTTCAACGTTGGATTCAATTCTGTTCATTTTCAGAAATTTGTGAGCTTCACGGTTTCTGTGACGCTTCGGAAAGAGCATATTCTGGATCGATCTACTTATTATCAATTTCAGTATCTGGAGAATCATCTGTTTGCCTCTTAACTTCGAACACCGAGGCTGCTCCTTTGAAGCAGGTGTCGTTACCGCGTCTGGAGTTGTGTGGAACGATCCTTCTGGTACGCTTAATGAATCACGTTCAAAGCACCATCATGTTAGATGTTCCAGTTCATCTTTGGAGTGATATATAGCTAATCGGGTCTCAGAGATACAAACAACTCTTCCATCAGTTGTGTAGCATTACGTTTCATCACGAAGTAATACAGCTGATTGCGCCAGGGTGCCATTCTCCACAAAACCAGGAAATGGATATGGAAGATAGAACCTTGAAGGTTCACACAGCAAGTGATGTTCCAATAATGTGGGTACTTCTACATCGTTATTCAACATTGGACAAACTTCTCAGATCTACAGCATGTTTGCTACGATTCATTCAATATCGCTGTCAGCCATCTGAATTCAAGCCAGCAATCCTGTCTCCTTTGGAACATCAATCATCCTGTTTAGGATGGATTCATCATGAACAGCGTCATTATTTTCCATCTGAATTTAAGGCATTAGAAACAAAGATTACTATCTCACCTAAGAGCAAATTGCTTCGCGTAGGAGGTCGACTCAAGCATTCAATCCTCAGCCCAGATGAAAAACATCCTCTCATCCTACCATCAAGAATCTGTGAATGAGACATTAATCCGAAGAGACATACGAAGCCATAGAAACACGAGAGCTTGCATGAAAAAATGCATGGACGTGAAGGAAGCTAGAGTAGTATGCCACGACAGAAAATTTTGGCGACAAATAGTTTATAAAAAGAATGTGAGTAGAATGAATGGCGCCTGAAACAAAGAATTTGGATGCTAATGGGCCCAAGTGGGGAACCCCACATAACAATTTTGTGAGGCTCTCCAAGTGGGGTGATCGCTAGAGAGATTGATCAGCAACCTGAGTCGGAGCAGTGTTGCGGACTAAACGTGTTATTTAAATAAATAACATGAGAATTCTAGATCAATCTAAAATATCTATACCTTACACCAATATACCAATCTACCCTATACCTGTAAACCCACCCACACATTACTACTATCCAAACGAGCAATTCACGCCTACCCCGGAAGGGAAACGGCTTAATAATATAATAATGATAATATTATATTATATTATATCAATTATGTCATCATTAATATTATTATACAAATATGTAAATAATATCAAAATAGAAATATTATTATTATTTATTAATTTGGTGCCGATTGATTGAATTGTTGAACTCAACAAAAAACTCAAAAAACAACTTTCAATAGTACTTGAGATTGAGGTTTTTCTGCTGGTAAAAATACATGTTAAAAGACTTCGATAAGTTTTACATTTATGAACGCTCAAAAAGCTGAAAAAAATTTAATCTGGTTACGGCGTTTCTCAAAAGAAAATCTTTTTCTAGCTCTCTAATATTACGAAAGGGAAATAGGATTCCTAATCCAAATTTGAACTTATTAGGGCGAATAAAATGTCGTTGGAGTCGCAAAAAATCGTAGATTTTGAATATAATATTTCTAAATTACTAATTGGAAAATTAAGAAAATGTATATCTCGTATTTTATGTATCATCACCTACGAAGGACAGGGTCAATTTATTTTAATATTATCCTGGAAAAAGTAGGAGGAGCACCCATTAGTAGGATAGATATTGTATTTTGGCCGCTGGCGCAGTTCAGGAACCGAAGGAAGAGGGCCCTCTGGCTAGCAGGTAAAACTATGACCGCTGGCGCAATTCGTGTGCACCGGATTTGATTTAACTGTCGAATGAAAGACTTGGTCTTCGGAGATCTAGCCGCTTTCAAAACCATTAACGTATTTCATTCATTCGTCGTTATAAGTTTTCCTCCTTGTTAATCTTCTGTTTTCAGTAATAAACTATTTAACTGTGTAAATGACAATCACAATTACTTTACCTAATATTACCACAAAAAACATTGGTCCTTCGAGCCGGATATTTTACCAACGGAGTTTAGTGCCGTGTAAAGTATTGCTGCCATCAAACAACTCACATCGGTGCAACACAGTGAAAAAACAGAACTAGTGCATCAATCGTGAATAACTCAGTGACAAACAGTTTAACGATTGTTAACGTGTGTACGAAGCCATGTGAAAAACGAGACGGACAGCAAACCAGTGAGGAGGAAAACTGACGAATAAATAAAATAGAAAATGGATTCGGTCACAAGCATTTAGCCAAAGACTGGAGGAAGTCTCGGCATCCAATGGCCCAGCAATCCAATATCATCTAACTCAAGAAGGCATCCAAGAACTTTTAAAAAGCTGTCTGAAGAAATTCAAATCAGTAAGCAGTATCCAGTCATTTTTTCAAATATCTTGGCCTGTAGCAGCGACGAGGAGTCCTACCGCCTGCATCCCAGGATTAGCAGCTCAACTCAGCATCTGTCAAGGTAATCTAGTCTATTGAATCACTATTTCTCAGACCTATATTTGTCCCAAGGTTGTCTCAATTTATTTTGGCAAAAATCAACGATAAGCATGGCTGAACCGCGAAATCAAATATCAGAATTAATTGAAGAACGCGGAAAAGTAAAGCGTAAATTAACGTCCTTTGAAAAAACTTTAAATGATTTCGCGAGTGACCCAGACGCCGACTTTGAACTTTACGATTTTCAAGGCAAATTGGCAAAACATACACCCGTGCTCGAAGAGTTTGAAGAAATTCAAGATCAATTAGATTTACTTACCACTGGTGATGAAAGTCAAAAAGCTCACGACGAGAAAAAAATCTCATTTGAAAATAGGTACTACGCTATAAACGGTAGAGTCAAACAATTAACTAAATTATATTCCTCCGCGAAGGCGTGGATATCGTAATTTTCTGCGATTTACAACTCTTCTCATAATAAAAAGTTTTTCAAACTTTCAAAAAGGTCTTTATAGTAGACACTATATATACATTTTTCATGAAGGCACAGAATTTACCTGAAACATAGAAGATTATATAATTGTGATACCAGTTATAACAAATTTAGAAACTCTACTCTTTTCTTGAAAATTACTCTAATGAAATGTAAATATCCCAGGAGGAAAATCTTAACGCTTATCATTCGTACGATAATGATCATAGACTTTAATAGTCAACCTGAGCAAGCACTGGAATATTTTTCAGTCACAGTTTCAATCAAATTCTTCATTATTACAATATTAGGTTTTTCTTGTAATTAGAAAATATGACAATTTTTGTTATTTTTCTCGTATCCTTAACGGTGATCATCAGTTCAATTGGTAAGCATAACTATATAATATATCTATAATTTGAAGTAAATTTCCTCAAGCAATTAAATTTTTATTCCATCCCAGCTGGAATGTGCTAGCCTTAAAGTACTCTGAGCAATCAGATATAATGAAAACCTCGTTTATGAGCTTAAGTACTCCAACATGAACATTGGCCTTGAGCGCGAATCAGATCACTATAATCTGAATAATTGATCATTCATTCCGGCGGATCAAAATGCTCCTAATTTTAATATCATTTTTGTTGAACATCCAAACTATATTTATTTTAATGTCATTTTGAACATTATTCTTGACTGCGAACATCGAAGAAATTGCGCAGTTTCAAATTGTGCCTAAAAATAATTAATCAATATACTGAAAAATAAATCATAATTAAAATTCATTTAATTACATTATGATTATAATAATAAGACCACAAAAAATGGTCTGTATATAATACATGGTTGAAAATAAAAATAATAAAACAATATCCATCCCCAAAAATACTACGCGCTTCCATTCATGTGCAAAAATGTTAAACTATAGGATCTGATAGAGCATGACTCGTTCGGTAAAACCTTGTGCCGTAATTATTTGAAACTTACTGGGTGATAACGAAAAATCATTGAAATATGCCAAAATGTCACCTGGTCACACGTTCCTGACAACATTTTTCTGAAGTAAAATGCGTTTATTTCTTTACTTATCGCACATTTAAGGTTTTTAAATGGGCATATGTTTTCATAATAGGACAACGATTTATCAGGGGCAGTTTATAATACGTTTAAGACCTACAATGGTACATGAGAAATGATGCCCATGGGTAGTCATGAAGCTCTAAACTTGTATAATGGTAATTCTCAAATTAACCAAAAAACCTCTACGTGTGTAAATAAAGCCTATCCCTTCAGTTGGTTCGAACTGAAAGGAAAATCATACTACTTTTTCAATATCTTACTCTGCTCCAAACTATACAAGTCAATAAGACAATATCCACAATGAGCTTTTTTGCATCAAGTTCAAGAAAAATATTTTGAGAATTTTATTGTTCATAAGCGTAGCCATTCCCTGGTAAAGAAACATATAAACGTGAGCTATACACTCGGCGGCTTGCGTACTGCCAGGTATTCCTTAATTACAACTTACGATTGCGTTCTTTAGGAAAAATTTAATACTTTGTTTCCCGTTGCAGAGTGGAGTTCTGAGTTTGAGTGTTTACCTAATGGCGAACCTATCCCTGGTGTTCCTCGTGATAGACCATCCAATTCTCCTGACAGACAACATTTTCCTGTCGGGTCACCTCCTGCCGCGCCTGCTGTTCGTATCAGGTCAAGGTCACCCTCTTCTGGGCCTTCTCTTCCTGCCTCGTCTAGGTCCCTTCCTGTCAGACATGCATCTTCTCTCCCATCTACCTTCCTTGGACATCAAATTCGATCTATTCGGCTTAGACCAAACAACAATCCCCGTCAGTTATTCGAAATTCGCAGTTACACTTTTCCATCCGATAAACCAATTCGATGGAAAGTAGCAAGTAACTCCCTCGCACCCGTGCCAAACGAAGAGCAACATGTTTTAATGACATTAACTGGAGACGTGTTTGGGATATTGCACTATAATAATACAATTCTTCGTGGAATATATCAGCAAACTAAACGTATCAGACGTGTGAAAATGAACGTGCACAGCGGTGCGGTTGTCGAATTGAACCAAGCTGAAATGGACGAAACTCCCTTAGGCACCGGAAAACCAATCTCAAAACATTTTGAAATAATACACGTGGTCCGCTCGAATGCAGAATGCCTACTTTTCGGGCAGCCACGACCATTCACTCTCCGTTCACGACACGACTCCTTCCTACCTCGGGTAGCGCAAACGGACCTTTTAGTTCGTAACACTCGGAAAATCTGAACAGGAGAGGAGCACGTTTGGAACGCATCGAGCGTTCATCCAGCATTTCGCTACCAATCCCTGGTAATTTCAGAAGCAAGCCAAATGGCCGAAACAGATGTGACTGAACGAAGCAGGGCCGTCTCGCCGTCTTAAGGTGAAACGGTAACTCCCTCCGATCAGTTTGTGCAAAAAATCTCGCAAAATAATGCGTGAATTGAAATAATTTTTCCCCCATTGTAAAACGTTAACCGGAATCTATGGCGGGCTTCTCTTGAAAATCAAAATTATTTTTAAAAAAAATGTTTACAAACAAAATGTTAGATTATCTAATTGATCAAATATTTGATGTTCGAATTTCGAGAAGCCCGCCATGCGGCAAGTAATAATAAACATGTAATGTGCGAAAAAAGATTGATTTATTCATTTCTTTAATCAACTTTTTGCACAAACCGAAGAAAAATAAAGCAAGCAAAATAGGGTAGGAAAACCGGTTCTTTAGTTCCTGGATTTGCCGTCAGGGGTCACTACTGGTCTATTCTTGTTTCGCGGATCGTACATATAATTATTTTTATTTATTCATAAACTGATAACCTCGTACTAAATAGTTAAACAGCTTTTAATACATGTTTTAATATATAATTCTAATTATAAAAAGAAAAATCGAATTTTAACCGATGTTTGCGAAAACTGTAATGTCGGTTATCTTTGGACATTACGCACCTCAACTCTGGCACTACTATAGCGCGATCAAGCTTATGCTTATGATTGCATGCTTGAAAAACTGTATCACTATTATTATTGCATCATAACTTTTTCGGATACATTAAACAATACTCAGCTTTCTACATGGGGAAAATATTGAAAAATAATAATAACATAATTTTCCAATTTATACTCGATCAATTTGTGCAGGATTTGGAAAATAACAGTTTCTTATATGCAAAAATACTCAAAGAATAATACGAAAATGGCACTTTTGTTTATTGAATATCTAACATCATACCAATTTTTGAGGCGGGCTTCTCTTCAAAATAAATTACGTTAAAAACTACACATTTTATATGTAGAAAATGTGAGCGAGTTTTGATCAATTTATCCGTGGGTAGGTTTTCGTGAAAGAAAGTTTACTTTGGGCCAAAATACTCAAAGAATAATACGAAAATGGGACTTTTGTTTATTGAATATCAAACATTATACCCATTTTTAAGGCTTGCTTCTTTTCAAAATAAATTATGTTAAAAACTACACATTTTATATGCACAAAATGTGAACGAGTTATGATCAATTTATCCGTGGGTAGTTTTTCGTAAAAGAAAGTTTACTTTGTGCTAAAACACTCGAAGAATGATACGAAAATGGCACTTTTGTTTCTCAATTGTTAAACATTCTAGCCACTTTTGAGGCCGGCTTCTCTTCAAAATAAATGATGTTAAAAACTACACATTTTATATGCACAAAATGTGAACGAGTTTTGATCAATTTATCCGTGGGTAGGTTTTCGTAAAAGAAAGTTTACTTTGTGCCAAAATACTCAAAGAATATTACGAAAATGGCACTTTTGTTTATTGAATATCAAACGTTATACCCATTTTTAAGGCGGGCTTCTCTTCAAAATAAATTATGTTAAAAACTACATTTTATATGCACAAAACGTGAGCGATTTTTGATCAAAGTATCCCTGGGTAGGTTTATGTAAAAGAAAGTTCACTTTGTGCCAAAATGCTCAAAGAATAATACGAAAATGGCACTTTTGTTTATTGAATATCAAACATTATACCCATTTTTAAGGCGGTCTTCTTTTCAAAATAAATTATGTTAGAAACTACACATTTTATATGCACAAAATGTGAGCGATTTCTGATCAATCTATCCGTGGGTAGGTTTTCGTAAACGAAAGTTTACTTTGTGCCAAAATACTCCAAGAATAATACGAAAATGGCAGTTTTGTTTATTGAATATCAAACATTACACACATTTTTAAGGCAGGCTTCTCTTCAAAATAAATTATGTTAAAAACTACACATTTTATATGCACAAAATGTGAGCGATTTTTGATCAATTTATCCGTGGGTTCTTTGCACTAAAAATTGATCGATTTTATTTGAAATTTCAACTATTTGGTTAAAAATTCGTTTTTTGTTGTTGTTTGAAATCGATTTTTTGCATTAAAGATTTATCGTTTTTAGTTGAAGGCTCAACTATTTGATTAAAAAATCGTTTTTTTTTTTTTTTTTTTTTTAAATTAAAAATTCCACTGTTTTGTTATAAATTCGTCTTTTTTGGTTGAAAATTGAATCATTTTGTTGAACTTTTTTTTTCTGTAGAATCAATTCTTTGAACTGTAAATTTGACTTTTTCATTTCTGGTTGAAAATTCGTTTTTTCTTGTTATTTAAAATCAATTTTTTGAACTTAAGAGTTGAATATTTCATTTCTGGTTGAAAATTAAACAATTTTGTTGAAAATTCGTTTTTTTTCTCGTTTGAAAACAATTTTTTCGAATTAATATTAAACTATTGCATTTTTGATTGAAAATTGATCGTTTTTAGTTGAAAGTTTAACTATTTGGTTAAAAATTAGTTTTTATTTGTTGTTTGAAATCAATTTCGTACACTAAATATTTATCGTTTTTAGTTGAAAGTTCAACTATTTGGTTGAAAATTCGTTTTTTTTATTATTGTTTAAAATCAATTTTTTGCACTAAAAATTGATCGTTTTAGTTGAAAATTCACCTCTTTTGTTGAAAATGTAACTATTGCAGCTGCGTTTGGATCTAAATTAACCAGGTTTGGTTCAGGATTCAATAATTTGATACAAAATTAAATTATTTGGTTGAAAATTAACTTTTTCTTAAAAATTTATATTTTTCTTTTATTTAACTTTTTGGTAAAAAATTAATTTTTTTCTCGAAAATTCGTGTTTCTTGGTAGAACATTAATCTTTTTGCTAAATGATTCATCTCTTTGGTTGAAAAATTAACGATTTTGTTGCACATTTTCTTTTTTTGCTTTAAAATCAATTCTTTGAACTGCAAATTTTACTATTTCAGTTTTGGTTGAAAATTCGTTTTTTTGTTATTTAAAATCAATATTTTGCACTAAAGAGTTAAATATTTCATTTCTGGTTAAAAACTAAACTATTTTATTGGAAATTCGTTTTTTTTATGTTTAAAATCAATTTTTTGAAATTGATATTCAACTATTTCATTTTTGGTGAAAAATTGATCGTTTTTAGTAGAAAGTTCAACCATTTGGTTAAAAATTCGTTTTTTGTTGTTGTTAAAAATAAATTTTTTGCACCGAAAATTGATCATTTTTAATTGAAACTTCAACTATTTGGTTAAACATTCGTTTTTTGTTGTTATTTAAAATCAATTTTAGCACTGAAAATGGATCGATTTTATTTGAAAGTTCAACTATTTGGTTAAAAATTCGTTGTTTTGTTGTTGTTTAAAATCAGCTTTTGCACTTAAAAATTGATCCTTTTTAGTTGAAAGCTCAACTATTAGAGTAAAAAATCGTTTCTTTTTTTTTGGTTAAAAAGTCCACCGTTTTGTTACACATTGGTTTTTTTCTGGTTGAAAATTAAACCATTTTGTTGAAAATTTGCTTTCTTTCTTTAAAATCAATTATTTGAATTGAAAATTTTACTATTTCAGTTTTCGTTGAAAATTCGTTTTTTTTGCTTTTGTTATTTAAAACCAACTTTTTTCACTAAAGAGTTAAATATTTCATTTTTGGTTGAAAATTAAACCATTTTGTTGAAAATTTGCTTGTATTCTTTAAAATCAATTTTTTGAACTGGAAATTGAACTATTTCATTTTTGGTTGAAAATTGATTGTTTTTAGTTGAAAGTTCAACTACTTGATTGAAAAATCGTTTTTTTTTTTTTAAATTCATCTTTTTCGATTGAAAATTAAACCATTTTGTTGAAAATTTGCTTTTTTTCTTTAAAATTATTTTTTTGAACTGAAAATTTTACAATTTCATTTTTGGTTGAAAATTCGTTTTTTTTTGTTATTTAAAATCAATTTTTTGCACTAAAGAGTTAAATATTTCATTTCTGGTTGAAAATTCTTTTTTTTCTTGTTGTTTAAAATTAATATTTTGCACTTAAAATTGGTCGTTTTCAGTTGAAGGTTCAACTATTCTGTTAAAAAATTTTTTATTTGTTGTTCAAAATCAATTCTTTGTGCTAAAAATCTTAATATTTCATTTTTTTTTTAAATGGATCATTTTTAGTTGAAACCTCAACTATTTGATGAACGAGAATAATGGAGAGAATTTCGCCGAAAATCAAAAAGTTCTCCTAAAATTCCTGGTAAAGTGTAAATGTTTTATTTGGTAAATCAATTTTAAGAGAATATTTAAAAATGATTCTCTAAAAATTCGAAAAATAATGTAGAGAATTTTAAAGCAAAATTTTTCAATTCTGCACGTTTGCAATATTTTACAAAAAATTCGTGTTAGATTGAGAAATATTGAAAACTTTCGCAAAGATTTAATAAAATTTGAAACAAAATGTCTATTTCATTAAATATAAAAAAAATCGATTTTCAAAAAAAATGTAGAATCTTTTTTAAAATGAAAGGTTTCAAGACAATGAAAAATTTTCTAGATAAAGTTGAACAAGATTTCAAAAAAATTTCGAAGGATTTGCAAAATTGCCAGAAAAGTATGTGGAAGATCTCAAGGCAATTTTTTCATTTTGCAGAATTTAAAAGTTTTTTCGGGAAAAATGCTACTCGTTTTACAAGATATTAAGAAGTTTAAAACAAATTTCAAACAATGTTTTTGAAAAGGAATGTAGAAGATCTTATAGCAAAAATTTTGAATTTTGCAAGATAACAAAATTTTCTTAATTTTTCAGAAAATTATTTTTTACTTTGAAAAAATAATTTTAAGATAAAATTGAAAATTATTTCAAAATATTTCCAAAATAGAATCCGGAAGATTTTGAGGCAATTTTAAATATTTCGCAGAATTTTGAAAAATAATTAGGAAAACTCTAACACATTTTAAACTATTTTTAGAAATTTTGAACAATTTCCAAAATAATTTCCAGTAATTTAAAACAAAATTGAGATTTTTGAAGATTTTGAAAAAAGGAGCTCTTTAAGAGTTTTGAAAGCTTCCAAGACATTGAAAATATTTCTTTTAAAGATTTCTGGAAAAACTGTATATGATTTTTTATTTGAAAATATTAACTTCAAGTGAAAATTGAAAAAAAGTTTTAAAAATTTCAAAATATTTCCAACATTGTCGAAAAAATATCTGGAAGATAATAATAATATCAAACTTCAAACAATTTCAAGAATATTAAGAAACTATGAAAAAGTATGACAATTAAAAAAAAAAGGTTTTTGAAACTTTTGAAGGGTTCCAAGGGAATAAAAAAATCTTCTTAAAATTCCTGGGAAGATTTAAATAATGTTTTATTTGGGAAATTAATTTTCAGAGAACATTTCAAAAGATTTCGAAAACTGACGAACCATAATCTGGAAGATTTTGTGGTAAAATATTTTTATTTTGCAGGACATAAAATTATTTTATAAAATTTCGAAAAATATTGTAGACAATTTTAAAGCAAAATTTTTAAATTTCGCAAGATTACAAAATTTTAGAAAAAATTCCTGTCAGTTATGGAAATTTTAAAAAGTTTTGCAAATATTTCATAAAATTTAAAACAAAATCGATTTTCAAAGATTTCGAAGAAAAAATGTTCCAAATATTAATAGAAAATTTAAAATGTTTTTTTGTTCATTTTCAAACATTATTTTAATAGAATATTTCAAAAGATATCCAAAATTATGTTCAAGAATCTGAAGGATTGTTGGCAAATTGTTTTCATTTTGCAGGATTTCAAACACTTTCCTGAAATTTCGAAAAAGAAAATATAATATTTTTTGCACGATTATGAAATTAAAAAAATCGAGTTCATTCGAGAAATATAAAGAAGTTTTGAAAAGGTTGAAAAATAATGAAGAAAAGATTTCAAATAATTTAAAATGATTTGAAAAAATTTAAAACGAAAAGTAAATTATGAAAATTTCCAAAAATGTAGGGGTTTAAAAATTTTGAAAGGTTTCAAGAGAATGAACAAGTTATTTTAAGATTCCTGGCAAAATTTAAATGATTTTTAATTCTGATAAATTAATTTCAAGATAAAATTGAACCAGATTTCAAAACATTTCAAAAGATGTCCAAAACTGATGAAAAAGAATCTGGAAGATCTTAAATATATATATTTTTAATTCAATGAAAAATTCGAACCAGTTTAAAAGGTATTAAAAAAATGTTGAAAAAATGTCAAGAATAATTTAAAACTAGAAACGATTTCAAGAAATGTAAAAACAAAATGTGAATTTTTGAAGATTTTGAGAAAAAAAAAGCTTTTTAAGAGTTTTGAAAAGTTTCAAGGGAATAAAAAAGTGTTCTTTTAAAGATTTTGGGAAACAAGAGAATTATTCGGTTGATGTTTTATACTGAGAAGGTCACCAGCCTTCATCTGCCTATGCACATATAAAATTTGAGAATAACTTTATATATTTGAAAATCTTTAAAATACTGTGGAATCCCGGAATTCTCGTAAAAATTTTTCTGGAAGAGCATGAAAATATTATGAAATTCGGCGAAATTCTATGAATTTCTACATTTTCTGAAATCTGGAATTGTAAAATCCTTAGAAATAAACGCAGAAGAAGGCGTGAGAATTGAATAACAAAGTGTTTTATCGTAATTCAATTTATGATATAAAAAGAGCACAACTCCCCCCCCCCCCCCCCCCCC